>OX453021.1:1325116-1925116 GCA_949699075.1 Asteroscopus sphinx
TTATCAATAAAATTGAGATTTAGAAAATTAGTTATTATCAATACTAATCGAATTTCTATTTTTTAATAATTTTATATCTATCATTGCTATGAAACCTATTATTTATAAGTATGTTGCTGTGCCCTTACCGGGTTTCATGTTGAAACCATACTATAAGTACCTACAGGACTTATAAATGTAACACCTATGTACACATGAATGCAATAAAAGTTTTGAGTTTGAGTTTTGAGTTTGAGTTTGTTGTGTGTCAGACGCCGCTAGATGGCGCCAAATTTAAGAAGTGTGTCGTCAACATAACACAAAGTTACTTTTTGTGAATTTTTCAAATAGAAAATAGCTAAAGGAGCATTATTTGCTATGATAATTTTTCTCTTAGGTCAATGACCTTTGAACTAGGACGTTTTAAGTATTTTTCAGTTTTCTCTCTATAACTCAAAAAATTATAATCACAATATGCTCAAAATAATTTTAAAAGAGAGTTTTTACAAAGGTCTATCAATGTGGAAGATTATAAGTTTCTACATTGCATAGTTTAGAAATGGCAGGGGGGGGGACACATTGCAAGCCACTTTGGCAGGCTATATTTCGCAGATGGTAAACCTGATAAAAAAGTGGTGTATGAAACATTACCTTCATTTTAGTAGACCTATTCAATAATACCCCACACGAGGGGGTGCAGCGAAAAAAAAATTTTCATCTCCATTTCACATATATGGGCGCCACCCCTAAAATACGTAATCATGATATTTTTATTCTTTTAAAATTGAGATCTATATCTATTCTATTTTTAAAAAAAATTTCATTTACTTATGTTTATAACTGTAGAAGTTATTAAGCTGTAAAGGATTAGGACAGACGGACAGACGGACAGACGGACAGACGGACGGACATGACGAAACTATAAGGGTTCCTTGTAGGACTTCGGAACCCAAAAAGATTGAAGCACTTATTTTTTTCTTAAACCCAGTTTAATTTTGACCTCAGACGAATTAAAATGGCGGACGGAATCTCCCTAACAAAAAATTGAAGCACTTAGTTTTTTCCTAAACCTGCTATAATTTCGACATAATTTTAACACACCAGATATATATTGTTATTTTATTTATGACACTACGACAGTGACTACCGTCACATGATATTTGTTGCGTAATCGCGGCTTTTTGTCTTACTATGGGTGTGAATGAGTGCGTGCCAGCCCGTATTTTTAAGCGAGCCGTCTTACAATAGATGCTTCACTTTTTGTTTAGCGAGATTCCGTCCTCCTTTTTTATTCGTCCAAGATTTTGACAGTGTTATATCATACTAGATGAATATATATATATATATATGGCGTGAGGTCCTGGGTTCGATTCCCGTGTCGGGCAAAGTGCTATTGGGTTTTTTCATTAGGAAATTCTCAGTAGCAGCCTGGAGTCTGGATTTGTGTGCCCGGTCAATGGCATTAGGCTCGGCCCCTATTACAGGGACTATAATATAACTGGCGAAATGTGGGTGTACTTTACACCTTTGCCTACCCCTTCGGGGAAATACAGGCGTGATGTTATGTTATGTTATTATATTTTAAACTTCTACTATAGAATACAAATCTTTATAATTGTACTTACTACTCTCTAACTGATACGCAAATCTAAATTTGTATCTAACTGCTAAAATCGATAGCTATAAGCTGTAGGGGAAGGCTCCGGTGTCTGTCACACAGTTATTTTACTAGCACGGGTTCCGGCGTTAACTCTATCTTAAATATCTATGTGCAAACAAAACAGTACTGTTATAAGATCTAAGTAAGATAGAGAAAAACATCCTAATTTTAATAGAGAAGATGGTTGGCAGCTACCACCAGTTTGGAACCCAGTCCTAAAAATAATCAAGTCCCAAACAGCACGCAACACTGTAAAAGATAATGATATTGTGAGTGATTACTGCGTGCATCGAAACGATTTTAATTAATAATATTGTACGGTAGATAAAATAATTTTTTAGAAATATTTGTAAAGACGCTTGTCATCTTAGTCTACCTGCGACCACGAAATGCTGCAAAGCTTTCGAAACGTCAGGGAAACCAATTTAAATAATATACGCGATTTAATCCGGTTAAACTTCGTTTTATTATAAGATAGAGAAGTTGAACCAAATTCTGAATAATAAAGATTTTTAATTTTTTAATTATTAATTTTAATGTTTATACGGATATACATTGTTATTTTATTTGTGACACTACGATAAAAACTCCTGTCACACGAGATTTGTGGCGTAACCGCGGCTGTTAGACTTACTTTAGGCGGGAATGTGTGCGTGCCAACCCGTACTTTCAAGCGAGCCGACTTACTATTGCTTCACTTATTGGTTTAGCGAGATACCATCCGTCTCTTTTTATTCTTCTATGATCGCAGGATTTTGATATTTTAATGAAACATGTTTTTTGAGGTGTCTTGCATGGGGACCTCTTTGGTCTTAGATTTTTTATTTCTGGTATTTGTCGTTTTTTTTCTGGTGGGTCATAAAAACACATATTCTGAGAAAATTTCAACCGGCTGCCTATTAGCGTTCAAAAGATACAGCCCTGTGACAGACAGACGGACGTACGGAAAGCGCAGCGAGAGTAATAGTCTCGTTTGGCACCCGTTGGTTACGGAACCCTAAAAATACCCGAAACATCCAAGCACTAACTTCGCATCACGATCCTGAATAACGTTAGTTCTACGACTTTGGCCAAACTAAACAAGTTGGGCAAAAAAATCGTTCTCGTTTATTTGTAGTGTGTAGAATTTTCTGTACAATCAGCTGAGAGAATAAAAACATTTGTGTTCTCATAGATCGACAAGATGTAAGGAACGGCTTATGCGTTTTCAGAGTTGGTCCATAGTAAAACTAAATAAAATAAAAAAGGCGGACGGAATCTCGCGTAACAATAAGTGAAGCACCCATAGTAATAAGACGGCTCGCTTAAAAGTACGGGCTGGCACGCACGCGTTCACAAAAAACAATAACCATACCCCAAGTAAGACAAAAAGCCACGGTTACGCAAATAATCTCGTGTGTCACAAATAAAACAACAATATAATATCTGGTGTGTTAAAATGCTGTCGAAATTATATTGGGTTTAAGAAAAAATATGTGCTTCAATCTTTCCGTCCGCCTTTTTATTCGTCCAAAGTAGTGACCATGTTGGTTTAAAAACTCATAATATTTATGATTTTTTCATAAACTGAGAAACAAACTTAATACTCCTTTCACAGCTAGCTACAAAAAGATTAATAAGTAAAATAATGAATGAGAATCAACCAGCACTATGCAACACGATACTCATACAATCAAACTGAATACAAATTAATCTTACACAGCAAGACCACCAATACGTCTGCATACCCCTTGTGGTTCCACAAAACCGCAGGCTCTTAGTAAGGGCTCACATAATTGGAACCACTAAACAATTCTGTCACTAGTTACATTTGTGGTGACAAGAATGGATGATAACACTTTCAACGATGTATGAGTTTTACTTCCAAATACTAAACATACACAATTACACACTGAAATAAAAGTTTTGTGCCGAGTAGCACAAATTTTAGCTGCTAGTAACAAAAAAGCGACTTTTTTTTTTCGAATTGACTCTCGCAGCTGGTACCGAGGTACCATTTCTGATTAACCGGGCTGGTGACCGAGAGTCCCATGAGGGACTCCATTCGCCGAAAGTTTTCCCTAATCCTAAACTTATAAACTAAAATCGCGGTTGCATTACGCATAAGGGCGTCCCCCAAGGGGGGGGCTCGGACCTCGACTTACTGGGGCATTGCAGGGGGACCCCGCCGTTCCTATGTCCCCCTAGCAGCCGTTGCTGCATCAGGAATGAATTTCTCGAAAGTGGCGGACTTTCGGTATATCGGGTGTGTGTGTGACGCGTTACTCGCAAATCGCCGTTAATCGGCAAGCCTCGCCGGCGAGGCTAGGATCTACCTAACCCTAACCAGTGGCTGTTAAGCCTACTCCTAGGAACTACTCTAGAGCATAGGGCCGGTCTCGCGTGGCGAGATTATCTCTGGTTGCGACACCGTGTGGGCGTCCCCAGGGGGGAGCTCGGACCTCGACTCAGGGTGCAGCGGGGGGACCCCACCACCGGTCCCCCCAGCAGCCGCTGCTGCATCGTGTTCTGTTTCTCGAGAGTCGGACTCTCGGTATCTGTGTGGGTGTCGCGTCGGTCCTCGCCGGCGGGTAAAAAAGCGACTAATGAGGTGACGCTACTAGTAGCTAACTAGTTTGATATGAGGCAGCAAATCAGTTCAGCTATTTTAACAAAAAAATGGTTTCTACTAATTAATAATAATAAATAAATAAATATCTTCGGGACATTTTTACACAGCACCATCTAGTCCCAAACTAAGCAGAGCTTGTCATATGGGTACTAGACAATGGATATAATACTTATATACTTTTTTTTTTGTAAATACATACTTATAATACATAAGAAACACCCAATTAAACTACTAATTCAACTGCCTCTTTGGTCTGGTCGCAAGCGCGACTGCTGAGCTTGGGGTCCTGTGTTCGATTCCCGGGTCGGGAAAAGTGTTATTGGGTTTTCTCATTGAGAAATTCTCAGTAACATCCCGGAGTCTGCATTTTTATTTTTTTATTTTTTCTTTAAAATGTTTTCTACTAATTAAACTACTAATTCGACTGCCTCTTTGGTCTAGTGGTCGCAAGCGCGACTGCTGAGCTTGGGGTCCTGTGTTCGATTCCCGGGTAGGGAAAAGTGTTATTGGGTTTTCTCATTGAGAAATTCTCAGTAACATCCCGGAGTCTGTATTTGTGCCCGGTTAATGGCAATAGGCTCGCCCCCTATTACATGGGACTTATAACTGGCGAAATGTGGGTGTACTATACACCTCTGCCTACCCCTTCGGGGAAATACAGGCGTGATGTTATGTTATGTGTTACTAATTAAAATATAGCTTATTTTTGAAGTAGCTAAACTAGTCAGGTCAATGTCCGCTACTTTTTTTTCAGTGCATATTGAGAGCTACGAGCTGGACTCGTATAGAAAAGACGGGTTCACAATTGCACTTGACCGGAAAGAGTGGAATAAGGAAAGGGACGCCTTTGCCCTGCAGTGTGACGATATAGGCTGAAAATAAATAAATAAATAATATTGAGAGCTTTTAAATATGAATTTAATATGTAAAACAAGAAAAACTGTAATTTGATCAACAAGGTTATACAGTGTTCTACTAGGTTAAGACGCTGACAACAGCCAAATACCCCAAATAGGCTTCTTTTAAAAACATTTTTAGCAGTATCTATTCAGTTAGTGGCAGTGAAAAAAAAATAAAAAATCTTGATAGTATTTTCTGAAACTATATTGTGCCCAAAACACGTTTTCTTGAAGTTTTCTCGATAGAAAAGAATTGTAAACTAACCTCTTAAAACATGCTTTGAAGCAAACAATCTCTATTATTTACTAAATATTATAAATAAAATTAAGAAAACATTTGAGAAAGACAATAATCTAAACATTTGTTGTTTCTGTTTTTCTAATAAACTTTTAGTTTTTTATTAAAAAAAAAATTGTTAATTTTCATTCAAGTTGAGCGTATCTGACGTCCCTCGGCTCGTTGCCTCTCTTTCAGTTCTGTACGAAACGACAATGACCGCAGAGGTCTGATTTTTTAGGTGCTGTCAGCCTCTTAAGGGTTTAGAAGTTTAGAAGTAGTAGAGCTCCTCTGTGAAAAAGCTCGTCCGGGGAAGTACTACCACCGAATCTACTTCTCCGCCAAATAGTGATGCTTGCATTGCTGTGTTTCGATCTGAAGGGTACGGGTGCCGGTGAAATTACAATCACATGAGACTTTCCATCTTCATGTCTCAGTTTGGCAAACCAACTTGCGGTACCATTAAGGCAACAGCCTAGTAGGTGCTATTGAAGTTGTTATGGGCAAAGGTAATCGCTTAACATCAGGTGGGCCTTTAGCTCGTTTCGCCATCCTATACTATAAAAAACCGGCCAAGAGCATGTCGGGCCATGCTCAGTATTATAGGGTTCCTTAAGTAGGTGTTACAAACGAATCAAATCGAATACTAATCATGGCTATTTTAGTTTTTGCAATAGACAGCATTGGCGACTCAGATAGTGTTGTTAGTAGCCGCCGCTAGATGGCGCTATAAAGTACCAAATGCAATAGACGGCAGCATTGGCGACTCAGAGAGTGTTGCTACTAGCCGCTAGATGGCGCTGTACAGCGCCAAATTTAAGAAGTTTGTCATTTCAATATAACACAAAGTTACTTTTTGTAATTTTTTTAAATAGAAAAAAGCTAAAGGATCATTATTTGCTAAGATCATTTTTCTCTATGGTGACATTTGAACTAGGACGTTTTAAGTATTTTTCAGTTTTCTCTCTATAACTCAAAAATTTATTATGAAATTATACTCGAAATAATTTTAAAAGAGAGTTTTTATAAAGGTCTATCAATGTGGAAGATTATAAGTTTATACGTTGCATAGTTTAGAAATGGCTGGGGGGGGGACACATTGCAAGCCATTTTGGCGGGCTATATTTTGCAGATGGTACACCTGATAAAAAAGTGATGTATGAAACATTACCTTCATTTTAGTAGACCTATTCAATGATACCCCACAAGAGGGGGTGCAGCGAAAAAAAATTTTCATCCCCATTTCACATGTATGGGCGCCACCCCTAAAATAAGTAATCACGATTTTTTTATTCATTTAAAATTGAGATCTATATCTAGACTATTTTTTAGCAAAATTTCATTTACTTATGTTTATAACTGTAGAAGTTATTAAGCTGTAAAGGATTAGGACAGACGGACAGACGGACAGACGGACGGACATGACGAAACTATAAGGGTTCCTTGTAGGACTACGGAACCCTAAAAAATAACAGAAATGGCAATATAATAGTTTATTAGTTTTCGGATCACATTATTAACTACTAAAACTCCAGCACAGCGACTGTGACTATTGTTGTACGTTTATACTCGTCCGCAGTTTGACGTCTATGGATATAACTACGATATATAACTGGTTTATACAATAATGTAACAAAAACCTTGTTGTTCCTGTGAGCTACGCTATCAGAATCGATATTCATACGTAAGGACACAACTCATTTGGAAAAACTCTTGTATGTACATTGAAAGTGATATAATCGCTTTTAATAACATTTAATATTGATATTGATTCAAATTTCTCATTTTGATTTTAAATACACATTTGTACGCCTGCTGGCATAACATAGCGGACTCTATATTGTATTTAAGAACTTTATGTAATTTTTTGTACCTATGTTACACAAATTAATGAATGACTTATGACTTAAATTGATTATATTTATTGATATAATCATTGAGTGAGTGAGTTTTGAGTGATATAATCACTTCAAATTTTTTATTAATATAAGCTATCATTCTATTATTAAATTAAATACAATTAATAACTTCTTAGGTTTTCGCGATCACTACACATTATAATAAAACAAAGTTTAACCGGATTAAATCGCGTATATTATTTAAATTGGTTATTGGTTGGTTGATATTGTGAGTGATTACTGCGTGCATCGAAACGATTTTAATTAATAATATTGTACGGTAACTTAAGTGGCAGTGGGCGGGGCACATTGCTCGCAGAACGGATGGCCGATGGGGCAGTAAAGTTCTGGAGTGGCGACCGCGTACTGGAAGGCGCAGCGTGGGTAGGCCCCCCACAAGGTGGACCGACGACCTGGTGAAGGTCGCGGGAATCCGCTGGATGCGGAAGACACAGGACCGGTCGTTGTGGCGATGTTTGGGGGAGGCCTATGTCCAGCAGTGGACGTCTTTCGGCTGAAATGATTGTACGGTAGATTAAAATATATTTTTTAGAAATATTTGTAAAGACGCTTGTCATCTTAGTCTACCTGCGACCACGAAATGCTGCAAAGCTTTCGAAACGTCAGGGAAACCAATTTAAATAATATACGCGATTTAATCCGGTTAAACTTTGTTTTATAAAATACAATTATCAAATTTACATTTAAAAATGATTTAATGTTTAATTTGATTATTTTTATTGAAGAGTTTTTCCAAATGAGTGGTGTCCTTACGTATGAATATCGATTCTGATAACGTAGCTCACAGGAACAATAGGGTTTTTGTTATATACTGTAGTTAGTAACCAATGAATGTGACCGTCATTGGCTTATAGTTTATCAGCCAAAGATGAATAGTTAAATGGTCTCTATCTTAGAGTAAATAGCTCTCACCAGCGCGGCAGCAGCACGACGCGGCGGTGCGGCACGGCACGGCAAAGGATTTTGTAAGGTGAAATGATTTTGAATGTTGTTATACGGCCAAAATTAATATCCAATATATCCACGATTTGCCCTACTAGAGATAGAAATTTGACATAAGCTCCATACATTTTATGTCAAATTTCTATCTCTATTAGGGCAAATCGTGGATATATTGGATATTAATTTTGGCCATTAATGTTAATAGCACTCACATTTTGTCGATACAGGAGACTTGAGAATACCGCGGGAAGCTACGGAATGCCACTGCCACGACAAGCTTTGGCATGCCACGGTAAGCTTTGGCAAGCTGCAGCGAAAAAACGGAATGGGTAGACAAATTATTGAGCGCCAGCCTCATGTTATACGTACGTACATAATTCCCGGCAGCATCCTCTAGCTTAAGTGGCAGTGGGCGGGGCACATTGCTCGCAGAACAGATAGCCGATGGGGCAGTAAAGTTCCGGAGTGGCAACCGCGTACTGGAAGGCACAGCGTGGGTAGGCCCCCCACAAGGTGGACCGACAACCTGGTGAAGGTCGTGAGAATCCGCTGGATGCGGAAGGCGCAGGACCGGTCGTTGTGGCGATGCTTGGGGGAGGCCTATGTCCAGCAGTGGACGTCTTTCAGCTGAAATGATGATGATCATGATGATCCTCTAACATCCCAGGGTACTAAACTAAACTAGTCTTGCCTAAATGAAATTAATAACATGGAGCTTAATGACCCTAAGATTTTCTTTCCATCGTCATCAAAACTAACTCCACTTGCCAATACACACTCTAACCACTACCCCTGCCTACCCCTTTTTAGCAAAACACAATACACTCCAGCGTATCCTAAGTAATCGCAACCTATAACGTTGTAGCTGCGCACATTTGCTCGAGAAAGAACGCCCCATTCCTGTGCCCCATTCCAACGATAATAAACGGTATTGCCAGACGAGATAAAGAAAATGGAGGTCTATGCCTCTATGGCTTTTAGGAGGATATTGAAGAATTTATAGTATGGGCAGATAGCAGAAATGTGGCAGCAAAGAGATGGAATTCAATCTTTGTAAGGGTAATGTGCAAAAGCTATTTACAAATTTTTCGTGACAAAAAAATCGATAGCGAGCCTGCGATACTCTGGGTCAGTACCCTGGCTTATAACTGGACGCATTATGTAAAAAACCGGCCAAGTGCGAGTCGGACTCGGGCAGTAAGGGTTCCGTACCTCTCAACGACCTGATACCCCATAGAAACTGATTTAATTTACGAGAGTACATCAAAACATATCAACGCACAGTGCGCGAAAAATGAATTTTTGCATCTCTTTCTTACGCAGGTTCCACCACATATGTCTATGTTTGTCCTGTTTTTAATATTTGTTGCTTAACTACATCATATTATGCACTATAATCTGACCAAGTTTGACGCTGATATGTATTACCGTTTTGAAGACAGAGCAGGTACAAAAACGTTGAAAAAAATGCATGTTTTTTGAGGTTTCTTGTATGGGGACCCCCTTTGGTTTTAGACTTTTTTTTGTTTTTAGTATTTGTCGTGATACCCCTCATAGCAACACATATTCTAAGAAAATTTCAACCGGTTACCTATTAGCGTTCAAAAGATACAGCCCTGTGACAGACAGACGGCCGGACGGACGGACGGACGGACAGCGTAGCGAGAGTAATAGGGTCCCGTTTGGCACCCTTCGGGTAAGGAACCCTAAAAAGAGCCAATCTAAAAAGGAAAATGTAAAAGTTTGTCATAAGGGGGCCAAGTGCGGGCTCCATACTAAACCGATACTTCCATTGAATTCGATGACTTTCATTCAGTAGCGCAACTCTTGATTTGAGTAACTCTTGATTATAACAGAAAGTCGGCAAAAAAATTAAGAAAAAAAAATTAGTATCAAATTAGTACGTTCGACCGCAGGTCTGTGGTAGGTCAGTGACAGTCAGTCAGTTTGACATTGACAGTGTTTTTATTTCGTAAGCAATGGTAAGCAATAAGGGTGGTTTTCTAATTCGACTGTAACCAACCACTCTCATGCAGTCAATTGTACTAGGCCCCCAGAATAACATGTGTATATTATGCAAAATTTACTTTAGTAGCAAAGTGGCTCAAGATTTACTTGCAACATTTGTAGCAGGCAGCCAAATAGATGGACAAACAATTTCGTTTTTAAAAGTTATCCAAGTAAGGACCGTGTGGATGGGGGGATCCTTTTTGCGTAAAAACATATTATTGAAAATATATCCAGAATTAATATTATAATTATGTTATTTATTATTTTTAACGCATTTTACGCATGCGAAAAAGCTAGCCAGGAGTCGCAGGTTCGAATCCTGCTCGTGAGCGATTTTTTCTTTCCACAATTTAAATCGTTAGATTTCGTTTCGCATGCGTAAAATACGTTAAAAATAATAAATAATTAGTAAGGGTAGGCACACAAAGATAATTTGGATAATTAAGGTATTGGAAACGTGGACGAATAAAAATGGCGGACGGAATCTCGATAATAATATCTATACGACTTTGAATTAACTGCAAAGTAAGTCGAGTCGGTTAAGAAACATTGTTTCTTAATAAGATATCGCTGACGTCACCCAAAGATGTACCAAGTGGATGAGAATTTCGTTACCACGAGCAGTGTTCACGGTACCTTAGTGGCTAAAGCACTGGCGTACTGAGCTAGGAGTCGCAGGTTCGAATCCTGCTCGTGAGCGATTTTTTCTTTCCACAATTTAAATCGTTATAATATATGTTGTTTACCTTTAGAGAATAGCAGTAGGTAACATCCACAGCTGACAACAGGCATTATTTCAAGAACATAAGCAGAATCCTACCTGAGTTCTAATCACTGAGATGATATGTACTACGTACTAGAGAAGACACCAAGAAAAAAATGTTTGTAGCACGTTTTAGAGCTCCTGCACTCTCACTCGCTTAGCCACGCTCGCGCCGCGCGAGCTCCACGGCCAGCAAGTTGCGCGATTTTTTGTTCGTAATGTCTACTCTAGTACGTGTTCTAATAGAAACTTCTTTCAATCACCAATCCTTTTGCCTGGCTGGTGATTTTGCTGATATTCCTTCGACCCCATTTATGGTGATGATGAGGCTTAAGACGCTGACAAGAGCCAAATACCTCAAATAGGCTTCTTTTAAAAACATTTTTAGCTGTATCTATTCAGTTTGTGGCAGTGAAAAAATATATGTTAATCTTGATCGTATTTTCTGAAACTGTATTGTGCCCAAAACACGTTTTCTTGAAGTTTTCTCTATAGAAAAGAATTGCAAACTAACCTCTTAAAACATGCTTTAAGGCAAACAATCTCTATTATTTACTAAATATTATAAATACAATTAAGAAAACATTTGAGAAAGACAATAATCTAAACATTTGTTGTTTCTGTTTTTCAAATAAGCTTTTAGTTTTTTATTTAAAAAAAAAATTGTTAATTTTCATTCAAGTTGAGCGGCGTATCCGACGTCCCTCGGCTCGTTGCCTCTTTCAGTTCTGTACGAAACGACAGTAACCGCAGAGGTCTGATTTTTTAGGTGTTGTCAGCCTCTTAAGACCTGATTTACAAACTACAAGCTAAAAATCGTTTGATAACTAGGTAAAAGTGCCAGAGAAAACACTGCAATAGACTATAAACTTTGACTAATTGGATGGTAAAACGCAGTGATTTTTAACCGACTTCAAAAAAGGAAGAGGTTATGTATTCGGCGAGTTTTTTTTTTTTTCATGTATGCCCACCGATTACTCTGAGATTTCTGGGCCGATTTGCGTGGTTGTTTTTTTATTTGGTAGAGGAAGCCCGCGCGTTGGTCCCATATAAATTTTATTGACATAGGTTAAGTGTTTTTTCAACCAACTTCAATAAATCAGTTTATTTTAGCTTCGCCTACCTAGATGATCTATTAATAGTTTCGTTTTTCTGTGAATTATCAACTAAAAAGTATGAAATAAAAACTTTTTAACAAAAAATAAAACCGACTTCAAAAACCTTGACTAAAAAGTAAAAAATAATCCTTGTATGTATTTCAAAATCTTAACATAAACCAAAATTTTGAAGGCGGCGCGTGATTTTCATGTATGTTCGCATAAACTGTTTTTTCCTATAGATAAGCGCTCGACAGTACATTATATTTACATGACGCAAAGGGACATCACGCACCGCCTTCAAAATTTTGGTTTATGTTAAGATTTTGAAATACATACAAGGATTATTTTTTACTTTTTAATTAGTTAAGGTTTTTGAAGTCGGTTTTATTTTTTGTTAAAAAGTTTTTAAGTTATCTTTGTTGGATGACAAGTTCTCGTCCCGTCAACGGTCAGTCCATAAAAGCTTAGCCAGTCACATTTATGTAAGACTAGAATTTGCCCGCGGCTTCGCCCGCGTATTGAAGTAAAATATAATTATGGTAGTTGATAAAGTAACCTCTAAACACCGATAAACACGTACGCTGCTAATCTTAAAGTGCCACAGTTTTTTTTTTAATGGACTTTCGTAGATAGTTACCATGTTAATAGATAGGTTCGACGTCACATTAGAAACCTCTAAAATGATCAGTGTTTCTCTACTATATTATGCATGTATTATACATATTAACCTTCCTCTTAAATCACTCTATCTATTTAAAAACCGGCCAAGAGCATGTCGGGCCATGCTCAGTATTATAGGGTTCCTTAAGTAGGTGTTACAAACAAATCAAATCGAATATTAATCTTGGCTATTTTAGATTTTGCAATAGACGGCAGCATTGGCGACTCAGATAATAGTGTTGTTAGTAGCCGCCGCTAGATGACGCTATAAAGTGCCAAATGCAATAGACGGCAGCATTGGCGACTCAGAGAGTGTTGTTACTAGCCGCTAGATGGCGCTGTACAGCGCCAAATTAAGGAAGTTTGTCATTATAATATAACACAAAGTTACTTTTTGTGATTTTTTTAAATAGAAAGTAGCTAAAGGAGCATTATTTGCTAATAATTTTTCTCTAAGGTCAATGACCTTTGAACTAGGACGTTTTAAGTATTTTTCAGTTTTCACTCTATAACTCGAAAATTTATAATCAAATTATACTCGATATAATTTTAAAAGAGAGTTTTTATAAAGGTCTATCAATGTGGAAGATTATAAGTTTCTACGTTGTATAGTTTAGAAATAGCTGGGGGGGGACACATTATAAGCCACTTTGGCGGGCTGTATTTCGCAGATGGTATACCTGATAAAAAAGTGATGTATGTAACATTGCCTTCATATTAGTAGACCTATTCAATGATACCCTACACGAGGGGGTGCAGCGAAAAAAATAATTCATCCCCATTTCACATGTATGGGCGCCACCCCTAAAATACGTAATCACGATTTTTTTATTCCTTTAAAATTGAGATCTATATCTAGACTATTTTTTAACAAAATTTCATTTACTTATGTTTATAACTGTAGAAGTTATTAAGCTGTAAAGGATTAGGACAGACGGACAGACGGACAGACGGACGGACATGACAAAACTATAAGGGTTCCTTGTAGAACTATGGAACCCTAAAAACCGAATCAAAATCCGTTGCGTAGTTTTAAAGATCTAAGCATACATAGGGACAGACAGACAGACAGCGGGAAGCGACTTTGTTTTATACTGTGTAGTGATTAATGTTTGTGAACATTGGGTGTTGTCGTTTCCCCTTTCATCCCCTGTTATCTACAAGTCGTAATCATCATCATCATTTCAGCTGAAAGACGTCCACTGCTGGACATAGGCCTCCTCCATGCATATGTTGGGGGTTATACCATAATCACCGCACTTGGCAGGCGGGTTGGCGATTGCAGTTGGTTGGTTAAATACTCAGAGAACGCTGCTGCCCATCCTCTGGTAAATCCTTTAGTCACCTTTTACGACACCCATGAGAAGATATTGGGTGGTGCAATTATTTACGTCCGGCACCACATGGAACAATATTATAGGTACCTAATAAACTATATAAAACTAAGATGAAGGAGGAGCCTTATTGACATAGAAAATCAAAATGATGGCAGAAGTTAATTTCTTAGTATCCATTGCTATTACGCGTAGTTTATATTTGTGTTGCGATCTTGTAGCTGTGCTTGTAGTGCAGAGGTTTATGAAGGTACCGTAAAAAGTCAATAACCGTCAAAATAGCTTTATCATGCCTACGCTAAATAATGGAATTTCTTGCCAGCATCTGTGTTTCCCGAGATGTTTAATCTGCTGGTAGTAATCAAGGCTCGAGTGAATAAGTTTTTACTGGGCAAGCATGTATCATCGCCGACCGCATTAATTATCGCTTAACATCAGGTGAGGTGGCGATCAAATGCAAGTCAATTATGAATAAAAAAATAAAACGACTAGTTACCAGAAACGTCTAAAATCGGAACTAATTTGCTATCTTTGTCTGTATTGTGTCAATCTGTGTTTATAATGCAAAAAATGTGATTTATATGAATAAGACTGTCCAAAGTTCTGCCAAAACCGCGATTTTAAAAGTTAAGAATTTTCTATGATGCCATTTATGTAGGGCGCCCCTATTTTGTGTACTCTTTTATGCTGAACTGTAAATTAAAAAAATTAAAATATATAGGATGGCGAAACGAGCTAAAGGCCCACCTGATGTTAAGCGGTTGCCTTTGCCCATAACAACTGCAATACCACGTAGGCTGTTGCCTAAATGGTACCGCAGTCGGTTCGCTAAACTGAGACATGAAGATGGAGTCTCATGTGATTGTAATTTCACCGGCACCCGTACCCTTCAGACCGAAACACAGCAATGCAAGCATCACCATTTGGCGGAGAAGTAGGTACGGTGGTAGTACTTCCCCGGACGAGCTCTTTCACAAAGGAGCTCTACTACTGCTACTGGAAATAAACGGATGATGATGATCGTTGCCAAACACACAAAGATAATTTGGATAATTAAGGTATTGGAAACGTGGACGAATAAAAATGGCGGACGGAATCTCGATAATAATATCTATACGACTTTGAATTAACTGCAAAGTTAGTCGAGTCGGTTAAGAAACACCGTTTCTTAATAAGATATCGCTGACGTCACCCAAAGATGTACCAAGTGGATGAGAATTTCGTTACCACGAGCAATGTTCACGGTAGCTTAGTGGCTAAAGCACTGGCGTACTGAGCCAGGAGTCGCAGGTTCGAATCCTGCTCGTGAGCGAATTATTCTTTCCACAATTTAAATCGTTCGATAATAATAATAATTCTCAGTAACAGCCCGGAGTCTGGATTTGTGCCCGGTTAATGGCAATAGGCTCACCCCCTATTACATGGGACTTATAACATAACTGGCGAAATGTGGGTGTACTAAACACCTCTGCCTACCCCTTCGGGGAAATACAGGCGTGATGTTATGTTATGTTATGTTATGTTTGGAATCTCGATAAACAATAAATGCCGTTTGTTGTGTCAAAATACCGTTGAAATTATAGTGGGCTTGAGAAAAAAATAAAGTTCTTCTATCTTGTTTTAGCGAGATTCCGTCCGCCATTTTTTATTCGTCCGTGATTGGGAATTCAATTTTGCATGAATGGGACATGTACAAAATCATACTTATTCCCGATCCAATAGGAACTAAAAGCCTATTAATGTTCCATAAAACTTAACTTCAATAATAGAATGAGCTAACAATAATCCTTTGTTGAATCAGTCAATTTGAACTTTCAAACTATTAAACCTAGGATGAAAGAAGTCTACATAAGGATATTTATTCATGTTTTCTGGTGTGAATTCTAGATTGTTGGTAAAGGTTCTGGCCGAAACTACATAAAATTAATCAGTGATATGACAAATCGAGTGATGGGCCTGAATAAAGTTTTCTTACGTAAGGCCATAGATAATATAATACTATAGGTAAGGCCTATGAGCACCGTCTATTTTCTACGCGCAGAAAACGCGCGTTTTACGAATGCACAGTCCATAAAATAGATTGTTGCATTTGTCGATACAAACGCGAGTGTGACGCGATATATTTTGTATTTTGCAGTTTGAATTGAGATCTAATTCTATTAATAAAATTGTTTTTAAGAATAATAAAAACGTGTTTTTTATGACGGAGAAAATGCCTTTTGCATGTCACACCGCCCAGGGAGGTGGTGTGGTTATGTGGGATTCGCACCCACTAAGAACTCTGCCGTGTGGCAATCTCGACTTAGGTGGATGGGCCATGAGAATTGTAATGCATGGCATTCGCAACCCATCCAGCGCTGCCCACTCCAGCGCGGCCCACTCCAGGGCCTTCCACTTGTAACCTAAACTCCCTTCGGCGATGTTCGGGCACACGTGGGACACATCGCAGCAACACCGCAGCTCGAAGGCCTTACAGTACGCATGTTAGACTCCCCAATCTATTAACCAATAACCACTGGCTCTCACTGCCAGCCGTGGTCAGGGCCATGGCTGCCAATGGGAGGGCCTAAAGGCAGTCGCATCCTTCTGCGAGGATATCATCTCGCAGAAGGAATTGGCGGAGCGGGTCAGGCAGGAAGACTACTTCGCTGATCCAATCCGCCGCAGGAGGACGGGATGGCGCAGGCGGCTTTACAGCGACCCGATACCGCCCTAAGAGAAATAAAAACCTAACCTAACCTAACTTCATACTTGACAGATTTCTAAGGTTTGACCGGTTAGTCGTACATTCAGGCTTCTCACTGCCAACTTACCCACCCACGCACTGACCGCGCCAAGTGCAGCTTAACCTCACCGAATCACCCGTTTAGCCATACACGATCCCCTCTATTTCTATAATATTATAATCTCACCAGAAAAAAAAAACAAAAAAAACGTAGAATTCGTGAACCGGATTTTATTCACGTAAATACAACCGTTGTCTGCCTGTGATCTTAAAATAAACGTTATTCGAAGCGGATTCGTTTATTTACTTCAAATTAACGTATTGTAAACAGTAGTTTGAATTTTTCAGCATGATTGTATGAGCTAATCCAGGAAATTGTTGAGGTACAACTGATTTTAAAATAATCTTTTCTGTTGATTATATATATAATAAATAAAATGTTACAAGATCGTGGATCAGCCAAACCAGAGAGCGCGTTCCTTCCACTGATAAGAACTTCTTATCAGTGGAAGGAACGAATGAAGTCACTATGACTTGTATTTAGAGTCAATTATTATACTTTCAATTAATCATATTTATATCAAGCCAGTTAAATTATTTAATAAATCTCGTCACTAGCCAACTTGATCATATTATATAATTTTAGCCTAATTATCAATTTACATAACGATGTATCGATTAAAATATTAGTCAAGTTGGCAACACTAGATTCCTAGAAATTATAAAATAACGTGCAACTGTCATTTGAGTGGCTGTTCAGATTGGAACATTGAATAAATAACATGTCTTGACGCTTCGTATTACTGCATTCTTTACCTACACCCAGGTTCAGGAGATTCCGCACACCAAGGTTCACTTCCAGCAACCCCTTCGTTACAAAAATTAACTTAAAAAAAATTGTGTGAAGCCGTTTAGGAAGTAGGTTTGATAGATTGGATTTTACTTCTACCTTTAAACGGTTTTTTGTGCTACTTGGGTTGATATTGGTGGCTTTAAAAATACAGGATGATATTTCATTCATTATTGATGGTTCGATTCCCGGCTGAGACAGGCGAGTTTTAAAAAATCTTTAAATGTAGTTATACCTATTTTTAAACATTAAGGTATGTTTCTTTAAACTAGAATTTGCTATCTTCAATATTTATTGTACTTTTCCTCCATGTACGTTAGTTTTTTCCAGCCTGTATATCTGGCAACCCTGGGTACTGTTCTCTTTGTTAGACTGGACATACAGACATAGTAGAAAATATAGACACAGTGCTGCAAACAATCATAGTGAAGCCAACAAAACCTTGCTACTCCGTGTAGAAACCAGCGCCCACGCACACACATGCACCAGAAGGATATTTGTTTTCGTGTTGCTTACTGGACGATGCCGCGACGTACCAGGCCCCTCAGAAAGTATTGCGAAAAAAAGTTTTTATATATGGGAGACTGGCCAGTTATAATGTTTTTCGAAAATATGATTATTTATAAGTAAAAATAAGTAAGTTCCAATTTCAAAATTTCCCTCCACATTTTTTGCGAGTTAATTCAAAGTATTGTGTCTCACTGAAATATGGATCTGCGCCGGGAACATTTTAGAGCTATGATTTTATACGATTTCAAGTGTCGCCTGAAACCGGATGAATCGTACGATAGACTTCAAATGGCATTCATGGATGAAGGCCCTTCCAAGGCAACCGTGTATCGTTGGTATAACGAATTCAAGCGCGGTCGACCAACTTTGGGGGATGACGAAAGAAGCGGTCGCCCTTTGACGGCTGTTACCGAAGAAAACGTGCTAGCAGTGAAAAATTTAATCCAAGACAATAGGCGAATTACATATCAGGAGATTCAACACATATTGAAGATTGGATCGGGAAGCGTTCACGAGATTCTACACAGCCATCTTCGCGTGAGGAGGATAGTATCACGCTGGGTGCCGCACAACCTCACTGATGCTCAGAAGCAGGCCCGGGTGGAATGGTGCCGTGATATGCTTAACAAATTTGAAGCAGGCTCGTCTCGGCGTGTTTACGACATCGTTACAGGTGATGAGTCCTGGATTTATCAATACGACCCAGAAACCAAGCGCCAGTCGACTGTTTGGGTGTTTCAAAATGAGCCAACGCCTACCAAAGTGAAGCGATCTAGAAGCGGGGGTAAGATTTTGATCGCTAGCTTTTTTAATTTGACTGGCCACTTGGTATCAATTCCCTTACGGGATCAAAGAAGCATTAATGCCGAATGGTATACTACCAAATGTTTGCCAGAAGTTTTCTCTGTTATAAGCAACAAGCGACCAAACACAGGGCTCCGCGGGCTACTGCTCCACCACGACAATGCACCTGCGCACACCGCACTCAAAACGAGGGACTTCCTGGACAGCACGCCAGTCAAACTCCTGGGTCACCCTCCTTACAGCCCTGATCTAGCACCGTGTGACTTCTTTTTATTCCCAAAAATAAAAAATCAGCTCAAAGGGATACAATTTTCGTCGCCGGAAGATGCGCTGGCTGCGTTCGAGCAGGCTGTAAACGAGGTGTCTGCGGCGGACTGGAAAAAGTGTTTTGAAAACTGGTTTAGGCGCATGAATCTTTGTATAGAGGCTGGTGGAAAGTACTTTGAAAAGATTTGATAAAAATATATGTACGTATAGAACAATTTTTTTTAGTTTCGCAAAACTTTCTGAGTGTCCCACGTATGTACTGAGAGCGGTGAGCACGGCTTGAGTTGCATGTGTGTGCTTGAGCGCTGGTTTGTACACGGACGAGCATGGTCGTCTATATTTTTTACTATGTCTGTGACTGTACATACTTCTACATGCGTTACTATCTCAATGACTTTCGTGTGTGATTGTGTGAGTGTTTGATATCAATGTCAAAGGATTTCATATCGTTATCGTTATCGCTGCCATCGATAGGCTTTTGTTCGATATAAAACGTAGTATTTTGTCAGTGCAAAGGACTGTGCTTATTAAAAAATACTATTTGCGTTTATTTTCTATTCCCGTGCTTGTAATGGAATACTGATATTTACTAAACAGTATGATAGCCTAGTGGTTGAACGGTTGCCTTCCATGCAGGAGGGTGTGAGTTCGATCCCGGCCCGCAAATCTGACTTTTTTATATTCGATTATCACTTGCTTTAACGGTGAAGGAAAACATCGTGAGGAAACCTGCACACCTGAGAGTGCTCCATACAGTTTTCGATGGTGTGTGTAGTCCACCAACCCGCACTAGGCCAGCGTGGTGGACTAAGGCCTTAACCTTCTCATACTGAGAAGAGGCCCGTGCCCAGCAGTGGGACAGTAATGGGCTGATTATGTTATGTTATGATGTTGATGCATGATTCAGCGTAGGGCGCCCCCCGCCAGGTGGACCGACGACCTGAAGAATGTGGCTGGGGGGGACTGGATGCTGAAGGCAGAGGACCAAGAGTTGTGTCGCAATCCAGTCCTCCCTAGCTACTATAATCAGGTCGTTGGTCCACCTGGCTGGGGGTCCCTACGCTGTGTATGCCGATACGCGGTCTCCACTCAAGAACTCGTCTGCTCCAATGGCCATCGCTCCTTCAATAGATATGGCCAGCTCACTGCCACTTTAGCTTACTGATAAGTTTTTGTACTAATTCCTACAAATCACCCTGAAATGATGAAAATCCAAAGCATATTAAAATCAGAATATCTTATCAGGTAGTACCTAGTAATTATTATAAGACTCAAGAGCTCTTCCAGACGATAATGTTAAATCATTAATTAGGATAAATTACTTAATGAACTCTCACTTAGCTAAGGACAATGACTTTTAAAATAAACACATTGAGCGCGTATATTATTAAGGCTTTAGTTCCAGCACGCGTAGTATGACCACTGTACACAAGAGATTTGTCTACGAAATAATAGATAAAACTACATTGTATAGAACTTTATCTGTCATTTTGTCTTTTCTTTCGTAGATAAAACTCTTGTCTACAGTGGTCATGCTGTGTACGCATGCTGTAAAACTTAAAGAAGGACAAAGGACCGATTTTGACGTTTGTAAGAAGAGTACGACTTTTGTTTATAGCGTAGGTCCTGGTGGGTCGCCCCAGATATCGCTGGGGAGATGTTGTGGAGGCTGATCTGCGTGAGCTTCAAGCTAACTACTGGCGAGATATCGCGCAAGATCGAGGAAAGTGGAGAGTTCTCGTTTCGGAGACCATGACTCACTTTGGGTTGCTGAGCTAGAGGAATAAGTAAGTAAGTAAGTAAGTAGGTCCTATTACTCTTCAAGCAACATTAAAACAACATTTCTTGCAAGTTACAAAGACACAATAATAAAAATAACTAGTCAATACAATTAATAACATTATTAATGTAAGTATAATAAATTCTCAAAAGTTTGCTGCATTTGTAGGAACAACCTGTATCAACACAAACACTACCCTCCACCAGTTTGTAAAGACGGATCGCGCAGTCACCGGTGTTCGCTCCTTCATAATGTAGATAAATATTATCTGGTATCTACCCTCATTGTACTTATTTAATATCCTACCTTATTAACTATATTTTTGTTTACCTGTTTGTATAGTCGATGATACTGATGTACGGTAAAACTCTAATGAGTTTATGTTTACATCTTTAGAATGTTTTTGTTATGTATACCACTGAACAAATAAAAAAAAAAAAAAAAAAAAAAAAAAAAAAAGCGTCCTATTATTCTAAGTCTTTAATGCATATCCTTGAAAATTTATTTTACACCATGTTTCTTACAATGATACTTGAGGAAAAATAACGATGTAAACTTTTCTATTTAAAGTCGAAAGCGTGGTCGACCTACCTTTTAATGTTACATAATAAAAAGGTTTTTTTTTTTCACTGATGTAGATACGTGGGACACTCAGAAAGTTTTGCGAAACTAAAAAAAATTGTTCTATACGTACATATATTTTTATCAAATCTTTTCAAAGTACTTTCCACCAGCCTCTATACAAAGATTCATGCGCCTAAACCAGTTTTCAAAACACTTTTGCAGTCCGCCGCAGACACCTCGTTTACAGCCTGCTCGAACGCAGCCAGCGCATCTTCCGGCGACGAAAATTGTATCCCTTTGAGCTGATTTTTTATTTTTGGGAATAAAAAGAAGTCACACGGTGCTAGATCAGGGCTGTAAGGAGGGTGACCCAGGAGTTTGACTGGCGTGCTGTCCAGGAAGTCCCTCGTTTTGAGTGCGGTGTGCGCAGGTGCATTGTCGTGGTGGAGCAGTAGCCCGCGGAGCCCTGTGTTTGGTCGCTTGTTGCTTATAACAGAGAAAACTTCTGGCAAACATTTGGTAGTATACCATTCGGCATTAATGCTTCTTTGATCCCGTAAGGGAATTGATACCAAGTGGCCAGTCAAATTAAAAAAGCTAGCGATCAAAATCTTACCCCCGCTTCTAGATCGCTTCACTTTGGTAGGCGTTGGCTCATTTTGAAACACCCAAACAGTCGACTGGCGCTTGGTTTCTGGGTCGTATTGATAAATCCAGGACTCATCACCTGTAACGATGTCGTAAACACGCCGAGACGAGCCTGCTTCAAATTTGTTAAGCATATCACGGCACCATTCCACCCGGGCCTGCTTCTGAGCATCGGTGAGGTTGTGCGGCACCCAGCGTGATACTATCCTCCTCACGCGAAGATGGCTGTGTAGAATCTCGTGAACGCTTCCCGATCCAATCTTCAATATGTGTTGAATCTCCTGATATGTAATTCGCCTATTGTCTTGGATTAAATTTTTCACTGCTAGCACGTTTTCTTCGGTAACAGCCGTCAAAGGGCGACCGCTTCTTTCGTCATCCCCCAAAGTTGGTCGACCGCGCTTGAATTCGTTATACCAACGATACACGGTTGCCTTGGAAGGGCCTTCATCCATGAATGCCATTTGAAGTCTATCGTACGATTCATCCGGTTTCAGGCGACACTTGAAATCGTATAAAATCATAGCTCTAAAATGTTCCCGGCGCAGATCCATATTTCAGTGAGACACAATACTTTGAATTAACTCGCAAAAAATGTGGAGGGAAATTTTGAAATTGGAACTTACTTATTTTTACTTATAAATAATCATATTTTCGAAAAACATTATAACTGGCCAGTCTCCCATATATAAAAACTTTTTTTCGCAATACTTTCTGAGGGGCCTGGTATATCAATCCTGAAAAATCTTATACCACTGAGTTTCTCGGCAATTTTTCCAGGAATATATTGTCAGGTACACGTGATTAACGAACATAATTTTATGAAGGTTTACAGGAATAAACCTTTTGATACCCACGCCACGTGCTAATAAGGAAGAAAATTTATTTTCCCTAAGTGTGTTATGTCAACACAAGTTTTTTTTAGTTGAACCTGTAAGAAATAATATGAAGGACAGTTTTCCAGTAACATTCCTGAATTTACATGTTTTAAGTCGAAAACAAACTTGTGCGTAGCAGACTGATAATTTACAGGACAAAAGCTCTCCGGAAATATAAACAAAAACAAAGGCCTTTGTTTACAAACTGAATTATTTATCTACAGAGCCAACTTTGCCCAAAAACTAGCGAAAACTGCCAAATATATCGCTCCATTTCCTGCGACGTAAAGCGTGTAGGTTACATGGTTTAATAAAATAAACTTTGCACTAACTCACCGTGCCTCCCCCGCAGCTAACGTCCTCAGCCATAACCAAACACCTGTCACTACCATAACACTACACCACAGCACTCATTCAAAAAAATTACACAAAACCAACCGTCATTATTCAAAAAACTCCAAAAAAAAAGAAAGTAGAACAATTTTTTTAATGAACGAACGAAAAATGAATGTTTATTTTCGAAATTGGAACCGACGCGTCCAGTCGTTGTCGAAGCGTCGAGGGGACTGGTTGCGCGCGCTGCTGCCGTTTCCATGGAAACGCAGGTTTGCGTACTGTACCTATATTGAGGAGATAAGTAGGTCCCGTCTGATGGAAAACTTTGCCTGTCGGTTAAAGAGGGATGTTTATTAGTATTCTAAGTTCGGAAGAGTGCATAAACTGATCAGAGGGGTGACGATATATTTGAGAACGAAATGGCTCTGGACTGTAACGGTTGTAGTGGTAGTTTGCAATGGAAATGCAATTTACGAAGTCTTACGTCGAAGCTGGAGTATTTCTCTCCAGAAATACCGACGCTTTTGTGTCATCTTAACCAACACCTTTAAATTCAATGTTTTTTTATGCAAGCTTAAAGGAAATTAATTGCTATTAATTGCACTTTTATCTGTTTTCTTTCTTTTTCATCTTCTTAGTGTGACGAACTTGGCTACAAACACTGCATTTTCAGTAGGTAGCGTCCATAAGTCCCTTTAGCGTGCAGGAGACGGGGCACGCAGGATATGATAAGTCCCCTATCGTTTGCGGAATAGAACCACAATCGAAGTTATTTATAATAAATCCCCCTTAGAATGAGTTTTCCTTGCTTCGATTCAATCTGTCTTCATTATTTTGACTGAAAACTATTCTACCATTCATAGTTTGCTACTCAATGTTTAGGTACGCGTTTGCACATACCTATCCCTTCAAATTAATTTATTACATTAATGAAATAAAAAGTAGAACAAAATACTAACTTAAGGCAGTTAGAATTTCTTGAAGAAACATTAATTAACTTTCAAAGTTCTAGTTTACGTAACATCTGTTTGATTAAAGAAACAAAGCCCTGCTGAAGGTTACCGAGTTGCCTCGAGCTTTGAAATGCAAGCGAAGCGACACAGTTGACTTATTGTCACACCGTGAGGAAAGCTTAGGAACTTTGTACTATGAGGAAATCTTAGCAATTTCGTACTATGAGGAAAGCTTAGTAATTTCGTACTATGAGGAAATCTGAGTAGTTTCGTACTATGAGGAAATCTAAGTAATATCGTAATATGAGGAAAGCTTAGTTGTACAACGTGTATGAGAAATGCGTGGTCATATTTGGGGAGTATGGTAAGCTATCGAACAACTTTTACTACTGGGTCAACCCTGAAATCACAAAAATAAATCAGCCCTTACTCATACATAATTTTCAACATATTAATTCTTGTAAATTTTGTCATCATTATTATAATCATCATCATTTCAGCCGCAAGACGTCCACTGCTGGACTTGTATCTTCTGTAACTTTTGGTAAAATAAATAATATTATTTTAAAAACACGATTTCAGGGTTGTCCCTGTTGTTCTATCCTATGCCCCGAATGAGCTGTCCAATAAATTATTCGTACTATAAAAAGATCTTGGTAACTTCAAACTATAATAAAAGATTTCGTGAACCGGCCGTCGATTGTGGGAAGTGCCTCCTTGGCCTGCCTGCACTCACCATGGTCTTTCATAGTTTGTAGTGTTTGTCCTTGGTGCGTTTCCTTACCAAGTTGCGTAAGTATCCAAAGGGGAGTGGCACTATGGGTTCAGGTCCCTTCTGGCCAGTTCAACCGTTGCATCATTGCCTCGGGAACTGCTGTGTCCTTTGATCCATTGAATGGTTATGTTATTGAGATTACCTACCTGGTTGAGGTTTTGCTAGCACTCGTGTATCAGCCCCGAGTTTACCGTGTGGCTGCTTAGTGGTCGTAGTACGGACTTGCAGTATCTGGTCATGAACTTGTATTTATCACTAGCCTATGCCCGCGACTTCACCCGCGTGAATGTCGTTTATCGCACATCCCTCGGAAACTGTTCATATTCCCGGGATAAAAAGTAGCCTATATGTCAATCAGGGCTATGTTTTATCTGTATGCCAAAAACCAAATAACCAGTACCAGTAGTAGTATTAGAAGTAGTTAGTGCTGTACCAGTCAAATGTACATAAATGTTTGGATTTACGAAATAAGGAAATCAACCCTAACCTAAAACAATTACAAACATTTTAGGAGTAGTAGAGCTCTTTTGTGAAAGAGCTCGTCCGGGGAAGTACTACCACCGTAACTACTTCTCCGCCAAATAGTGATGCTTGCATTGCTGTGTTTCGGTCTGAAGGGTACGGGTGCCGGTGAAATTACAATCACATGAGACTTTCCATCTTCATGTCTCAGTTTGGCGACCGACTTACGGTACCATTTAGGCAACAGCCTAGGTGGTATTGCAGTTGTTATGGGCAAAGGTAACCACTTAACATCAGGTGGGCCTTTAGCTCGTTTCGCCATACTATACCATAAAAAAAAAATGTTATTTGTTAATTCAAACCCCGCTTTAGGTTCCACAAAAGATTTACCTACAAGAAGAAATAACTGTTCATCATACTGAAAATCAAGAACCTCTCAAAATTCTGCCATAAAATCTAGCAAACACATCTAATATCCAAAGTAAAGATAAAAAAAAAACTAAAAGAATATTCAAGCAAATGAACTTGTAACAACGACTGCGATTTATGTAAAAATAGATCTATAAAAACTATTTGTAAGGTCAGCAAAAAAATAAAGCCATATCTGTCGTGTTTGTGCTCTTTCTGCTGATTGTACAACAATTGGAGGGGTGAATTACGAAAACTCTTTTCCGGAATCTGTGAGGGGACTTATTGTGTAATTGTGGGTACAATCGATTGCTATTGTTCAGATTTGCGAGTTGTGTTATTGTGTTAGTATTTCGACATGTTGTTTCATGTTTCCCATGTAAGACAAGTGGTATGGTAGCTTTTGAAAAGATTTTATTTTATTTGTTATATTTGTCTGTTCATTTGCTTCAAGATTAGATTGTTTCATTTTCCTAGCCTCACATAGTGCAGTTTATTTCTTAGTGGAGTTTTTGTCTTACTCGCATCGCTCAGCTTCATCGCACATCTTTGGAAGTAAACCATTTCCTCCCTTTACCCCTTGGTACAGATGTTTTATCTCACGAAAGCGGTTGAGCCATACTTGTGTGTGTGTTTACATGCACATTGTCTTTGTGTGCGTAAGCTCGGGAGCGCTGTTTTGGCCCAGTTTTGTAGTTACGCACACAAGAGCGCGTGTCTATACGCATTAAAACTACAAGTATGGCTCACCCGCTTTCGTGAGATAAAATAACTGTACCCCTCGTTCTCGCCCGCGCTTCAGACTTTAAATTCTCAGCACATGCAGTGTTAGTTAGATCGGTCAGAATAATCTATTATTGATCGTATTAGGAATTAGGACATTCTGTAATTAAGAACATCATTAGTATTCATATTCAAGATCAACCGAATGCAGGTTAATGAGTTGGACTCAAGTAATTAAGATCATTATACCGGAGTGACTGAATGCTGCTAGCTAAATCACACAAGTCGATTAATTAATGCGTAGGCGTAGGTATTATTTTTTATTGGGACAGGTGTTTTTATACGTAAAACAAAAGAAAAATGCAAACAGGTCTAATTTCTCATAGAACCTGGTATAGTTTGCCATTGTCCCCATTTTTCGTATTTACCCTAAAACCCCACCTTTATAATTACATTAAGCAATAACTATAAATTTAGGTTAACAATAAACGCACGAAGATCGCGTGACGATCGGTGTAACATGTATATACAAAGTGGATATGACAATACGACATTAAATAAAACCACGTACAGAGTATCACGTCCTTGGACTGTATACAAAAAAATCAATCAAATCTAGTTAATGGCTTAACCACAGGAAATTATTTTAGTATATTATTTATTTATTTTTTACATAAGGTAACAATTAACTTGTGGATTCCACACTAGGACAAGCCTGTCTCGTGGAATCCTACGATACTATTCACAGTTTAACATTGCATTCCCGGGGTCGGTACTATATTTTATGATATCATTATAAACTGACCAAATAGCAAAAGTATCATTGAATCGAATGTAGGATCATTTTTCTAGGCAAAGGTCGTTAGGTCCAAGACCTGTGTGAGTCCATATGATTTTAAACTCTCTTTATGATTACAGATGATTACAAATGGTGTTACTTATTATTTCGATCTTTTAATATTTATTTTGTAAAAAATTTAGTTTTTTTAATTTTCGATAAAAAACTTATTTATGTGTTTAAAATGCTTCTATCGACTAGTAATACCCGTGTTTTAATTAATTTTAAATTCTGAAATATGTAGCTGACAGCTGCAATGAACTATAAATGGACAGTCCTCCCTGTCAGCTATCATTTTCAGGACCTTGTTGGAACTGTTCCACACTCTTCGTACAAGGGACGAATAGGCTAAAGCATGGCGCGCTCCATAGCCCGTTGTGCGTCCCTCATTTTGTACACGGTGTAATTGCTCGACGACCATCGCGTGACGATCGCTGTCGCTATTTACATGGGCGAGCTATTCTCATTAAATTACAACGTTACTACGTTTCGCTCAACGAAATGTCTGTCAAATGTTTTGTAAACGTTTGATGAAAGTGAATATTGCAGCTTTTTCTACAAATTGCTAGTTTTTATGCTGATTGAAAATGCTTATTTTTCCATCAAGGTTTTATTATGATGATGAAAACTTGTTTTTGCCCTGCGTTCCGTTATGCATTTGGGCCCAGAACAGTCATGGAAAATTACTCCATGTTTATCACTTAATGAGATAATTAAAACTTCATTACTGCGTGCATCGAAATAAATAAATAAAATAATAAATATTTTTTTGGGACATTTTTACACAGCACCATCTAGTCCCAAACTAAGCAAAGCTTGTACTATGGGTACTAGACAATGGATATAATACTTAATATACTTTTTTTTTGTAAATACATGCTTATAATACAATAAAGAATACAATAAATAATAAATAATTAATACATAAGAAACCAGGTCGTCGGTCCACCTTGTGGGGGGCCTACCCACGCTGCGCCTTCCAGTACGCGGTCGCCTGGTGAAGGTCGCGGGAATCCGCTGGATGCGGAAGGCACAGGACCGGTCGTTGTGGCGATGCTTGGGGGAGGCCTATGTCCAGCAGTAGACGTCTTTCGGCTGAAATGATGATGATGATGATATAAGAAACAAATGAATGCAACGATTTTAATTAATAAAAACTGTACGGTAGATTTTTAAATTTTTTTTAAATATCTGTAGACGCTTGTCATCTTATGGCCAAAATTAATACCCGATCTATCAACGATTTGCTCTACTAGAGATAGGAATTTGACATAAGCTTCATACAAAATATGTCAAATTTCTATCTCTAGTAGGGTAAATCGTCGATAGATTGGATATTAATTTTGGCCGTTAGTCTTCCTGCGACCACGAACGCTGCAAAGCTTTCGAAACGTCAGGAAAACCAATTTAAATAATATACGAGATGTGTGATAATGTTTAGTGATCGCGAAAACCTAAGAAATTATTAACTTTATTTATATTTATCTACTAATTGTATAATTTTGCTAATTCGATCCTGGATAAAATGTAAAAAAACAAAGTAACTTTACTGGGAATTAATAAATAAGACACAATTTGTAAAACTTACATTTATGGATGTTTTGTAGTGTCAGTATCACTGAAGACACCCAATATTTTTTTTTGGCTCATATTAAATAACTTTGGCCGTTAATTCTTACTTTTTAAATTTTTCTCACATGTTCTGTTAAAATTAATTGTCTTCCTTGTGTTACAGCTTCAGGTTGAAAAGATATATAACGTAAATTATGTTTAATTCTTTCTTATCCTGTTTTAATTTCACAAGTATCATGTATCAATATCAGCGTATCTTTTACATACTGGGTGTAAGGGGAACGCTTCCGAAAACGAAGATAGGTGCTGGTGATTACTGATACGAAACCACGAAAAAAAAATGCGATTCTTATTTTAGATTTTTTCATATATATATTTTTTTGCATTTTTCATACATAACCAGCTTTGGGCAGTTAAATAAAAACTCATACATAATGTAAACTGCAAAAAAATACGCATTTTATTTCGTGGTTTCGTATCAGTAATCACCAGAACTGTCACCTATCTTCGTTTTCGGAAGCGTTTACCTGACACCCTGTATATTATTTATTGCACTTTAAAATCGTCAATGTCACACTTTTCTCAATTTTTTTACTTGATTTAGTAGATATTATCAAAACATACCGCAAACTCTACTACTACTACTCGCCTATACCGCAAAGTTTGAAGACAAAGGTCTTCAACCAGTGCGTCCTGCCAGTCATGACTTACGGTGCCGAGACGTGGACACTGACAGTTGGGCTAGTCCACAAATTTAAAGTCGCTCAGTGAGCTATGGAGCGAGCTATGCTTGGAGTTTCTTTGAAGGATAAAATCCGTAACGAGATTATCCGGAGAAGAACCGGAGTGACCGACATAGCTTGTAGGATCAGTAAGCTGAAGTGGCAGTGCCAGTGCTGGCCATGTCTGTCGAAGGACCGATGGCCGTTGGAGCAGACGAGTCCTTGAGTGGAGACCACGAATCGGCAAACGCAGCGTAGGGCGCCCCCCTGCCAGGTGGACCGACGACCTAAAGAACGTGGCTGGGGGGGACTGGATGCGGAAGGCAGAGGACCGAGCGTTGTGGCGCAACTTGGGAAAGGCCTATGTCCAGCAGTGGACAGCGATAGGCTGAGTTGATTGATCAAAACATGGCTTAATAACTAATTGTTAAAATAATTCACGGGTCCCGAAACTACTTGTTGCGGCCGCTAGGCGGCGCCCCTGTCGTGCACATAGCCAATATCTTATGTGTGTGTGGCTAAATAAATGTTTTTTTTTTGGTTAGTTTGTGAATTACATAGTTCATAGGTAGCCTCTGAGTGAGTGTCCGTTTAAAAGTATCTAATTTATTTGGCTATCACAACTATCGTCTTCTGAAATAATCCTTCACGTAGCCTTAACAAATTTTAAAAGTAAAAGGTTGTTTTTATTTCAGACGAGCCAAAAGCCACGAAGCAAAAGTGTTGGTCTACTGAAGTAAAATTAAGTTTACAGGTAAGTTAGCGGGTGGAGAACTTTCAGCTAACAACGTTACTATGTGACGTACCGAGCAGCGCAGTTGTTGAGTCTTTCTAATATTCTGGTCGGTCTTGGGTTCAAATGTGACTTGGAAATATTATATGGACTAATACGAACGAATAAAAACCGGCGAAGTGCGAGTAGGACTCGCGCAGTAAGGGTTCCGTACCTCTCAACGATCTGATACCCAATAAAAACTGATATAATTTACGAGAGTTTACAAAAAGACATCAATGCACAGTGCGCGAAATATGCACTTTTGCATGTCTTTCTTACGCAGGTACCACCACATATGTCTATGTTTGTCTTATTTTTAGTATTTGTTGCTAAACTACATAATATGCACTATAATCTGACCAAGTTTGACGCTGGTATATATTACCGTTTTGAAGATAGAGCAGGAACAAAAACGTTGAAAAAAATGCATGTTTTTTGAGGTTTCTTGTATGGGGACCCGCTTTGGTTTTAGACTTTTTTTTGTTTCTAGTATTTTTCGTGATACACCTCATAGTAACACATATTCTGAGAAAATTTCAACCGGTTACCTATTACTGTTCAAAAGATACAGCCCTGTGACAGACAGACGGACGGACGGACGGACAGCGTAGCGAGAGTAATAGGGTTCCGTTTGTCACTCTTCGGGTACGGAACCCTAAAAAAGGCGGATGGAATCTCGCTAGGAAAAGATTGAAGCACTTAATATAGTTTTGACAGCATTATGAGTTTTGTGTTATTACACACCATAAGGATATCTTTATTTTATTTGTGACACTACGACAGCGACTGAAAAATTAAGCAATTTTAAATAAGCAAATGCAATTCAGTAAATGATTATTTGAATGATAAATATTAGCTAGTAATTTTATGTAAATTTTATAAATTAAGAACAGGTTAAGGAAATTATAATTATTAAAAAAAAAACATTATTAAGAACCTGCGAAAAATATACAACATATAGAATGTTATGTTGCGTAAAAGCTTCCTCTCTCCTACTATTTTTCTAGTGTTGCCGTGCCCGACAGGGTCCATAATGTTCTCATTATTATAAGCTTACCACTTAGCTTACCTTAGATTATCCGGAGAAGAACCGGAGTGACTGACATAGCTTGTAGGATCAGTAAGCTGAAGTGGCAGTGGGCTGGCCATGTCTGTCGAAGGACCGATGGCCGTTGGAGCAGACGAGTCCTTGAGTGGAGACCGCGAATCGGCAAACGCAGCGTAGGGCGCCCCCCTGCCAGGTGGACCGACGACCTGAAGAACGTGGCTGGGGGGGACTGGATGCGGAAGGCAGAGGACCGAGCGTTGTGGCGCAACTTGGGAGAGGCCTATGTCCAGCAGTGGACTGCGATAGGCTGAGTTGATTGAGTTGATTGAAGCTTACCACCTTTTTTTTTATGGTATAGGATGGCGAAACGAGCTAAAGGCCCACCTGATGTTAAGTGGTTACCTTTGCCCATAACAACTGCAATACTACCTAGGCTGTTGCCTAAATGGTACCGCAAGTCGGTACGCCAAACTGAGACATGAAGATGGAAAGTCTCATGTGATTGTAATTTCACCGGCACCCGTACCCTTCAGACCGAAACACAGCAATGCAAGCATCACTATTTGGCGGAGAAGTAGGCACGGTGGTAGTACTTCCCCGGAAGAGCTCTTTTACAAAGAAGCTCTAAGTACACATTTTGGAATGCAATAAATGATTAAGTATTGAGTAATGGCTACCGTCACATGAGTTTTGTTTCGGAATGGCAGCTTATGGGTGTGAATGTGTGCGTGCCAGCCCACACTTTTAAGCGAGCCAACTTACTATGGGTGCTTCACTTATTGCTTAGCGAGATTTCGTCCACCTTTTTTTTATCGTCTATGTAAACTAAATAAAATTTTCAAGAAAATCAATAGATTTTTTATTCACGTATTTGTCGTGTATCGTGGCTGGTTTTACGGGCAATTTAACATATGCAAAACACCTATTATAAACAAAACAACAATTAATTTATACATACAATACTATAGCCTTTGCCCGCGATTTTGCTCGCGTATATTTCGGTTTATCACTAAAAAAACGTTATCGCGGATACCTCGGAGACTGTTTGTCTTCTGGGGAACATATGGGGGCTTAAATTGGTTGCATTTGGGCTGTGTTGTCGTTGCATTTTGGCTCCTATCGCACCATGCAGGGAATGCGTCGAGTTGCCAGTAACCCTGTATTATATTAACAAAGGTTATGTTACAGTGAAACTGTTTTATCTGTTTTAACATCTGTATTTTCAGTTACCTGTGACAAACAATACAAATCTATTCTATTCTATTCTATTCTAAAGGCAACATTTTTTAAGGCATAATCTACTACCATCTGCCAATAATACTTCAATAAAAAAATATAAAAAAATTGTTCTACCAGGTTACGTAAACGAGTTTGTGGTGTATGAGCAATATGAGGCTGCTTTGTATATCCTTGTGATTAAATATAGTGGCTTTTACTCTGTGTAAGGATAAAATAACCGCAAAAAAAGAGAAAAAAACAATTTAACTATTGCATTCTAAAATTTTAATCAGTTTCTATGTGGTATCGGTCGATGGATGGTACGGTACCTTTACTGACTTAGTCTGACTCGTACTTGGCCGGTTTTGTTTATCATTCCACACAGATGTCCCTAATGTAAAGGACTGGACGAGACGATGTCCTTGTTCCTAATTGTTCTTGTGACATAATATTGCACATCTACTAGATAAATAAAAAGCCGGTACTTTCACAGAAACACTCGGCTTCTTCTTGAAAAAGTTGTTTTGTAAGTAGAAAAAGCTTTATCTCACGCTATTTTGTTCAAAGCGCCTCACAGAAATATGATAGCAAAGTCGCCATTATGAGTTTCTGTATTTTACGTATTCAGGTTTACGATCTCTTGCTCAGAGTAATAGCTCAGGCTTTTGTTTATTTGGACTTGGTTTAGTGTCATTAGTCTAGACTCTAGTTCTTTTGTTTTATGTTAGCAAAATAGATATGGAGGACTCTATGATTTTAATGCTATCTATTTATATTTTTCGACTATTTAGAAGAGAGAATAGTAGTAGTAGACTGCCTAGTTGGTCTAGTGGTTGCAACTTGCAAGCGCGACTGCTGAGCGTGGGATCCTGGTTCGATTCCCGGGTCGGGCAAAGTGTCATTGGGTTTTTTCATTAGGAAATTCTCAGTAGCAACCCGGAGTCTGGATTTGTGCCCGGTTAGTGGCAATAGGCTCGCATGGGACTATAACATAACTGGCGAAAATAATGTGGGTGTACTATTACACCTCTGCCTACCCCTTCGGGGAAATACAAGCGTGATGTTATGTTATGTTGTTATGTTATGAATAGTAGTAGTGTGTCATTATTAATATTAAACCTATCAAAAATTATTTTTGAATAAGTAAATTTTCATCATCTTTACAAAAATCATATTAATCAAATCAGCCTATAGGCCATTGTTATCATGCCCAGCAATTGAATGCAACCTATAGATAGGCTAATATTACGCCTCTCACAAGTTCTCGGTGCTCCAATTTCCCCAAGACATACCGTGACATACATAGTGTAATTTTTTTCTCTATTATTATGTTACAGTTAGTATAATATCATGGCCTAAGGGGTTTATTTCGTGTTCGTTACCTATACCTTTGCCTAACCCCGTATCTTCTGTAAATAAAAGGTGACCTAGACAGACCTTTCATCGGTCACGCACGGCGTTTGGAACCAATTGTAGCAGTACAAAACTTCTTATGACTGTGTTTTCTGTGTTGAGTATTTGTCTGTACACGACAGAAAATTGTAATGACGGCTCAACTTTTTTATTCCATAGAAGATTTTTTTTAAGAGAGATGAAATCGCGAAAAAAAAATCAGGTGGTCCCTACATTTTATGGATTTAAGTAAACACAAATGTAGGGACCAAACTGATTTTTTTCGCGATTTCAGGGTTGGTCCCATAGTAAAAGTTGTTCATAATGATGAGTACAATGACCCCTTTTCGGGAATTAAGCGATTAAAATTTCAGCATGTATAAGAAATTCATATAGTCTTTATGCATTTTCTATAGTGAGGCTTTGACAAAAATTAACAAGTGCACCTGTACTGAGTTAGCGCACACTCCGCAAGTCCACACACACTTGTGCACTATAATATGTCCCGCGCAGATGGCTAGTTTCCGTAGAGATTGGCCCACCGTGACCAAAATTCGTCGGGGGGGCATTATTATTATGGTTATAGACCACGCAGGAGAGACGTCTTTCCCTCTTCTTCTTCTTTATCCTACTCAGAATATAACATAAATTTTAAACAAGGTGAAGCGATACTTCACTCCTGTAGCTTTACCATGAGTTTACACGGCCAAAACTCGCTAGCGTCTCCGTAAATTATTTATATGAAAGATTGTACAGCGCCCCTAGCGGTCACAGAAATAATTAAAATCATATCGTATAATATCGTACTATGAGTACTATATATTTCGATAGGTAAGAAACCTTACGTAATCTATTCGATAGTCACTAACGTTTTGCAGCAGTTACCATACAAAACGGCACCATGAGTCACTAATTCGACACACGCTATTGAAAAATACGCTTGCGATAGTAGTTACGTGGCTCACTAGCATTTTGAGGTGTGAAACATATGTTTACATAATAATTAAACACGATTTTGAGTATATTAAAGTCAAAATAATGTCTGAAAGAACTTATTTAATGAGTATATGAGTTGAGCCTAGCTAAATTTACACTTTTAAGGTTTCAAGTGGCTTTGCTTATCTACCTAATTTACCTGCGTTGTTTAGGGGCAACCATTACAAACTCATATATTCATTAAATAAGCTCTTTTAGACATTATTTTGACTTTAATATGCACCAAAACCTATTTAATTATTATGTAAACATATGTTTCACACCTCAAAATGCTAGTGAGCTACGTAACTACTATCCGAAGCGTATTTTTCGATAGCGCTGTCGAATTTGTGACTCATGGTGCCGTTTTGTATAGTAACAGCTGCAAAACGTTAGTGACTATCGAATAGATTACGTGAGGTTTCTTACCTATCGAAATTTATGGTACTTATGGTATGAATTTTAATTATTTCTGTGATCGCTAGGGGCGCTGTACAATTTTTCATATAAATTATTTACGGAGACGCTAGCGAGTTTTGACAGTGTAATCTCATGGTAGGGCTACTGGACAGCTTTTCACTTTATATAACGCTCAAGTCCGATCGTGTATGGAGTATTGCAGTCACTTATGGGATGGCTCGGCAAAATACCAGCTTGCCGCTCTTGACTCGATTCAATGCAGAGCTGAGAGGCTAATTGGTGATGAACTGCTAGTAAAATCTAAGCTACAAAGCTTAGCCCATAGACGCACAGTTGCTTGTTTGTCGGTGTTCTACAGGCTGTACTTTGGTTGGAGAGTGTGTGCAAGAGCTCCATGAGTTTATTCCGCCATCACCTTTCTTTCATCGGACTACACGACGCACTGTAGGATATCATCCACATTTGGTAGAAATCCCTACTATCAGGACCAAGCGCTTTGAGAACTCTTTCATAATGCGCACAGCCAAGTTGTGGATTTCACTGCCGGCATCAGAATTCTGTAATTCCGGGCACTTACAACCCTAACGCCTTTAAAGCTGGAGTGAATCGGCACCTAATAGGTTTGCTCGCTTCATCGTCGACCACATCTTGACAAAGCTGTCTAGATAGCGGTCAAGAGCAGAATCTCTCGACTGCGCCAGAAGGAGGGTTATGTTTTTCGAGTCTATGTATGTATGTATGTATATTTCTTTGGCACGCTCTGTAGCCTAAACGGCTTGATGGATTTTAGCTTGAGATGTGTCGTTAGATTTGTCTTAATTGTGAGAGTGACACTGGGTATATCAAAATTAAAAAAATTAAATGGCCGCTTTGTTGGCGCCATTTTAAGTCTTAAAAATTTTTTTTTTCCTTCAAAACCTATCGAGTGGGGTATCAAAATAAAGGGCTTTATAAATGCTTTACAAAAATATAAACAACTTATATGTTTAAATGTAATTTGAAATTAGAAATGCCAAAAAACAACAAAATATTCATCGTTAAAAATGAATTACATTAATAGCGCGATAAAACATGACAGAACTAAAAATTTTAAAATAAAAAAGTTAATTAACAAAACCAAAAAAACCCGACTGCGTATAAATATAACTGAAAAGATGTAAACAAGACTTGTGTAGGTACATGTAGGTATATGTGAAAGTATCAAATCAACACGCAGGCGGAGGCTACGTATGTTTTTGGTCATGAATTACAAAAGTAGTTCATAGGTAGCCTCCGCCTGCGTGTTGATTTGATACTTTCACATATACCTACATGTACCTTTTTTTTTTTTTTTCTCCGTGGGGAAATCCTCATGGACGCACTCCGCCCGGGGTAGGCGGAGCCAGTGTCGGACTCTTACCGACTAAAACCACCACGGTGTTCCTTCAACTACCTTAGCCGGGGGCGTGGGAACCCGTGAGTATTCACACAACCACCCCCGACAGGTCCCGGCTCGCCACAAGCAGGCGAGCCCCTTCTTCCCGTGCGGCCTAACGACGGCCGCACCCTCCTCTGTGGCGCACACGGAACACTGCACACCACCTCACCTCACGGGCCTTTACCAGCTACGCCAGCTGCGCCAACTACGCCAGCTACGCCAGCTGCGCCAACTACGCCAGCTACGCCAGCTGCTGGTCGGGCAGCAGACTACCCCGAGTCTGCTGCTCGGAGGCCCATCCTCCTGTAATTTTTATAGAGGTGTTCTTCCTCGCGGTCCGGGCGGTGAAGCCAAGACCCTCGGTCCCAAGAGGCGCGAGAACACTACTCAGCAGACACTCCTGGGATTACGAGACCGACGGGGGCAGGGAAGGACAGCCCCCCCGCTGCCTGCCCAGTGGCAGGGTAAGTGCATACCGGGCCCGCCCCTGCTCCTCCACAGTGCCCTCTGCTTTCACAGAGGGACACGCGGAGCAACTTCCCATTGGCCTACATCGGGCTCCTCCTGTGCCAGAATATTCGCCACAGGCAATAAGGTCCCCCGGTCCAATGGAGACTTATTGCCCGTGCCCAGGGTGCACCGGCCCAACAACTGCCGTTCCCTCTAGACGTGTCCAGAAGGACAAGCAGCCGTCAGACACACGTGGAGGTTTTCTGGCCAGCACCCCATACCTACATGTACCTACACAAGTCTTGTTTACATCTTTTCAGTTATATTTATACGCAGTCGGGTTTTTTGGTTTTGTTAATTATCTTTTTTATTTTCAGGTTTTATTTAAGCCGATTTCTGAATACAAGCGAATTGCAACTAAATGTGAATCGAACGAAATCTAATTCTGTGAAAACGTGAATCGACGAAATACCAAATCTGGCCTAATGGGAATAAATCATCAATAACCGTTCGGACCGTGACTTAGCATAAAACACACCGATTCTTGCTTCGTGATCAAATTTTCTAGTGAGATTCCGTCCGCCTTTTTTTATGCGTCTCGAGACCTACAGTACTAATATAAAAAGTTACGGATCTTAGTACTTACTGGTACACCAGTAAGTACTAAGATCCACTAAGAACTAGAAAGAAAGAAAGTTAAGAACTTTAACTTCAACAAACAATAGTTTGTCACGATTTATTAGAACTATTTGTATGAGTGGTATTTCATTTCTTGTGATCTTATGTGTCACCATGGTATTTGTCATGCGCTTCCGGTAAGGGTTCGTAGTTAACAGGTAGTTTAGTTAAGACTAATTGTTAATAATATATAAATAATTAATAATAATATAGAATAATTGTTAATGTAATAATTTTTTGTTACTTTATCGCATTAGGGTCAAACACAAAAACTAAAAAAAAAGTGTTCAGGCAGCATAAAATCGATCTTATGGCATTTTTCAATATTTGATAATTTTTATTTATTATTTCTCCTTGAAAACTAATCGTGTGCGATAAAATTGTCGCGGTTTAGTGTTATTTATATTTATTTTTACATTTATTAAACTGCAAAAGTCTCCTACTGTAGACTGTTCGGATGCCAAGTAGTTGACTTTGAGTGACGGTAAAAAATTAATAAACATACTTTTCAAGGTTTTATTTCGTCCCATAACATAAGTTATATAGTCAGGCAAACATTCCATTACATAAAAAAAAAATTACGACTCTTAATTGGGATATAAAACGATTAAACATGTTGTTCGCGGATTTAAGGTCTACGCCTGTAGACGCTAAAATCAGCTAAAAAAATTCCTTCAAAGAACGCATCGTTATTTTTTTTCTTCATTTTATGGTCACATTGTATTCTCTGTCATTTCCTCGTTTGCGGATTTGACAAGAAGCCCGTGTGCTGATAGAAAAACACAATTTTATTTTATTACACAAGTTTTTGGTCGAGATCAGTGTTTCTTTCCTTTGCAAAATGTTTGTGGGTAAGTACAGTTTAAAAAAATAAATAAATATAAAGGCATTATATGCGTAAGGGAGCGGTTCGCAAATATCGCATTGCTTAAATTCTAACCTCAAAACTCAGCATGCCATCTTTAATTTATTAATAACATATCTCTCCTGTAGACACCTTTACTGTAGACTTGGTGTCTACAGGAGAGAGCTATGTCCACAGAAAGGAAGAAGCAATTGAATTTGTTGTTGTTATTAGCGTTTTAGGGTTCCGAAGTTAACAAGAAACCTTTATTATTATTATAATAATATATTTATTATTATATATCCTCTTGACTGTTTTTTTTCGTGTGATGTTTTTTTTTCTCATCGACGCCGTCCGCCCGGGGAAGTCGCAGTGTTGGACTCTTACCGAATAAAATCACCACGGTGTTACACCTACTATCATTGGTCCTCATGACTGTCTGTCTGTCTGTACATCTGTTACACCCAACCCAATGTGTCACACTTTCCCAGTTTCCAACAGTACCTACTTGAATAAATCTGAAAAAAATTCAGATAATACTCTTTGATATAACCTTCCATTACTACTGTTTACATCTGATTACATTAATTAAGTATTCTAAAATATGTGTTGAAGTGTAGATACATGATGTTGATTACGGAACCCTAAATATATCGTGGTTTGAGACGCTTTTGAAAGAATTTTGTGGCGGTGTTTAAATAAAAACGTATTTTTATTATGTTTGTGTTTTACAATGTGCCGCTTACAATGCATGACGCGAGATGTCTTTTGCTTCAGTTACAATGCCGCGAGCAAGTCCATCTCTCTGAGGAAGAAAAAAAGAAGCGCAGGCGTGAACAGAAAAAGCTTAGCATTCGCCGTGCTCGAGCAAAAATGGATCAAACAGCCCTCGAAGAAAGAAGAAGAAAGGATAGGGAAAGATACCAAAGAAAAAAAGAAGAAGATTCAATAAGGACTACACGCCTAGAGAGCAGAGACCGATCAGGAAAATATGGAGAGAGAAAGCTAAGAAGAAACGTGAAATGGAATTAACTGCAAAGCTAGTCGAGTTCTAGTTTCTTAACAGAAACACTGTTTCTTAATAAGATATCGCTGACATCACCCAAAGACGTACCATTGTGGAGGATAATTTCGATAGCACGAGCAGTGTTCACGGTAGCTTATTGGCTAAAGCACTGGCGTACTGAGCCAGGAGTCGCAAGCTCGAATCCTACTCGTGATCTATTTTTCTTTCCACAATTTAAATCTTTATATTTTAATATGTTTTTCTTTTATGTCCACAGAAGCATATGTTTGTTCTGTGGACAGTTTTTGAATTTTTTTTTGTCCTTAACTGGTAACAGTTTTTTATTATCACTTGCGTAGAGGTTGTGAATAACTCGATTATAAGTTTTTTGTTATATTTTCTATTAGCAATCTTATTACTTTGATTATATTAGGTCGAGTTTTGTTATTTTCTGTAGACAACTTGATCTCATCAGTAGACGTAAAAAAAACAAAACCTAGATTTTTTCCTAAGATATCCAAGACTGATCTCTAGTGACATACTTTTAAGAATATTAGTAAGTAACTTTATGTAAATACAAAGTTTCAAAACAATACGCGAACTTTTATTATTTATAATTTTTAACGTCCACTTTTGTGTATGACCCATTAACGCATGCGAAACTAAATTAAAAGATATAATTTGTTGAAAGAAAAATTCGCTCTCGAGCAGGTTGTCGGCAACTCCCGTACAAAAAAATAAATAAAGCACTCAGCGGATAAAGCACTGGGCAGATAAAGCGCTCGTGATATCGAATTTAACTTCCACTTATAATCCGTCTTTGGATGACGTCAGTCAGCTACACCTTAAACCGTGTTCCTTCACCGACTCTACTAACCAGGCTGTATGGATGTGCCTATTACATAATTTTACTAATTATTTATTAGAAAAATTTAAAGATATTTGAAAAAAGGTGACAGATATCAGCATTTCTCTTATAATCTGATGCTCGTGGTTTCGCTCTCGTTGTATGTCGATAAAACGTGTTAATTAAAAATATGGTATATCTGTGTGCCTAATTTCATCCAAATCTGTTCAGCTATTTGAGAGTAATTGAACAATAAAGTAACAAACAAGCATCCATATTTTCGCATTTATAATATGTATTAGTAACTACTTTTTGCATTTATAATATTAATAATTATTTTCCAATATTTTCGAGCCTTTTGTGATTGAAACACTCGGCTCGTAGGGTCCGAGTCATCGTCATCATCATCCCATTATTGTCTCACTGCTGGACACGGGCCTCTTCTCAGAATGAGAAGGCCTTAGTCCACCACGCTGGCCTAGTGCGGGTTGGCGGACTACACACACCATCAAGAACTGTATGTAGCACTCTCAGTTGTGCAGGTTCCTTCACGATGTTTTCCTTCACCCCGGGTCCAAGTTCTTGTCTTTTATTCAGAGACATCTCCAGGCGGTTGATCAACACTTCACGTGACCAGAAAGCTGGCTTTAAAGGCTTTGGCGAAATCCGCGGTGACATATTTCTGTGATAAACCGAAATATATGCAGGCAAAGCTGCGAGTATAAGCAAGTAATTTACTAATTAAGTTATTACATTTTTGCAGCTTGAGACTGATAGAGTAACTCAACGACATTCTTGGAAGTCACAGTCTTTAGTAATTACTTCACTGGATGATGATGGGTTCAGTGACCTAATTATTTCCAGACTGCCCAAGAATGAGGTCATCCATATTGGAACACAACAATGGAATGGAATAAATGATACGAACTAAAGGATTTCCCGGTTGCGGTCCCACGCTGCGAAGTTACGTATTTTTTGTAGTAAATTTTAAGGTGTCGTCTTCAGGCATGCGACATTTCTAACAGTCTAATGCAAAAATAATAAGTATACATATACGTGGGACACTCAGAAAGTTTTGCGAAACTAAAAAAAATTGTTCTATACGTACATATATTTTTATCAAATCTTTTCAAAGTACTTTCCACCAGCCTCTATACAAAGATTCATGCGCCTAAACCAGTTTTCAAAACACTTTTTCCAGTCCGCCGCAGACACCTCGTTTACAGCCTGCTCGAACGCAGCCAGCGCATCTTCCGGCGACGAAAATTGAATCCCTTTGAGCTGATTTTTTATTTTTGGGAATAAAAAGAAGTCACACGGTGCTAGATCAGGGCTGTAAGGAGGGTGACCCAGGAGTTTGACTGGCGTGCTGTCCAGGAAGTCCCTCGTTTTGAGTGCGGTGTGCGCAGGTGCATTGTCGTGGTGGAGCAGTAGCCCGCGGAGCCCTGTGTTTGGTCGCTTGTTGCTTATAACAGAGAAAACTTCTGGCAAACATTTGGTAGTATACCATTCGGCATTAATGCTTCTTTGATCCCGTAAGGGAATTGATACCAAGTGGCCAGTCAAATTAAAAAAGCTAGCGATCAAAATCTTACCCCCGCTTCTAGATCGCTTCACTTTGGTAGGCGTTGGCTCATTTTGAAACACCCAAACAGTCGACTGGCGCTTGGTTTCTGGGTCGTATTGATAAATCCAGGACTCATCACCTGTAACGATGTCGTAAACACGCCGAGACGAGCCTGCTTCAAATTTGTTAAGCATATCACGGCACCATTCCACCCGGGCCTGCTTCTGAGCATCGGTGAGGTTGTGCGGCACCCAGCGTGATACTATCCTCCTCACGCGAAGATGGCTGTGTAGAATCTCGTGAACGCTTCCCGATCCAATCTTCAATATGTGTTGAATCTCCTGATATGTAATTCGCCTATTGTCTTGGATTAAATTTTTCACTGCTAGCACGTTTTCTTCGGTAACAGCCGTCAAAGGGCGACCGCTTCTTTCGTCATCCCCCAAAGTTGGTCGACCACGCTTGAATTCGTTATACCAACGATACACGGTTGCCTTGGAAGGGCCTTCATCCATGAATGCCATTTGAAGTCTATCGTACGATTCATCCGGTTTCAGGCGACACTTGAAATCGTATAAAATCATAGCTCTAAAATGTTCCCGGCGCAGATCCATATTTCAGTGAGACACAATACTTTGAATTAACTCGCAAAAAATGTGGAGGGAAATTTTGAAATTGGAACTTACTTATTTTTACTTATAAATAATCATATTTTCGAAAAACATTATAACTGGCCAGTCTCCCATATATAAAAACTTTTTTTCGCAATACTTTCTGAGGGGCCTGGTATATATTTGTGTGATGAACATAAGTGTTTGTGTTGGGTTGGGTGTTTCTTATGTATTATAAGTATGTATTTACAAAAAAAAATGTATATAATTATTATATCCATTGTCTAGTACCCATAGCACACAAGCTTTGCTTAGTTTGGGACTAGATGGTGCTGTGTAAAAATGTCCCAAAGATATTTTTTTATTTTATTTTTTATTTATACTTTTGAGCAGTTTGCCAAAAAGTATTTAATGTGTTCTGTTAAGTTGGGTAAGGTTATTTATTATAAATCTTCTGGATGAAAAGCAAGGTAATCTCTCAAAAGACATTGAGAAGACGATAGTCTCGATAACAATCCAATCATGCCTTAAAGTTTGTACTACTCGCGCCAATAATTTATAAAAGGAAGCAAGAACTCGGAAAAAACAAGGAAGTAAAACGGTTGTGATATTTTAAGTTTGTCTTTTACGTAACGTTATGTTTTACTTGTTCATGATATAATAATATTAACTTATTTTTAACACTCAAGTGTCTCAATATCCGGACAAACTTGTGTAAGGTTTTGTGATGTTTTTGTAATTGAAATTGTATTTGTTTCAGTTAAATAAAAAAAAAATAAAAAAAATGAGGATATAGATCAGCTAATAGGGAAATTGTTTTTTTTTCTTACTAGAAATCTTGAAACTCTTTCAAGAAAAAAAAAAGAAAAATAAGCAACATTAATAAAAACAATAAAATATTTAATAAAATGTCCAAGTTATAACCGATATAAAGTTTTTCACTAGACAGAGACAGCACTTTTAAAGTATGACGTCATTGTTCACAACCTTCATATTAACTTGACATATCCGCACGACAAGGACAGAAAATTCCCCCTCCAAAAACTTAAATCTCTTCAGTATTATAATGATTTTTTAAACAATGTTGTTTCTGTACTTTCTTTTAAATAATATAAAATACATGGTAATTTTTAACAGAAGTCAACTACTGGATCGCTGGCATTGTCAAAATTAACAACACGCTTTTTATAAAAACAAAAACCTCAATGCAATTAAAAACCGTGACTATTTATATTCGACCCAGTCAATTAATCAGCTTCACCAACTTTTTTAACCGCTTTTTTCTTAACTTTTTGTCATTTATGGTGACTTCTAACCTAACAGTATTAAAACTGCTTTTAACTTATACGAACGCAATTTCTGGTGACATTCAGACCTCTTATTCTAAATAATAATTGCGGTTTTTCAAGTCGTGTGCATGAGAACTGCACCTTTACACTAGTGCGCAGGTTGACTCATATCACCTTATAAAAACGAAACGCGGACTCAGTTCGCGTTCCCGAGCTAAAGTGAAAAGTGAATTTAAATTTATGTATTTATTTATTTACAGATAAAGCCCGCAGTTTTTGCCTGAAAACCATTTTATTGTGAACGAATTTAATTGTTAGTTGTATTAGTTTAATGCGGTTAGCGGACTTGTCTGGTCTATTAATAGTGTCTGGAAAATGTCTGTTAGATTATTTGTTTGTTTGGTGAGTGTATTTCAAAATATTGGAATTACTAATATTAGTTGTAGTATTATTTAGTAGTAGTAAAGCTCCTTTATGAAAGAGCTCGCCCGGGGAAGTACTACACTAAACAGTGATGCTTGCATTGCTGTGTATCGGTCTGAAGGGTACGGGTGCCGGTGAAATTACAATCGCATGAGACTTTCCATCTTCATGTCTCAGTTTGGCGAATCGACTTGCGGTGCCGTTTAGGCAACAGCCTAGGTGGTATTGCAGTTGCTAAGGGCAAAGGTAACCGCTTAACATCAGTTGGGCCTTTGGCTCGTTTCGCCATCCTATACTACAAAAAATCTAGTGTGACGGTAGTCTTTGTTGTAGGGTCAAAAATAAAATAAAAGTATAAATATTTTGTGTTAAGGGTGAATCTTGAGAGGATCATTTTGCGCTGTCCGGAGGGAAATACTACCCGTAGTATTAAAACTTGGACCCACACATTTTTTTTTAGGTTACTGTAATCTATGATCTAACTGGGGCACGATAGTGATAGTGCCTAATTTGAATACATATAGTCGAAAAAAAAATTCAAAGCCCTAAAAATTATTAATTAAGACAATTTCTCTAGAGAAAAACTAAAATCTAAGAAAATACATAATTATGTTGTTGTAGTAGTTTCTTTAGTGTTCCTTAGAGTATGCCTTAAAAATATGTAGGTAATAACGGGCTTGATTTACTATACTAAATTAATAATAAACATAAATTTCAATCAACGTTTTTTAGTTTTGATTCCCCTGTCGTCTTTATTGATTCCCCTGCCTAATAAAACTGCAAATTGTGGTATATCTTTGGAACGGCTTGGCCAAAATTGGTGCCAAAATGATTAATGTGTTTATAATTTAGTTAAATTTCATGTTTAATTATTACTTGTAAAAAATTCACTAAAATAAAATATGCCAAGGGAATCAACTGAATACGCCCATTCTCAAGATTCACCCTTAAAATGCTTTCGAAATTATAGTGGGTTTAGGAAAAAATGAAGTGCTTCAGTCTTTGTTTAGCGAGATTCCGTCCGCCTTTTTTATTCGTCCGAGACATGACGGACATAATTGCCTATTTATATTGGTAGCGGCAAACCTGCGACACACGTTCCGTAATATTTCTATTACCTTATTATTTCGATTTATACGGGGGTAACCCATTACAGCTGACCGTACTGTTATGACTCATTGGTCAATATAATCGCATTCGTTTAATTAAATTTTTAAACAACTATGACAAGAATAACGTGTATTAGCTGTTCGATTTCCAACTAATTTTTATCGAAGACAATATCATCATCCTCATCATCCTCCGAGCCTTTTCCCAATTATATTGGGGTCGGCTTCCAGTCTAGCCAGATGCGGCTGAACATCAGTATTTTACACGGAGCGACTGCCATCAGACCCCCGCAAGCCAGTTACTGGGTAATACTGACATTCGGAGGTTAGACCAGTTGTCAGGCTTCTGACTACCCGTAACAACTGCCATAGATATTCGTATGACATCCGGGACCGACAGCTTAACGTGCTCTCCGAGGCACGGAGGGGTCTCGATGTGTAACGAAACGGTCACCCATCCACAGACTGACCGCGGCAAGTGCAGCTTAACCTTGCAGATCGTACAATCCGCGCAGTCGTTGCATCGCTACGAGCCCCTCTATCGAAGACAATAGCAAATTGCAAAAAAAAATGTATTTGAAACGTGAAATAACATCTGGTATATTAGACCCACCTGTGAAGTATGTCACTGTTATTTCTAATAAGCTAAGATTAAAGATCATAACTAGAAGTCACATCGTCAGAGTAAGAAATAACAAATCGTGACGTACACACGGCTATACATCAAGCTGTACATTTCCAATATAAGCTGACCTCGCATTATATAGGTTTTGCTTACAATGCGAGGTCAGCCTATACTGGTTATGTACAGCTTGATGTGTAGCCGTGTGTACAAGTCCGTCGCAATAACTACTTACAAAGTATACCTCTTGAGCGTTCTCCAAATGTTATTCACCTCAGCGATCCAAAGATGACCGATACATTGGCACATTATGGCCACTTTCATATCGTAGCGTAAAAATAATAAAATACATAAAGTGAACCTTTTGATTCTTAAAAATTATGATTTATTAAAAGAATAAGTGAATATAAACGGATTATTCATGTATATCATCATGATTTTTTAAATTAAAATAGTCACTAACACTTATATTATTATGCTACGTGATATTTACGGGAATTTTTAAAAGGATTACATGGTTAATATCCCGTGGCAAACAATAATATAGGGATTATTACATCGTTTCTACTGCTGATCACGAGGTCGTGGGTTCGATTCCCACAGGACACAAATATTTGTGTGATGAACATAAGTGTTTGTGTTGGTCTGGGTGTTTCTTATGTATTATAAGTATGTATTTACAAAACAAAAAAAGTATATAAGTATTATATCCATTGTCTAGTACCCATATCACAAGCTCTGCTTAGTTTGGGACTAGATGGTGCTGTGTAAAAATGTCCCGAAGATATTTATTTATTTTTATTTTTATTAAAAAGATATTTTTGATCGTATACATTGTGATTTAAGAAACAAATACATTAATTATTTTATTATTTTTTAACGCATTTACGCATGCGAACTGAAATCTAAAGATTTAAATTGTGGAAAGAAAAATCGCTCAAGTATACATAATATTTATAACTACATTAATTAAATAGAGTTACCAGTACCACACTTATAATACTAAACACACACACACACTTATAAATAAAAATCTGGTCTAAATTCTCAGTTTCATAAAACCTAGCAAACAAAACATTTCTTTCATAAATCAATAAAGCTTCCTGCGATATAAGCCTAGCCTAGTACAGGAAGTATTTGCAATTTTGAATACACTAATGTGTAAAGTGATTTTTAGTAGTAGTGGGCGTTTAAACGAAAAGCGCTTAAAAAAGTCTAATTAAAAAAAAAGCGTATAAGCATGCTTTGTGATTAAAGCAGATTTCGTTTAGACTTTTTCGTAAACCAAACTTATATACCAGGCCCCTCAGAAAGTATTGCGAAAAAAAGTTTTTATATATGGGAGACTGGCCAGTTATAATGTTTTTCGAAAATATGATTATTTATAAGTAAAAATAAGTAAGTTCCAATTTCAAAATTTCCCTCCACATTTTTTGCGAGTTAATTCAAAGTATTGTGTCTCACTGAAATATGGATCTGCGCCGGGAACATTTTAGAGCTATGATTTTATACGATTTCAAGTGTCGCCTGAAACCGGATGAATCGTACGATAGACTTCAAATGGCATTCATGGATGAAGGCCCTTCCAAGGCAACCGTGTATCGTTGGTATAACGAATTCAAGCGCGGTCGACCAAATTTGGGGGATGACGAAAGAAGCGGTCGCCCTTTGACGGCTGTTACCGAAGAAAACGTGCTAGCAGTGAAAAATTTAATCCAAGACAATAGGCGAATTACATATCAGGAGATTCAACACATATTGAAGATTGGATCGGGAAGCGTTCACGAGATTCTACACAGCCATCTTCGCGTGAGGAGGATAGTATCACGCTGGGTGCCGCACAACCTCACCGATGCTCAGAAGCAGGCCCGGGTGGAATGGTGCCGTGATATGCTTAACAAATTTGAAGCAGGCTCGTCTCGGCGTGTTTACGACATCGTTACAGGTGATGAGTCCTGGATTTATCAATACGACCCAGAAACCAAGCGCCAGTCGACTGTTTGGGTGTTTAAAATGAGCCAACGCCTACCAAAGTGAAGCGATCTAGAAGCGGGGGTAAGATTTTGATCGCTAGCTTTTTTAATTTGACTGGCCACTTGGTATCAATTCCCTTACGGAATCAAAGAAGCATTAATGCCGAATGGTATACTACCAAATGTTTGCCAGAAGTTTTCTCTGTTATAAGCAACAAGCGACCAAACACAGGGCTCCGCGGGCTACTGCTCCACCACGACAATGCACCTGCGCACACCGCACTCAAAACGAGGGACTTCCTGGACAGCACGCCAGTCAAACTCCTGGGTCACCCTCCTTACAGCCCTGATCTAGCACCGTGTGACTTCTTTTTATTCCCAAAAATAAAAAATCAGCTCAAAGGGATACAATTTTCGTCGCCGGAAGATGCGCTGGCTGCGTTCGAGCAGGCTGTAAACGAGGTGTCTGCGGCGGACTGGAAAAAGTGTTTTGAAAACTGGTTTAGGCGCATGAATCTTTGTATAGAGGCTGGTGGAAAGTACTTTGAAAAGATTTGATAAAAATATATGTACGTATAGAACAATTTTTTTTAGTTTCGCAAAACTTTCTGAGTGTCCCACGTATATATAAATCTTTATGTCAGATCACAAACTAAGTAGATCCATATAGTGTTAGTAAAAAGAAAAGAAAACCTAAAAACCTAATGTTAGTAACTTAAAATTAATAAATGTTGCTGAAGTTACAACTGGATATAGTTCGCACTAGACGTGTGAAGCCCTATCCAGTGTCGCAACATTGGACAATCCCACTTGTCGCACAATGCGCTTAGGACTTATGCTTTCAATAGTACGATTGAAATGTAACCTTATTTCTATGACAATAAGACCCAATTTCAAAGTTGACGTATGATTTAATAACCGGCAGAATTAAATTGTATTCGTTTACGTAAAAATTGCTTAGAGAAAGCACTTTTTCATTTTGTTGATTATTTTTGCATTATTTAAACGTTTTGACTTTGATTTATTTGCTTTCGTTTTGGCGCTTAGTTTATCTTTTGTTGTCAACGAGTGAATGCGTTTTTGAATGTTCTCCTCGGTAATTACGCGACGATTGTAGTTTGTTCGTATAGTTTTTAGTGAACTTTGTAAATAGTTTAATTGTAAATAAAATAGTGTAATGTAGACGAAGAAAAGTTAATTTTTTTAGAAGTGAAAAAGAAAAAGGGTCAAAAGCGTAAAAAAATTCGTTGGCAGAAAAAAGCACAACGTTTAAGCACGCTTACGATTTTAAGCCGTTTTTCCCAACTCTATTTTTAGTCTGTAAAACTATTTATAAGTATTGAACTAAGTATTGAACTAAGTTTACGGGACTTGTCGCGCACAATTAAATCAAAATATAATAAACATTTTGACTAACCTCGCTTTTGTATCGCATTTTGACTAATTCGCGAAAGTTTAAAAACTTCTATTTATAAGTACTTTTTTTGATGTATTCTTAAAACTAAAGAATTTAAAAAAATTAAATAATTCCATTTGTTACAGGTTTCCTTAACGACAATCACAGCAGAAACTTCCACTATCTCAGAATATGAATTCCCATCGCGACAATTAATTTATAATGAAGAAAACATCAGAAAATTAGTTTCAACAAATATAGATGACTCAATGGGTGGTGCAGCAGAAAGTATGAAACATACAATTAATAAAACAAAGGGTGTCAACGAAGGACCAATGGGGGGACAAAATAAAAATGGAACAGCCAATCAGAAACCTAATACAGAAAAAGAAGGAATGGGTGCAGAAAGTTCTCAAATAGTTTCATATCCACCGAACGCTACATATGAAGTTACTGAAAACGTTTCAGATATACCTGATAACAGAACTCCAGCTGGGCCTATTATTACTAATTATACAGTAAGACCTTCTTTTAACGTTGTAATACCAGTTAATAAAACAGACAAAGATAAAATCACAGAAGCTAACATTAAAACAAAAACGAATCGAGTAAATATCTTACACATAAACGTTGAATATGACGACAAAGTTAACGAAGTAAATGACAATAAAGTTGGCGGTTTGTTTAAAGGTATAAAAGAATATATCCAAAGTTTTCATAGAGGCATTGTTAAAGGTATTCACAGCTTTTTCCATAAACATGATGATGTACATAAACTTGGGGAAAGATTTGAACGATCTGTTGATAGAGAAGAAAGTCATGTTAAAAATAATGTTGGTAATGTAGATAAGACAGAGTATTTTGTTCGACAACGACACATAAGTATGACGTGATTATTTTATTAATAAATCTGATGTTTGTTGAAAGTTTTTACCCTTTTATTTTCGCCGATAATCTTGAAATTGCAACAAAAAAAACGAGGTTAGAGAGAGAGAGAATGAAAGGTCAACGAGAAAATTAAATCCCTCTAGCATAAAATAATCAAATTTTACTACAGGAAAAATTGTGCTGGTATTTACATTGACAGTTTTAAGAGCGAACTATTTAACCTGGCACAATGTCAAAACCTTTGCTTAATTACAACAAAAATACTGTTTTTTTTTTCAAATTAGTGTTCAGAAATCAGGAACGTACACATTCTGTACGCTAGCAATCACGAAACCACTCATTTGCCAAACTAATTCACCAACTAAAATACAAAGCCATTTTAAGAACAAAAAGAAGAAACACACTTGCAATTAATTGCACTATAACAGTTGCATTGAACAAAAGGAAGCATGGATGGTAAATAGATGTACGCACACTTGCAATTAGTTGCATCCAGACTTTCGTTTGATCAGTGCAACTGTCAGTACAATTAATTGTAAATTCACTGATGTGTTTAAATTGAAAACTTTGCCGAGCTAGAGAAATTATTAAACGTGGACACAATAATCGAAGTTCTAGGAATCGTTAATTCATTTTCTTCATTGCTATTTCTTTGTTCTGTCTACGTAGAAATGCAGGTCAACGCTGTGGAGGTTATTGATTGGTAACAATAGTGCACTATCGTCATGTATTGAATCAGTATAGAAGTAAAATTGATTTACAACCGACTTCAAAAAAAGGAGAGGGTTCTCAATTCAAATGTATATTTTTTTCATGTTTGTTACGTCAGAGCTCCGTCATTTATAAACCGATTTGGACTATTTTTATTTTATTTGAAAGGATATACTTTCAGATTGCTCTCATTTTTATCAAAACCCAGTTTTGATGTTAGGATCCATGTGTAATTGAGGAAATTCCTCAAATATTATAGGCTGATTAAAATCTGATGAAGATCTTCGGAGATAAAGAAGGGAACTCTTCAATGGATGACAGCAAATCATCGGGGATTGCAGCAATCTCTTGTCTTTTTGTTGTTTATGCCACTAGAAATATAAAAATAAAATAAACTTAAAGTAAAAACCGACTTCAAAAATAATAAAATAATTTGTGTGACACAGTGCAGGAAGTCGGTGCCAATTTTTTCTTAAGTAAAACCAAATCAAAGGCACCTACTTCATAAACTGTTTCATAAAGATAAAGATAAAGATACATTTATTTGCAAAAACATAAAAAAAACAAACAAAATATATTATTCTTTTTGAAGTCGGTTTTTACTTTTTTCAAGTTTATGTTTGGAGAATTGATAATGGGTCTGTATGGCTTCTTATACCTTAAACCGGGATTAAATATTATGTTAGCGTTCGTCATAATTAAAATTGTGGCCCCTGCCAATTTGTTACACAATAATGACATTACTCTATGACATTATTAGTCTGTGTGGTGCCGGACTTAAAGAATAGCACCATCCTTATCTCTTCACATGGGTGTCGTAAAAGGTGGCTAAGGGATTCACCAGAGGATTGGCAGCAGCGTTCTCTGAGTATTTAACCAACCAACTGCGATCACCAACCCGCCTGCCAAGCGTGGCGATTATGGCATATCCCCCCCTTATTTGGGGGAGGCCTATGTCCAGTAGTGGACGTCTTTCGGCTGAAATGATGACTCTATGACAAATGTACGGTTCATGCAGACGGGCTGCACCACATCCACACCACAGCGACAAATTGCCAGGCAGTGGTACACGGTCTTGCTGCATTCGCTTGACGTTGCGTTGTCGCAGTCACAAATTACGTATGGTTACAATGAAGGTAGACCGACGACCTGGTGAAGGTCGCGGGAATCCGCTGGATGCAAAAGGCGCAGCAGGACCGGTCGTTGTGGCGATGCTTGGGGGAGGCCTATGTCCAGCAGTGGACGTCTTTTGTCTGAAATGATGAATGATGATGACAATGAAGTTGCGTTGTGGGCGGTCGGTGGTCGGCCACTTGCACTCGAGTGTCATCACTCATGAGTGGTGGAGTCGGTATTGACTACACGTTCGCGACAACCGTTGAACGCTACTGCAAATAAAATCAATACAAATCACCAAAAAATTGCAAATCTGCGCTGGGTGTTCGACGCCCAGTGAATGTTAAGTTGGTGACCATTTTGGCATGAGCAAGCCCAACAGCAAATTCATGTTTATTTGTGTCGTATTTTTGTAATTTTTTTGTTTTTATTTTACTGTCACTGTCCGTGCTAAATAAAATATTTTCTTTCTTTTCCTTTCAAATGGTCATTCGTGTGATGGAACTACGCGATTCATACAATTTTGTGTCGGCTTCTTTTTTGGCGTTATGGCGTAGTTGTGACTGTGGCACACACAGCAATAGATAGAATAGCAAAGTGGGCAGGGCGCGCGTGCCAACACACTGCACTCTAGTGCAGTTTCAATTTCAATGTCAATTTCAATTTCAATGTTTTTTATTTCAAATAAACCTATTTACAGGCACTTTTGAAAGGTCAGGCTCTAGGTGCACGGTTCCAAATTGTGGGTCCTATGTAGAAAAACCGGCAAGAAACTCCATGGATAAACTCTTTTTAAAATAGGTTATTGTTTGATACATCAAATTTATTCAAATAATGTGAGTATAATGTAGGTTAATGTCAGAAATAAACAAGAGTTTAAAAGTGAGTATATTGCCTTTAGAAATAAACGTAAAAAGAGTTGCCATAGTATGTAGAAGCTGACCTGTCCCGACAGACGGCACCCGTTCACGAGCATGACGCGAGCATCAGCCATCGCTTAACTCAACCATATTGAAGGGAACTTAACGACCCGACACTAACGCCACCATCAGCATGACATTTAAGTGAGCATGACAGACTCATACTGCTAGACAATGCATTTCAAACCTTTCTTAGTACGCCTTATGACTTGTTTCTGTAAACACTGTAACAAAAACCCGCAAAAATGCCTTATTGTGCTGTTTCTAACTGCAGAAACAAAAGCTGTAAAGTACATTTGATTAAAGTTAATTTTTAAAAATTAATGACATCAATATGGGAGGCGTAGTTTGTTCGAACGTTGCCACGCATGAATCGCAAGTAAAATTGTGATTACAACCATTCTATCTATTTCTGGGGTGGCACGTCTGCATGCACCCTTAATGGAGGGTGCACAAACAAATAATCACAACAGCCCCCCTAGCCAAGTTGACAATCTACAATCGTCAACGCTTATAGAAAACAATAAAAATGTATGGGAATGACATATCTCAACGAATGCGATTGTAGATTGTCAACTTGGCTAGGGGGGCAGTTATTGTGACACACCGTCTCGCCATCTGTAGAGAGACCAAACGACTTTTCAGGTCTAAGTCAATGGAAATAAATAAATAAATATTTTTGGGTCATTTTTACACAGCACCATCTAGTCCCAAACTAAGCACCGCTTGTGCTGTACTAGAAAATTTATATAATACTTAAATACTTTTTTTTTGTAAATACATACTTATAATACATAAGAAACACCCAGACCCACACAAACACTTATGTTCATCACACAAATATTTGTGTCCTGTGGGAATCGAACCCACGACCTCGTGATCAGCAGTCCGGCACTCGAACCACTAGACCACAGTGGTCGTCAAACCATACTTCACATTTGTGGCTACAATTAGCTAGATCTGCACCAGCTGAAGTCCCGCCCACATCTATCAAACCATTCTGATGCTATACGCAAAAACCATCAAAAAGAGTCTTCAAAGGTGCCCAGTACATGATCAGCCCATTACTGTCGCACTGCTGGACATAAGCCTCTTCTCAGTCATCATCCTCCGAGCCTTTTCCCAATTATATTGGGGTCGGCTTCCAGTCTAGCCAGATGCGGCTGAACATCAGTATTTTACACGGAGCGACTGCCATCAGACCCCCGCAACCCAATTACTGGGTAATACTGACATTCAGAGGTTAGACCAGTTGTCAGACTTTTAGGCTTCTGACTACCCGTAACGACTGCCATAGATATTCGTATGACAACCGGGACCGACAGCTTAACGTGCTCTCCGAGGCACGGAGGGGTCTCGATGTGTAACGAAACGGTCACCCATCCACAGACTGACCGCGGCAAGTGCAGCTTAACCTTGCAGATCGTACAATCCGCGCAGTCGTTGCATCGCTACGAGCCTCTTCTCAGTACCAAAAGAATTCTGACGTAAATTCCATTACGCTGGTCTACTACGAGTTGGCGGACTACACACACCATTGAGAACTGTATTGAGCACTCTCAGGTGTGCTGGTTTCCTCACGATGTTTTCCTTCAGCGTTAAAGGAAGTGATAATCAAATTCTGATCAGCATATGAGTTCCGGAAAGTCAAAGGTGTGGGTCAGGTTTGAACACGTTTTAACGCTAGGCTATATATCACTATCCCCTAGTACTAGACCACAATAGGCTTAGCGATTAATGAAGCGATAAATCTCAGCCTATTTCGCAATAATAGCCCTCATACGGGTTTGTATGTAACAATGATGTAGGTATTAAAACTCCTGCACTTTCTAATTACTTATATTAGAGTAATTAAGTTTACAATCATGCGGGATTGCAATTGTTTTGACAATGCCCATGAACTGGAAAGTCTTGAGTTATAAAGGAGAAAATCTGTGATGAAGTTATGTCTTATCTCTTGTTAAGCTTTCCATTCTTCTCGTCCAAAATACCGCAGTGTCTCAAGACCTTACCTAAAGTCTTTGACCAGTGTGTGTTGCCAGTAATTACTTACGGTACTGAAACGTGGTCGCTCACAATGGGCCTGATAAGAAGGCTCAAAGTCACTCAAAGGGCAATGGAGAGGGCTATGCTCGGAGTGTCCCTGCGTGATCGAATCAGAAATGAGGAGATTCGCAGGAGAACGAAAGTAACCGACATAGCCCGAAGAATTGCCAAACTTAAGTGGCAGTGGGCGGGGCACATTGCTCGCAGAACGGATGGCCGATGGGGCAGTAAAGTTCTGGAGTGGCGACCGCGTACTGGAAAGCGCAGCGTGGGTAGTCCCCCCACAAGGTGGACCGACGACCTGGTGAAGGTCGCGGGAATCCGCTGGATGCGGAAGGCACAGGACCGGTCGTTGTGGCGATGCTTGGGGGAGGCCTATGTCCAGCAGTTGACGTCTTTCGGCTGAAATGATGATGATGAAGCTTTCCATTAAATAAATAAGTAGTCATGTTATTGTTATAGTCATGATATTGATATTTGTGCGTCTTTGCCGCAGAACAAAAAAAAATTGAAAGAAATTATTTAAGCTATGATTGATTATCTGTTCTGTTGGTATATGTAAAAATAATGTACATAATGTAAAAAGTGCCTGATTCGATTGAAAACGGGAAGATATATCATATTTTTTTTTGTTTTTAGTTGAGTTAGATACTTTCACGTTAATTTAAAGATTTTTTTTTATAGTGTAGGATGGCGAAACGAGCCAAAGGCCCGCCTGATTGTTGTGGGTATGTCTAAATAAACTATAATATTTATAATATATTATGTAGGTATCTGAAAATATGGTACAATAAATCAGTTGTTCTTTAGACGGTGTTTGATTTACATCTCCATAATACTACATGGTGTCAGGTGTGGGGTTAAGCGGTTACCTTTGGCCATAACAACTGCAATACCACCTAGGCTGTTGCCTCAGTCATTAATTTTTGTGCATGCTGTGGCCTCCTGTAATTGAAGAAGTAGACCAGATATACAAATACAAATACAAATATTTTTATTTGTTAAACTTGGACTAGATTACATGGAAGGATTTTAGCACAGGCTTACAATTTAAGTACTTATTTAATCTAGTTAAAGGGTAGAGTACTGTTCTCCTAGATAGGCAACAAAGTAACCTGTGTTTAAGAGAGACAATTCCGATCCCCTATCGATATGGAAGGATTATAGCACATTTTATACATTCCGAGATTATAAATAATAATAAAAAGAAAAATAAAAACAAGCAAACAAAAGGTAAGTACAATCTTTTCTAAAATTGATAGGCATTGTGTGTTAGTGTGAGTGTGGCGGTATGAGGGGGTGGGTCGTGTGTGTGTATGTGCGTTAAATGAGTAAGTGTGCAAATTTGTGTAGTGCGTTTGAGTTTTTGTTAGGAGTTACATAAGCGTGTGTGTGGGGTCTGTGTGTGTGTTCACTTATTCAGGTACTCTTCAGTTTCGTCATAGTTAAGGGATTGAAGGTATGAGCGGACAGTTTTTTTACAGTTAAAGTATGTTGAACTATAGATTGGGAATTTTGCATTAATTTTATTGTATAGCGTAGGGCCAAGATATAATGAGAATTTCTTTATAAAAGATGTGCGAGCAGGAGGAATTGTACAGATTAGGTCCTTACGGCGTTTTGTGATTTGTCGGAATGGTGTTTTTTGGTGTTGTAGAAGGACTATATGTAAAATAAATTAAAATAATTAATAAATATAATCCTGTATCGGCTGTCAGTTATGATTTTTTGTGTACCTATATCTTTTAATGGAGGTCCTCAATAATATAAATAAATAAATAAATGTTTCAAAGCTTTTGAACTCTTTCAGGTCTAAGGCTTATATTCAGAGACGAATCTAAATAAATAAATATTTTTAGGACATTTTTACACAGCACCATCTAGTCCCAAACTAAGCAGAGCTTGTCCTATGGGTACTAGACAATGGATATATAATACTTATATGCTTTTTTTTTGTAAATACGTACTTCTTCTTCTTCTATCGTGTCGACATGAGCTACATAATGATAACGGCTCATGTCGTGGGGAAAAGATTAGCCAGTCAGCAGGTTGGTAGCGGTATACATACTTATAATACATAAGCGTGAATTCTTCTTCCAACTGTCAAATAGCACTGTATTTTGACAGTTGGAAGCGTAAGGTCACGCTTAGATTTGTCTCAGAATATAACTAAGAAAACTCAGTAACCGCCCTAGCAGGAGTGTCGCTAGGAAATTACTGGGTCCCTTACTGCATGGAATGCAGAGGACCGAGTGTTGTGGCGCAACTTGGGAGAGGCCTATGTCCAGCAGTGGACTGCGATAGGCTGAGTTGATGATGATGACTGCATGGAATGTAGGTAGTTTACCTATTTTTCTAAGTGTTCGAAGTAATTTCATTTCTTGCCCGAGTAGGTGACTACATGTCTCCCTTAGAAAAAAAGTAAAACACAATGTATCAGCATTTTGCACTACCGTTATCAGCCACGTTATTAAATCCTATTCGGGAAATTCACCCATGAAAAGTATCCATAAAATGTCTATCCACGGAAGTGTTTACAGATCAGTTAAAAATATGGAACTTATTGGATCACTAGAGGTCACCTGCGCTTTGTCCCCGTGGATGTAGTTTATCGCGTATGCCACAGAAACCTTTTCGTTTTTCTAGATAAAAAGTAGCCTTCTTCAGCTCCCAGACTACTTCGTTGCCAAATCACATTCTATCGGTTCGATGGTTTAATCGTATTGAAGAAGCAAACAAACAGACAGAGTTACATTCACATTTATAATATTAGTATGAATTTGTTTGAACAACTGGAAAATCCCTACATATTTTTTTACTTCTTCTTCTTCGATGATTCGAGTTTAATTATGCAGCGGCAGCGCAAGCACAGCCCGCCGAGCTAGGAAGATGGGATGGAGCAAGGGTGTCGACACAGGTTGCGTCCCACACCAGAGGCCTACCCATCTTCCAAGGCAAATTATTGTGAACCAAAATGTAGCCACGTCAACAGCACTATCAGTAGCCTCGCATAGGTATTTTTGATTGTGCAGGTGGAATTGCACCGTGAGCAGGTCAAGAGGTGAGGCATCGTCTGTGGATTGACTCCACAGTCACATTGTAACTCGTCTGTGTATCCCCATCTAACTAAATTTGACCTGCAGCGGCCCATCTGGCTTCGGAGTCGATTCAAGGATTTCTAGAGGACCTTGGTAGTTTGTTCCTCTCGTCCCTTATTAGGGCTGCGAAAGCTTTTGCGACTCTTTAATGTACATCTCGCGTTCCTGATGCCATAGAGAGGATGTCTTTTGTCAGTCTCCTGTTTGGATTTTTCAATGGAGCAGGCAATTTATCTTCTGACTGCCGGAGGCGCTATACCTTCAAGGGGATATTTTTTAACTCTAAATATATAAAACAAAGTCGGGTTAGTTACACCATTTATAACTCAAGAACGGCTGGACCGATTTTAATTAAATTTGTCATACAGACTTTTTATCCCGGGAAGATGAACAATGCCCGAGGGATTCGCGATAAACTATATTTACGCGGGCGAAGTCGCAGGCTTAGTCCTACATAAACACAATACGTGTCCTAGAAAACTTTATCAAAACTAAGAAGCATTTAATATGACATTAACCCAAATTACATACGTCACTTACCAGTAGGTTTAGACAGAACGTCGCCTCAGTGCTTGAATGTCCAATCGACCATTGAACAAATTTTACCGGAGACGTTATTTTAGTTTATTATTGATTTAAGTGAAATATTTTTTAAACTTTTAAGATTTAAGAATAATGTAATATATGCTATACATTATTCTTAAATCATCAAAGTTTTTAAAATATTTCTCTTAAATCAAAAATAAACTAAAAAAGACGTCTCCGGTAAAATTCGTTCAATGGTCGATTGGACATTCAAGCACTGAGGCGACGAGAATACTTATAACTAAATATTTTAATCGTGGCACAGTTTAAATCTATATTTAATCGTTGCTAAATTACTTTGATATCCATATCATTTGTTATAGTGAAATCATTATTTTTAGCGATTTTTTTGAGAGGCCTTTGGTATTGCCCCATATCTAGATCTACCCCAAGGCATTATACCTTGGGGTAAATCCGGACATGGTGTAATCCCGTAAAATGGATTTTCGTCGGATAAACTAACAATTTTTGACGCGCACTATTTGAGGATTAGAATAAGATGACGTCTCACACTATTGCTGCCAGCAATTACATCTACCCACAATCTGCGTCAAAACCATTTTAACGGAATTATACTCTATGTCCGGAATTACCCCAAGGTATAATGCCTTGGGGTAGATCTAAATATGGGGCAATACCAACAAACTTTATTCCAGATTTTCGATAAATTGTTATGGATTTTTTTTCTTACCGACTAAAGCCACCACGGTGTTCCTTCAACTACTTATGGCCAGAGGCGTGGGAACTCTCTGTATTCGCACAACCACCCCCGACAGGTCATGGCCTGCCATAAGAAGGCGAGCCCCTTCTCCCCGTATGGCCTGACGTCAGCCGCATCCTCCCCAGTGGCACTTACGGAATGCTGCACGCCACCTCATGGGCCCCGCCATCATGGCACAGCTAACTCGCCGATGTCACAGCCACGCCAGCCATGCCAGCCACACCTGCCTCGCCAGCCTCGCCAGCCACAGGGCCACGCCAGCCTCGCAAGCCTCGCCAGCCACGCCTGCCACGCCAACAACACCAGCCACGCCAGCTACGCCAGGCAGCAGACTACCCCGAGTCCACCGCCCGCAGGACCTATCCCCCCATAATTTTTATACACTGTGCCCACTGATAACTTCAGAGGTAAATGCGGAGTCACGCCCCATTGGCCCAGATCGAGCCCCACCCGTGCCAGAATATTCGTCACGGGCAATCATCATCCCCCAGTCCAAAGAAGATTTTTTGCACTTAATGTATCTTGAAGAAAACAATGTATCAATGTATCTTGGTCCAGCCGTTAAGGAGGAGCTAGGTGACAAACACACGTACAGAAGATTTATATGTATTAAGATATTCTATACCTAGATGGTACAGGGTAATGATGCTTAATGCGATTGGCAAACCCCCTGTAAAATTCAGAGTATACTAGCATTTTATTTCATTGCGTACGGAAAAGAGCCGATTGATGTATTTTTTTTTTTTAATAATGAACCAATTTCCAAGCAAGTGGGAGAAAAATATATTACTTATGTCATGATAATAAATGTCAGGTTTCCATCCCAATATTAATTTATTAGAACCACTAAGCGTACCCCATAAATAAACAAAAGATTTTGGCGAGAGTCGTTAATTCGCCATAATCTAAAGTGTACCTCTAAATTGTAAGACGACTAAATTTTACCTGTATGCTAATACTTGGTCGATGAACCATCGAACTGTTTGTGCCACGCTAGAGAGATAATAATACCACCTGCAGTTAAATGTTTATGATGACATGATTTTATTGATGACGAGAACCGATAAAAAGGCAAACAAATCACTTAAATAAAAAAAATACAAAAAAAACTATGTTTTCATAAAGAATTTATTAGTGATGAATTATTTCACGTTAAGTAAAGATCAATTACATTGATTTACTTTTTATATAAGTTTAAACTTAATTTAAAACAATGAATTAGTTACATGAAGGCAAATAAAACAATGTTTTATTGGTGACACAAACTTGAGCAACTTAACAATAAGGAATCCTAAAACAAACAAAATACAATTTGATATTTTTTCCTTATTTATAACCCTTTCAACGTAATAAATGCCCACAATTAGTGCAAAGAAATGAATAACAAAAATTCAGGTTGTTGATCTGACGTGATCGGTATCAACAACTCTGTATACATGCACTGACCGGGGCGGGGTCACTAGCCGGGGATGCTGCGCAGTGCGAAACTGCGCCGGCGCACGACGCACGCGCGCGAACGTTATACATTCGAAATTTAAGTGATTTTTTTGTGTGAAAAAGAGGTTTGTATTCTTTATAGATTAATTGATTTTTATAAGGTTTTATGTTAAAAACGATTTGTAAAATGATGTTATTTTTTATAATATTTTCGAATGATTTATTTTTGTTTCTGTGCTAAACTTATAAGTACCTACAAAGTTTTGGTTTTTATTTTGTAAATAACTGTCGGATAATTTATGACAGTCATTGATCTTTAACTCATAAAGAAGTTTATGGAATTATGAGTCATTATTCAAATAGTTTTTTCAATCTTTTTTTTTATGTTTACATTTCAATTAAACCGTTTAGAATATGTTAATAATTCCTAACGGTTCACACAAAGAGCGCTTAACCGTTTGCAAATTTTACTTGGAAATTTGACATAAGAGTTTGTTAGCTTGTCACCATAATAACAATCCTTCGGGTTCCGAATGATTCCGGTAAAGTGTATTTGTGTCTTGCTCATTGCAAAAATCAGTTAGTCAGTCAATTTCAGTAGCATGTAAAATTTCTATCTCTAAGTAGTAATATAAAACCATCTCAAGAAATATATACTCATCATTTTAGGTTCAGGGTTCAGGTCCACTGGTTAAGGTTGTGTGTTGTCAGTCAGTTATTTAGTCAGTCACGGTACTGTTTTAGAGGTACAGATTATGAAGCCTTCGGCAGTGGACATAACAATCCCAATATTATAATAATGATGATGGTGACGTTCTTGGGTTAAAAAATCCCAATATTTTTTTTAGACACGCACGATATGATAATAACAAGGTTCCTTTTCGTTTTATCCCAACTTGTTACTGTATTAATCAACTAAACAAGCACAATAGTACAGTACCAGCAGTACAATATTTGTTAATTTATGAATATAAATTTGTAATTCTCATGCCTGTAACCTGTTTGTGCAACAATAAATAAATAAATAAATCCACTGCTGGACATAGGCCTCTCCCAAGTTGCGCCACAACACTCGGTCCTCTGCCTTCCGCATCCAGTCCCCCCCCAGCCACGTTCTTCAGGTCGTCGGTCCACCTGGTGGGTTGCGCCCTACGCTGCGTTTTCCGATTCGCGGTCTCTACTCAAGGACTTGTCTGCTCCACCGGCCATCGGTCGTTTGACAGACATGACCAGCCCATTGCCACTTCAGCTTACTGATCCTACAAGCTATGTTGGTCACTCCGGTTCTTTTCCGGCTAATCACGTCACAGATTTTACCCTTCAAAGAAACTCCAAGCATAGCTCGCTCCATAGCTCGCTGAGCGACTTTGAATTTGTGGACTAGCCCAACTGTCAGTGTCCACGTCTCGGCACCGTAAGTCATGACAGGCAGGACTCACTGGTTGAAGATAGATAGATAGAATAGATAGAATATACTTTATTGTACACCATGAAAATAGTAGTAAACAGGAACAACGTACAAATTATGGGTACATGGGCGGTCTTATCGCTAAAAGCGAGCTAAGTTTGAAGAACTTTGTCTTCAAACTTAGTTACACTTTGTCTTTAAACTTAGTTGGGTACTGTACTGGTCCTTTTGATTTGAGCCAGGAACTTACAATGCTTCTTAAAAAAAAGACAAAAAATCTCCAAGAATTATGCTGATGTCATTACAGAATGAAAGTTGTATGGTTATGTAAATAAGTATGGCAAACTAAACGTATAGGTATATTGGCAAAGAAGTAAAACTCTATTCTTTGCGCATTCTTTCAAAACGGCTGTACGAATTCTAATGAGACTTTCGCTTGTTTGACTGAGGATTTGTGTTATGACGGAATGTTGAAGGAAATAATTCTTATTGTTTATTGTACACACATATATACATCCATGTTACAGTAGGAAAGTTTATATACATCGGCGAGCTTATCTAAGCAATGAGTTTTCTGACAGAAAATCTTAGAGCAATAGAGAGACGTTGATATAAGAGCACAGAAAAAATGAAAATAATTTAATTATAACTAATGCTAATTAATAATAAAAATCCTATGCTGTGTTCCATATGTACTATTAATTTGTATGCCTTTCAAGGTTAAACACAGTGTGACTAAATTCAAATTTTCACCAAGTTTTTAACTTTTACCTAATTTTATGGCATATCCCCCCGCCGGGGGAGGCCTATGTCCAGCAGTGGACGTTTTTCGGCTGAAATGATGATGATGATGATGATGATGAATATAATTTCTTATCACTATAACTCAAGTATTTATAAACTACATCTATAAATCCTTTAATAGCTTTTTGCAGTATCTCAATAAAAATATTAGAAAAATATTAACGAAGAATCACTTTATATTTACAAATTTAACGAACCCATAGTTCATTTTGGCGAAAAGATTTTTATACGAATTCTTAAACCAATCTGAAAATATTTACTGCTTATACACAAACACACATTCTGTAGATAATATCTACAGAATGTACAAGTACTAAATCACCACATTATTTTATCAACAGTACCTACATTGTTTAATTAAAACAATTTTGCATAACAGAACCATACTAAATGCTTAATTAAAAGCAAAATTAAATACAAAATTCCGTACTCCAGCATTATTTTGTAAAACGAAATTATCGAGGTGGGCCCAAAATTAATTAGTAATTGGCAGAACGGAATCTTGCTGATCGGCATATTATTTTAGCGGCCGAAATAAAACAAATATTATTTTAATTGAAATTACCCTGCATTTTATTTAGAGACAGGGAAAAAAGCATTTTAAATATGGCTTGCTGTAATTAGGTATCCACTTGTAAATTCGCCTGCATTTGCCGCCATCTTTTTTTCCCCAAAAAAGGCATTAGGCTGTCAACGACCAAGCAATTCGTTTTGGTAATCTTTAGAAGGATTTAGGGTTTTTAGGTACTTTTACCTTTACTTGATGGGATCAAGATGGAGATTTTTTTCATGATTGTCAGTTTTTTAAAATCACACTTCTGTGGAAAGCAGATCGATCGGTCGAAGATAAGCTGCACTTGCTGTGCTTGGTTTTTTTTTTATTGGCGAATGTTTTTTAATACATGGAGTCCCCTAAGTGCCCGAGGTCAACAACCTTGGCTAGAAGCAGTAATGTGTTTAATTTTTACACTTTTTGTTGCCTATAACAATTAGTAAAATTTAAATAATTTCCTGTGGTTAAACTATTAACAGGATTAGATTGATATTTTGTTCAAAATCAGAGAACGTGATACTCTGTAGGTACGTGGTTTTATTTAATGTCGTATTGTCATTAAATTTAAACTTTATTTATTATAAGTAAGTATTTACAAAAAAAAAAGTATATGAGTATTATATATCCATTGTCTAGTAACCATAGTACAAACTCTGCTTAGTTTGGGACTAGATGGTGCTGCGTAAAAATGCCCCAAAAATAAAAAATATTGAAATAAATTATTACCTAAACCATTTATTTTAAAACATTTTGAAAGTAGCACGAATTTTCTCATATCTCATATTCTTGATTTAGTAAAAAAATATAAGTATTATCATTTGAAAAACAAAGATATAATAAAAGTTATATTATTCTTATATCTTGCAAAATAAAATGCTTGACACATTCCAAATTCGAAATACCATCTAGTACCAAGAACATTATTTAAGTATGTATTACATTGTCTAGTACATTCAATATTATGAAAAACAGTTCTAAATTCAAACTGCGATAAAGTGCTCTCATTTGCTGCAAGAACATTCCACAAACAGTAACAAACAATATTATTATACTCTATGTACAATAACATGTCTTGAAAGTGCCATAAATAAGGATTAATTCACAAGAAACTTCTGATTTCCATAAACGCTATCGGAAACACACTGTACAATGGCAATAACAAGGACTGTTCTACTTCGTTCTAAAACCGGATCTGGCTAACGGTCGGCACAGGAATCACTAGATACAGCCTTGTTTATATACAAACTTGTTTTAGATTATGACCTAGAATAAGTTCGTACTTTGTACGGAATTGCTATCCGCTGTTTTAAAATGATAACAGGACATTTTATTGGTGTTTTTATCTATCCAATACAATAGCTTATAAACAATCAAATTCATGTAAGGTATTGGTAACAGGGCTGAGTTTTTATTGTTCCGTAGTTACTACAAAAAACCTTTATTGTTTTGTTTCATTATGTCCGTCCGTCTGTCCGTTTGTCCTAATCCTTTAAAGCTTAATAGGTAACTTCTATAATTATAAATGTAAGTACATGTAATTTTCCTCAAAAATAATTTAAATATGGATAACAATTTAAAAAGAACAAAAAATCGTAATTATGTATTTTAGGGGTGGCGCCCATATATGTGAAATAGGGATGATTTATTTTTTCGCTGCTCCCGCTTCTGTGGGTATCATTGAAAAGGTCTACTAAAATGAAGGTAATGTTTCATACATCACTTTTTTATCAGGTGTACCATCTACACTTCGTATTTTTATCGGCATATTCCGTGATTACGACTAAACTTGTATGGAAATTTTAATTCCAACTCATTTGAAAGCACTAAAGTTGTTGCCATTCCTTTCTTGTAATTACTATTAGTAAAAGAAAGGTATAGCTTAAAATAAGTTTAGTTTGTGCACAAGAGAATCGATACCAATACCTAACCATAGACGAATAAAGAAAGGCGGACGGAATATCGATAAACAATAAATGAAGCACCCATAATAAGACGGCTCGCTTAAAAGTACGGGCTGGCACGCACATATTCATACCCATAGCACAGTATAAAGCATAGTGCTCTGTGCCCATAGTAAGACAAAAAGCCGCGATTATGCAACAAATCTCGTGTGACGGTAGTCATTGTCGCACCGTCACTAATAAAATAAAAATATATAATAATATCTGGTGTATTAAAATACTGTCGAAATTATAGTGGGTTTAGAAAAAAATTAAGAGCTTCAATCTTTTCGTAGCGTGATTCCGTCCCGTCCGCCTTTTTTTATTCGTCCAAGTACCTAACAATATACATATAAACAATATAACATCATGAAAAACTTATTTAACTGTCTACAAATATAGGGCAACATTAAATGTGTTCTGTTACATCAAATGTGCACATCAAGTGTGGTGCCGGACTTAAAGAATAGCACCACCCTTATCTCTTCTCATGGGTGTCGTAAAAGGCGACTAAGGGATTCACCAGAGGATGGGCAGCAGCATTCTCTGAGTATTTAACCAACCAACTGCGATCGCCAACCCGCCTGCCAAGCGTGGCGATTATGGCATATCCCCCCCTTAATTGGGGGAGGCCTTTGTCCAGTAGTGGACGTCTTTCGGCTGTAATGATGATGATGATGATGATGTTACATCAAATTAGGGTTTCTTCCAACACTGATCGATGGATATGTTGACTCATACGTGCCACACATCAAAACTGTTGTCATACGAAATGAAAGAAAGAAAGAAAACATTTATCATAATACTCAAAAACGCGAATACAAAATGAAGATTAGGAAGTAAGAAATACTCTATTGTAATTATTGAGGACAGTGCGTTTGACGTTAGGTCGCACGGGGAGAAGGGGCTCACATACCCGTGGCGAGCCGAGACCTGACGTGGGTTGTTGGAGAATGCAGAGTACAGAAATAGATAGAGATAGAATGGTTGTAATCACAATTTTACTTGCGATTCATGCGTGGCAACTTTCGAACAAACTACGCCTTACATATTGACGTAATTAATTTTTGAAAATTAACATTAATCAAATGTACTTTACAGCTTTTGTTTCTGCAGTTAGAAACAGCACAATAAGGCATTTCTGCGGGTTTTTGTTACAGTATTTACAGAAACAAGTCATAAAGCGTACTGAGAAAGACTTTGAAATGCACTGCACTATGGTGCAGAGCTTATCTCTCACCCCCGGCCAAAGGTAGTTAGAGAACAACTGTGGTGGATTTTTTGAATAAATTAGTGAAGCCTCCTTTTTTTCGGGGGAAATCCTCAAGGTTGCACTTCGCCCAGGGAAGGCGGAGATAGTGTAGCATTCTTATAAAACAACCATAGTGTTTCTCCAACTACCTTTGGCTGGGGGCGTGGGATTGGCTCTGCATTCTCCAACCACCCCCGACAGGTTCCGGCTCGCCGCTAGTAGGCGGGCCCCTTCTCTCCGTACGCCCTAACGTCGGCCGCACCTCACCGTTCTCATGACTGACGCACCGTCGTCACGGGAGAGAGGAACCTCCTATAACCTTTTTCACATAGCATTTTGAATGTGAAATCAGGATATAGTAATACCAAACAGTATTTGACACCTGTCACCGTACCCATGCTATTTTAAAAACATTATACGCACCATGTCCAGGAGTACCAACTCTCTGCTTCAAGCCCCTGACCTCAGCCGCCTAACGAGAGCCTCATTATTATGGTATTTAGGTATACTTGGGTATTATGAGGTTGATTCTGCCCATCCTTTTGACATTTTGGCTTTGCAATGCCTTTGAAAATGGAATCTTTGGAAGCGACATTATTGTCTATGCAATTTTACAGATAAGATATTTATAGTCTTCTCTCTTTAACATACGTACAACCACATGTGAAGGAAAGATACGACACTACTTTCATACGTCAGTTTTCCGTGACATTTCTTAAATGAATTACTGAGCGTGGCGATTATTTGAAAATCCGCCATTTTTTGTCTCGAGTTGTTGTGGTTAATAAAACCACAAAATCTACGAATTAAAACGTTTATTATCCATTTTAACCCAGGAATCATCACATTTTTTCTGAAACAACTCTATCGATAAGTACTACAATTATATTTTTGTAAAGAACAAGACTACTAGGCGGCCATAATATGTCTCGGACATTTCAAAAATCGACACGGTTTTTTTTTCGTTTATGTCAAGTCCAATAGTTCCATAGTCAAAGTGCAATACCCACTGAGAGATTGAGGGAGGGAGATATTACACTGATATGTTTCATACATGACAGAAAAATAAATACTTAGATCTAAATGAAACAACATTTCTTGTTAAATCTTAAGGGACCTTTTCGGCTTAAGGAAAATATTTTCAACGTAGCGTTTTCTAATTGGTTCCTAAGGCCAACTTGGTACTTGGTGGTCATCAACGTTAATTCTCTGATTAAACATCAATTACTCGAAAAAAGTACTGGAATTATGGGTTAGCGGTCGTTTAACCAAAGAATTATCTTTGGTGAAATCAAGCATAAGTAAGCAAGAAATAAAACAATTCAGCCTTCATAGCTTTAAAAAAATTGCGCCCTTTAGGGTTTTTTGCAAGATAATTCGAAAATAAACCTGCAGTTTATTGGGACATGTCTACCTGATACAAATTAACAAAAAACCGTTAAAAGTATAAAATTATTAGTGAAATGATAGCCTCATTATATCACATTCTTAATTTTAAGGAAAGGTGCCAAAACGACATTGATTCGTACTGTTCGTACCATATTCAATCCAACTGTTTTCGAGATTAATCTGAAATAATAAACAGTTAGTATTTATTTTCTTGATCACAAACCCGATTGTCAAGCAGTAATAAATACGACACATTATTTAATAATAATGAGGTTGTAACGTACAACACGGAATCGGTGGCCCGACGTCACAAACCCTGCTAGAATCTACTACGTATTACCTACTTACCAGATCACGTGCATGTGCGATCTTAGGTATCGGGTCACAAGTCGGTCTGTACATATATATAGTCGGGAAATGGGGCACCCCGAAGAGGACACAATTAAAATGAAATAACTTAAGCTAAGTTAAAATTACGGGATACTCAAAAGTCTGTCCAGTTGTGAACCCAACACCACGCTCGCCGCGTGGCGACACGTCAGGTTTTGCGCCGCGTGCCACTACACCTCGCCAATACTATAATAGTTTATATCGCGGGACACTGCACATTAAATTACTCCGCGACACAATATATCAGTCAATGCACACGATTTTGAATTCCAATTCGCGTCCGTATACGACCGAACATACGATTCACACCGACGCAACGACGCAACTTCAACTCACAATTTACTAATTACTAATATGGCGGCGATGCCTCGCTCACCCGTCTTCTAATAAAATCAAAATGTGCGGGTACTTTGGTTGTACTTGAACCAAATATACCCACACCCTACATTATATTCCGAACAGAGGAGGTTGAAGGCATGCCTTTAAATGCAAAAAAGTCCGAGTTTGTACCCGGCCCGCACCTCGTAACTTTTCAGAGTACCTTTATTTTTGTTTTCGGGTGGAAACCCTTATGTATATCCTCCGTCTGGGGAAGGCGGACGGATATGTCGGACTCTTACCGACTAAAACCACATGGTGGCCATCCTCAGCACAAAATAGAGGAGCTCCGGGAACTCAATGGACCGCGCCGGTGCCCTCTAGTGCTACGCCTTTAGCACGTCCCGGGAAACAATACTGTTTCCCCCACAGCAGCACGTGACCACCACGTACTGCTATCCTCCCCAGAATCGCTTAATAGATTCCTCAAAGTGAGTTTAAAACTCACGCATACGTGATCGAATGCTCGATCGACTATCATTCATAAATTCAATTCAATTCAATTCAATTCATTTATTTTTCGTGAATAGAGGTACAATGGTTTTTATGTCTTAAGTATTACTAGCGCCTCTATAACTAATGTAGCGTACAAAATTACAATTATAATAATATTAGATAAACTAAAATAAAAAATTGCTTTAAAATCACATTGCAAGTCATGATTAAACTAAAATAAAAATTAAATTAAATATACGATTCAAATTAGTCATAAGTCACTATGCATTTAAATAATTATCATGTTTAAACTTAATCTAAGTAGGTAATAAATAATAATGTTTTTTATGATGTACAGTAAAGCATATATAAATAATAATAATAAATAATATGGTAGCCAGAAATTCAGTAATGGTGTAGTATGCTTTTTATATTAAAAATGTACGAACCCTTTTTTTAAATCACCTTTGTTTCCGCCAGGGGCGCTACTGATTTATGAATTAAGGTCGACGCATATGATCACATAGCTACAAACTCGCACTAGGCACTCAGATTCATGTGCGTATCAAAATTTGAAATTTAGCGCGATTATGTGAGTGTTGCGCTTCTGCTCTTAAAGCACATGTAGCAGCCAGGTGGCGCCCCCATCAGTAAAAAAATAATTAGTCGCCGAATACATCATTTATCGAAAATTCGTTTGTGACAATTGAAGGACAGGTACTGTAGTTTAATCCGAAACTGTTTACTCTGTAGTTGTAGATAGAAAAAGTGCCAAATGTCAAATGTACCTAATGAAGTTATTTTTTATGTGCACCTACCGCACGGCGTCTGTTGTGGCAATAAATATTTTTTCTTTCTTTCTTTTTTTGGGCACTTTCACTTTGTTTTGTATTCCGTGGCACCCCCATTGCGCTGATTAGCTGAGGGAAGCCCCTTATCCTCGCAGTTGTTTTAATTCACGCGGTGTTTCCTTAACCACAAGCCTCATTTAGCACGAGCTTTGATATATTACGAGTAGAAAATCGCTGGAAAATCTACTAATACATAACAAGCATAACATCATGTGTGAGTTCTCCCAACTCTCACTTAGACATTGTATGATTTTTACGTCTTTCTTTACGGGTTATAAAGTTTACGACCAAGACTTTACGAGGTACTCGTACAATGTCAGTACAAGTACAGGTTAAGTCTGCCAAGACGGAAATTTAAGGGTTGAGGATACAAGTAAAGCTGTCTGAAAACTGTTGAAAGTAAAGGTAACCTTTTAGTTTTAAGATGTCGATATTTCTCAGTAGCTGGGTCTCGGAAATGAGCCAGTCTAAAATACTGGCTGAAAGCTAGGCAGATATTGTTTATGATCATTTTCTAAAAAAGGCATAATATATAAAGGTCGAATCAGAAATGACGAGATTCGCCGGAGAACGAAAGTAACCGACATAGCCCGAAGAATTGCCAAACTTGAGTGGCAGTGGGCGGGGCACATTGCTCGCAGAACGGATGGCCGATGAGGCGGTAAAGTTCTGGAGTGGCGACCGTGAACTAGAAGGCGCAGCGTGGGTAGGCCCCCCACAAGGTGGACCGACGACCTGGTGAAGGTCGCGGGAATCCGCTGGATGCGGAGGGCGCAGGACCGGTCGTTGTGGCGATGCTTGGGGGAGGCCTAAGTCCAGTAGACGTCTTTCGGCTGAAATGATGATGAATGATGATGATGATGATATAAAGGTAGTCAGCCCATTACTATCCCACCGCTGGGCTCATGTTGCTCCTACTGCTCTTGTCTGAGTGAGAAGGTTCCTGACCTTAGCCTACGACGCTGGCCTGATGTGAGTTGGCGAAAGACACACAATCCAGACATTTTTGGAGCTTTCTTATATATGCAGGGGGTTGCCTTATGATGTTTTCCTTATTAAGAGATTATTAAATTCAACTTGTCTAAAATGAAGACAAAAGGCACAAATAAAAATAAAGAAGATTATTCTTAATGGACAAACACTGGCCACTTATTAAAGTGATATATTGATGTTGAAGAAAAACAAAATGATTTTGACAGGTCACAAACTGGCGGGACTTAATGTTTTTTATTTTATTACTGCAGGTGCGCTGATGTTAATATTAACTTAATATTAATAACTATTTCGGACTATCAAGAAACTGGCATCCTGCGAGCTAAAATAATGTTGTGTGGTATAACTATAAATATTGTTTTGTTTCAGATATCACAATGATTCGGCTCGTGATTTTTCTGGTGCTAACTCTATTTATGCTGAGTCAGGTAAGTGGAAGTTCTTTCATTGATAAATATGCTACTGTTTTGTCGTCACACAATAATCGCCGCTAAGACGCGGTCTTTTTTTTTTATAGTATAGGATAGCGAAACGAGCTAAAGGCCCACCTGATGTTAAGCGGTTACCTTTGCCCATAAAAACCTCAATACCACCTAAGCTGTTGCCACAATGGTACCGCAAGTCGGTTCGCCAAACTGAGACATGAAGATGGAAAGTCTCATGTGATTGTAATTTCACCGGCACCCGTACCCTTCAGACCGAAACCCAGCAATGTTGATGTTTTTTTTTTCATAGCAGAAATGGACTTTTCACGTCTTTCTTTCATGGAAATTAACACTTTTCGTAAACGCACTTACGATTACTTTGTCAATACGGTACAGGAAAATGGTCTACGATGAAAGTTAAATTTTAACCAATATTTTATACTAGTGCTTGCATTTTGGATTGTCAACTGTTGTCACAAAAACTGTATCTAATGTTACATATTGAGGTGATGAATAATTCACTAATATCACTTTCGTGTCATTGTTTTACACACCGCAATGATTTCACTTTTACTGGTGACACACATATTTTTACACAACACTACACTGTATTTAGTATGTATTTTGAATACATCTATAGTATGTACTTATTTGTTTGACATCTACTTAAAAATTATTAGTACGATATGATACAAGTGAGCTAAGATGTTCATTGTACTCGAGGCTGGATTGCAGCCCGAGCCGAAGGGGTGGGCGTATTATAGCCAATAGTATAATGAACATCGCTCACGTTTTTCATATGACGTTTTTCAACACACTTGCGAGGAAAAAGAATCACAAACATACTTTAGACAAATATGTAATTTGTGAAAAATGGCGCGCGGGTTTCTGTAAATCATCACACGCCATACCTGTAGTTGAGTGACACTCGTAAAGTGGCTCTTATTGTACCGCTTTTAGGTTCATAATGTAGCTTATAACGTACGCGTGCTTTTTACATTATATTATCGCACTAGTGCTTTTTACTTTACAATTTATTTTTAAATCGCAGCAAAGAATTTTTATGCTTAAACAATAATTTAACATTTTTGGAAATAAATAAATATAATAAATACTGTATTAATAAAATATGATAAATAAACATTTCATTTCATCAAATTATTAATTTTTGTCAACAAATTAACATTAATTTGTGTTATAAATAAAAATATATTTTTATTTTTAATATAAGGCTGTTTGGCGGTTTCCTTCGACTACCTGCGCGCGCATAGCTGTATGTCACCATGCGATTACAGTAATCCGCGCGTCATTTTTCACAAATTAATTAATTGTTTAAAATTTGTGTATGTTTTTTTCCTCGCAAGTGTGTTGAAAAACGTCGTATGACACGCGTGAGCATTGACTATTATACTCTCGGCTCAATTACGACCTCGCCTTCGGCTCGGGCTGCAATCCAGCCTCGAGTATAATAGTCAACTTAGCTCACTTGTATCATAATGTACTATTGTGACATTTTACACAGCACCATCTAGTAGTAGGGTTAATGGACAGCCCAGCGGTTGAGCGCTTGCCTTCCATGCAGGAGAGTCTGAGTTCAAACCCGGCCCGTACCAATGACTTTTCAAATTCATGTGTGAATCAAAATTTGATTATCAAAAAACATCATGAGGAAACCTGCACACCTGAGAGTGCTCCATACAGTTCTCGATGGTGTGTGTAGTCTGCCAACCCGCACTAGGCCAGCGTGGCGGACTAAGGCCTTAACCTTCTCATTCTGAGAAGAGGCCCGCGCCCAGCAGTGGAACAGTATTAGGCTGATGATGATGATGATGATGAATGGTTCAATGACTGCAAGCGTCTAACTTATGGCTCTTGGTTAGGGCAAAATTGATGTTCTTCTACAAGAATATCGAAAACCAACCAACCAGCTCATTAAGACGCTGACAACACCTAAAAAATCAGACCTCTGCGGTCACTGTCGTTTTGTACAGAACTGAAAGAGAGGCAACGAAAGGATGGGACGTCGGGCGCGCCGCTCAACTTGAATGAAAATTATCTTTTTTTTTTTTTTATAAAAATCTAAAAGCTTATTTGAAGAACAGAAACAACTGTTTTAGATTATTGTCTTTCTTTAATGTTTCCTTAATTTCATTTATAATATTTGGTAAATAATAGAGATTGCTTTAAAGCATGTTTTAAGAGGTTAGTTTACAATTTTTTTTCAATCGAGAAAACTTCAAGAAAACGTGTTTTAGGCACAATGGAGTTTTAGAAAATACGATAAAGATTAACATGTATTTTTTCACTGCCACACACTGAATAGATACAGCTGAAAATGTTTTTAAAAGAAGCCTATTTGGGGTATTTGGCTGTTGTAAGCGTCTTAGGGTTCCGTTCGACCTTGAAACTGGTAGGGCACACCCGATGGAATTACGTGAGTGTAACCGTTTATATTAATAATTAAGGATATCTAATACGATTTCAACATTATTTGCTTACAGGTAGACTCAGCGAAGCAGCAAGTCCAGCTCTCAGACTCCTACCTTCCAGTAGCCATGCAGGTCATCGCCCATCTAACGGACCAGATGGCTTTCGAAGTCAAAGACGACGCCACACCGAAACCGACGTCCAAGCCTACGACGACCACACCTAGGCCCACGGCGAGGCCCACAACGTGGACCACAACGAGGCCCGCGACATGGTCCACAACGAAGCCCGCGACATGGTCCACAACAAAGCCCGCGACATGGTCCACAATGAGGCCCACAACATGGTCCACAACGAGGCCTACGACTTCATGGCCGTATGTGACCTTCAAGCCAACTAACAGCTGGTTCACTGTTTTTACTACTAAGAGGTTACTGCGCTTTGTATATACGCTTGTAACCAATGATATTTAAAAGTATAGATATGTAATACCCTAACAAAACAAACGAAAAAAATGTTGCGTACGCATCGGCAGGACAATACACATAAACTAATACAAAGTAAGTAAGCTGGTTACTTCAAGTTACTTTCGAGTCATAATTGGAACACTTTTTGTACTACATGACGGAATTTTAGTTTTTTTGTTGTCATCGGTCACGTTCGGCGCCTTATTTGAAGCGGATTAATAAAAATACGTCTTAATTTGGACGTTTTCGAGTCTTCACATTGCGAGTGGCAGTAACATATCTGTACTTTTAAATATCATTGCTTGTAACTTTATTTTGAAACCGACTTCGAAAATATAGAACCTGAATTCTATGTTCATACTAAACCTGAAAAGGGGTCATTATACTCATCAGTATGGACAACTTTTACTATGGGACCAACGCTAAAAATCCCAAAAAAAATATCAGCTGCTCATACATGTTGTTAACTCGACAAAATGTAGGTAACAGCTGTTTTTTTTTCGTGATTTGGTGCCATTGTAAAAGTTATTCATACTGATGAGTACAATGACCCCTTTAGAAATTTCCAGTTATTTCAATTACATGTTAAATGGCTTTAATCTTTTTTGGTATAGATCAGTTCACTGAGGTACATATGTACTACATACTACATATTATGTAGTATGTAGTACATAGTACCTCAATGAGATCAGCTAGTATTTACAAGTTACAAGTTTACAGTCGCTCATTTTTGAAGTCTGTTTTAATTTAATTTTGTACATAATTGTAAAATAAGTATCACATTTTTATACTGGGATCAACCGAATAAATAAGTAAGTATAATTAATTATGTGGCGGTTGCACTTATTTTGATCAGATTAGTTTTGCACAGAATTTATTTATAAATAAAGGTGGATGACATTTATCGCGTATCCTTCAGAAACTGTTTATCTTCCCGGGATAAAAAGTACTCTATGACCTTCTCCAAGTACCAAGCTACCGGTTTGTCAAATTTCATAACGATCGGTTCAGAGCAGAGAAATAGATAGAATGGAAAAGTGGGCAGGGCGCCCGTGCCAACACTCTGCACCTTAGTGCAGGGCTTGTTCAGTACGTCTTATGACTTGTTTCTGTAAATACTGTAACAAAAACCCGCAAAAATGCCTTATTGTGCTGTTTCTAACTGCAGAAACAAAAGCTGTAAAGTACATTTGATTAAAGTTAATTTTTAAAAATTAATTACGTTAATATGTAAGGCGTAGTTTGTTCGAAAGTTGCCACGCATGAATCGCAAGTAAAATTGTGATTACAACCATTCTACTCTATCTGTTTCTGTGGTTCAGAGGTTATGTCGTGAAGACGTAACAAACAGACAGACTTACTTTCGCATTTATAATATTAGTGTGATTTTTTACAATATTTTTAAAGCAAACAAGGTTTTTCCGGGGAAATGGTGACACTGTTGGTTGTGGATCAATAACTCAATTAGATTTTTGATTAGGTTACCGTTGAAATATAATTTTTATCAAAATAAGAAACAATGGACGGTTTCACCTTTCAAAAAGGTAATCTTTTCTGAAATACAATATATTTCAATTTGATTTCTAAATTGGGTACTGGCTTTCTGGAAGAATGGAAAAAAAACTTATTCTTTTTGAGAAAAGTAACTGGGAAATTGGTGCCTACTCTTTTCTTCTTGTCAGTGAAATGTGATGTATAGTCCGTTTCTGTATACTTGTCTTGTTTAGTAAACAATGTTGGTAGGTCTCTTTAATGTTGATTTTATAAATAACTACTGAGAAAATAAAATTACTAGTTTCGCACACGTAATTAGGTTATAAAATGTGTAATTGATACATGGTGTAATTTAAATAACTGAAAACCTTTTAAGGGAAACAATATTGTTTTCCCGGGACGTGCCAAAGGCATAGCACTAGAGGGGCACCGGCGCGATCCAATGGAGTTCCCGTAGCTCTTTTATTTTGTGCAGGGGATGGCCAGGGCCACCGTGTGGTTTTAATCGGTAAGAGTCTGACATACCTCTCCGCCGTCCCCAGACAGAGGGTATCTATGAGGATTTCCAGGTGGAAATCAGGTGAAAACAAAAAAAAAGGTTCCAAGCGATTCTCAGTAGTTGACAGAGATGGCGTGCTCGTGTAGCGACTGGCGAGTGACATATATTGCAATCTTGCAGTTCACGTGCCATCAAAGTGCGGGCGCGTGCGGGGTGCGGGTTTTGTACGTTAGTACTATTAGATCTTTTGTGACATAAGTTCGCATAACTTGACAAAATGTAGCCAACAGCATTTTTTTGCGATTTCTTGATATTAAAAATTGTTCATAATGCTGAGTCCAATGAGTTCTTAAGAGGTTTTCAGTTATTTCAATTACACGTTGTATAGAATATAATATGAATAATAATTATTGATGAATTTTATTAAAAAGATACACCAAGATTGTTTACAAAAAATTCAAGTATATAGAAATGGACTTTACGTAGAAACATTACATAAATATCATTTATTTTTGTAGGAACCTAGTGTTGTTTGCTATAATAAAGAAAATAATACAAATTGGAATGAAATGAGAAACGAATTTAATCTTCTTTCTTATTTTGTGACTTTATGGGTGGCTTCAAAAATAATCTTGTTTCCGTTTTGGTCGAAAAAATACAGGATTGTGTTTCCCTGTTATGGCATGGTATAATAGTCTTAGCCGTTACTCAATAATACTCAATAATAATGAAAGTTAATGTCAGTAAGACAAAAGTTATGGTTTTTGAAAAGGAAGAAGTTATGACAGAATGCAATATTTTGATAGGTGACAAAAAGGTGGAACAAGCGAAAGAGTTTGTATACCTGGGTTCCATGTTTACGAGAGATGGCAAGCATGTGAAGGACATTGAAAGGAGAGTGAGTGCTGGTAATCTGGTGAATGGGGCACTACGCACCTTCATGAACAGCCGCAAAGTGTCGGAAAAGGCACGGCTGGCTGTTCATGGGGGAGTGTTAGTACCTACACTTATGTATGGTAGTGAAAGTTGGGTATGGCAGAAAAAACATGAAAGCAGAATCAATGCAGTAGAAATGAGAGCTTTGAGAAGTATGTGTGGTGTAACTTTGAGAGATAAAGTAAGGAATAACGTGATAAGGGAGCGTTGTGGAGTGAAAGAAGATGTAGTGACAAAGATTGAGAAAGGTATGTTAAGATGGTTTGGACATATAGAGAGGATGGACGAGAGGAGATTGACGAAACAAGTATACGAAGCGAGTGTTGATGGAAGAGTTGGAAGGGGACGACCTCGGCGAACGTATCCCGATCAAATCGCGGATGTTCTCAAAAAATTTGAGAAACAAGTTTGTTCAGAATCTGACAGGTCAGCTCCTACATACTACGGCAACTCTTTTTACGTTTATTTCTAAAGGCAATATTCTCACTATTAAACTCTTGTTTACTTCTGACATAAACCTACATTATACTCACATTATTTGAATAAATTTGATGTAATAAACAATAACCTAAAGAAAGAAAGAAAGAATCATTTATTTGCGTAGAATACAAGTGGTACCATACAAAATATAAAATTGGTGGTTTAGGAACAGGTGGTTTTGGTTGGTGGTCTATTTTAAAAAGAGTATATCCATTGAGTTTCTTGCCAGTTCTTCTCCATAGGACCCACAATTTGGAACCGTGCAACTAGAGCCTGACGTTTCAAAAGTGCCTGTAACTAGGTTGATTTGAAATAAAAAACATTTGAATTTGAATTTGAATCACCAGGAGAATCGATTGGGATAGTTTTTATACCAAAAAAAAGTAGTAGTAGTTTAGTTTTTTTTTTTTTTTCTTTTTTTTTTTTTTTAGTTTTATGTTTTTCTTAGCCTAATTTTATTACATTGACACTAGAACAAGAAGAATTGCATATTTTTGCAAGTGTCAATGTAACCTGGAATCAAAAGTATTTGTACGCCCCCAGTGGCAAAACATTGTAGCTGCTATACTTACTATTTAAACACCTTACATGCATGTGCTTTTCACATTGTATTGTATACTCATGTTTTAAGCAAATAAATTTTTCATTCATTCATTCATGTTACATTTTAACCAAAAAAAAATGTTGTAACTCAATTTGGTTATTATGGTAAAATTCAATACAACAGCGGATCGTGAATAAGTCCTTAAGGTCCAGGAAGTTCTGTTCGATTAGTTTCCGTGCATCAGGTAGTCTCTGCATGACATTCTTCACTTTTTCCACTTCCAACAGGAGGATTTACAATGACTACAAAAGCATGTCATTTTGTGACTTACTAATCGATTACCGTATACTGCCCTAACTTGGCCCACAAGCCCTACTTTGCCTAGATAGCTATGATTTCCGTACTTGGGGAGCTTTGAAAACTATGACAACGCTAACATTTGGTTCAGTTATAAAGTGTCAGTGCGTGTAAAAATTAAGTTAATGCCTTAGGCAAAGTAGGGCTTGTTGGCAAAGTTAGGGCATTTTACGGTACCCTCGTTATTTTGAACAAACTAGTTTCTCAACAACAGCAACAACATAACATCACGCCTGTATTTCCCGAAGGGGTAGGCTGAGGTGTAATAGTACACCCACATTTCGCCAGTTATGTTATAGTTACATGTAATAGGGGGCGAGCCTATTGCCACTGACCGAGCACAAAACCAGACTCCGGGCTGCTACTGAGAATTTCCCCATGAAAAAACCCAATAACACTTTGCCCGACCCGGGAATCGAACCCAGGACCCCACGCTCAGCAGTCGCGCTTGCAACCACTAGACCAACGAGGCAGTCAAAGTTACTAGTTACTAGTTTCTCAAATTGCGTAAACAAAAAATAACATTGTATCAGTCGGTTTTCGAGTACTAAAAAATTTTGTGACTTTTATTAAGTTTCATCAAATTCGTTCTCTATAAGAAATAAGGAGAATCGTAAATCATCATCCTCCTGCCCTTATCCCAATTTATTTGGGGTCGGCGCAGCATGTTTTTTTCTTCCATACATCTCTATCAGCCGTCATCTCCGTGTTCTTTTTCTTTCTATTCATATCATCTTTCACACAATCCATCCATATTTTCTTCGGTCTCCCTCTTTTCTTATAGCCATCAACATTCATACTTAAAACTTTCCTCGTAACATGATCCTCATTCCTCCTCATCACATGTCCATACCATGACAGTCTATTGCTACTTAACTTCTCTGTCACTGGCGCTACTTTCAGACTCCCTCTTACATATTCATTCCTTATCCTATCCATTCTCGTTACACCACACATTCCTCTTAATTCTTAATTCTCATCTCAGCTGCATGCACTTGCCTTTCATTAATTCCTTTCGTAGCCCAACATTCCGATCCATACAGGACAGCAGGTCTTATCATGGTCTTATAGATTTTCCCTATAGGAGAATCGTAAATATTTTTTAATTTTTTTTTATTTGTCCATCCTATCCTACTAATATTATAAACGTCAAAGTTTGTGAGAATGTATGGATGTTTGTTACTCTTTAACGCAAAAACTACTGTATGGATGTCGATGAAATTTGGCATACAGATCTATTACTATAATAAAACTGTAAAGGTCGAAAAGTCTGTACATTGAGTTTTTTTTCGCGAAAACTGGCTAGGGGGATTAGAAATAAGCTATAGAACACGAATCAATCGTTTAAAAAATTTATGTCTGTCTGTCTGTCTGTCTGTCTGTCTGTCTGTTTGTTACCTCATCACGTGAAAACGGCTGAACGGATCGTAATGAAACTTAGCATTTGTATTGGTATTAGTCTAACTTAAAATATAGGGTATGTTTTATCTGAATCGGTTGAGTAGATCCAGCGATACAGCTTGACCCCTCTATTGTATTAAGTTGTATACAAAGTAGAGGTCATGATTGTTGGTTGGATGCAGGTTGCAGGTTCCTAAAAATGCAACTGGATTCTATTAGTATTATAGAAAATATAGAATAACATAACATAGCCCATCACTGTACCGCTGCTGGGCATGGCCCTCTTCTTGGAATGAGAAGAGTTAAGGAACTGGATATTGTTACTGTAATAGATTATCATATCATAATCGGCTCATTACCTACTGCCCCACTGCTGGGCACTAACCTCATCTCGGAATGAGAAGAGTTAAGAAACTAGAAAATATAGAATAACATAATGTAGTCAACCCATTACTGTCCCACTACTGGGTATGGCCCTCTTCTCAAAATCATCATCATTCTCCGAGCCTTTTTCCCAATTATATTGAAGTCGGCTTCCAGTCTAGCCAGATGCGGCTGAACAACAGTATTTTACACGGAGCGACTGCCATCAGACCCCCGCAACCCAGTTAGTTGGTAATACCGACATTCGGAGGTTAGACCAGTTGTCAGACTTTCAAGCTTCTGACTACCCGTAACGACTGCCATAGATATTCGTATGGCAACCGGGACCGACAGCTTAACGTGCTCTCCGAGGCACGGAGGGGTCTTGATCTGTAACGAAACGGTCACTCATCCACAGACTGACCGCGGCAAGTGCAGCTTAACCTTGCAGATCGTACAATTCGCGCGGTCGTTGCTTCGCTACGAGCCCTTCCCCTCTTCTCAAAATGAGAAGAGTTAATGAACTGGATATTATTAGTATTCTAGAATAACATAACATTACCAGCCCATTGCAGTCCCACTGCTGGACACGGGCCTCTTCTCAGCATAAGAAGAGATGTGGTTAGTGTTATAGAATAACATAATCAGCCCAATTACTTCCCAGCGCACGAGCGTCTTCTCAGAATGAGGGAGTTTAGGGCTAATTCCATGAAATTCCATCACCTTAGCCGGTTGGTTATAGAAACAAAATATAGTATGGTCGGTAAATAGTGTAATCGTCTGTGTAGGCGCTTATATGTATATATTTGAAGATATTGTGTTCATAATTATGACACGATGTTATTTTCCGACATCCACGCGGACGGAGTCGCGGGCACAGCTAGTAAATCATAAATCTTTATTTCACTAAATGGAATTAATAGTACTTTTTTGTGTGCTAGTGAAAGTTTACAACAGAAGATAGAATAAATTAGTACCATAAAACATAATTATCGCTTACGAGATAGAACATAGGTAACCCGGATTAGTATATAGGCTACTTTTTTATCCCGGGAAGATGAACAGTTCTCGAGGGATGCGCGATTTTTTTTTTGATATTGTTGTTGTGTATGTGTTTGTCCAATAAATGTGTTTCTTTCTTTCTTTCTTTCGATAAACGACATTCACGAGCGAAGTCGCGGGAATAGGCTAGTTATTAATAATTAATTTAAAAGTCCTTTCTGCCGCAATGGCAATTGAGTTTTTTTATAGTATCGGATGGCGAAACGAGCTAAAGGCCCACCTGGTATTTCACAACCAGTTGCTGCCTTTAGTTGTTCGCGGCAAAAAATGTGGCTACTGTTAGCCCAAAACCAAACCTATAAACAGAGATGACATCACACCTCCACTCCCACTATTACGGTGTTTTACTTTTAAATTCGCATCACATGGCAATGGTAACGGTTAGTGATAGAAGCAATCTGGTTACTGGTGGTGACAAATTATATTGTGACGTTTGGTTAGGGTTGCCAGATGGTATCCAAAAGGTAGAAATCTCGGACGAATAAAAAAGCGGACGGAATCTCACTAATAAGATTGAAGCACTTCATTTTTTCCTAAACCCTCTATAATTTCGACAGCAACTTTTAACACACCAGATATATATTGTTCTTTTATTTGTGACACTGCGACAATGACTACCGTCACACGTTTGTTGCGTAATCACGACTTTTTGTCTTACTATGGGCACAGATTACTTATAAGTTACTACGTGGTCATCGTCCGTCATACCGAGCGCATACATATTTACCGCGTTTAAATATCATAGTTTTACGAATCTTGTAACCGTTTGTTGTTCATCTTAAATATTATACAGTCCATTATCAATTTGTCGCCAAGATTTTTCATTACTAGTTCTACTACCACCCGTAGGATATTAGCCCACTTCTTTTATTTTATTTTTTATTATGGGTGTGAATGTGTGCGTACTTTTAAGCAAGCCGTCTTACTATGGGTGTTTACTTATTGTTTACCGAGATTCCGTCAGCTTTTTTTTATTCGTCCATGGTAGAAATGTCCTCCTTTTACACAAATTCTCCTCCCATCCCCCTAGGTGAGATATTTTCCTTTTTCTAAATTTTGCACATACAACTCCGACACCGCTGTACTTTCTCATGCATCGCACGTTGCGTTAAAATCCTATTTCTAAAAAATATATGAATGTAATATGATGACTGCCTCATGATGATGACTGTTGGTCTAGTGGTCGCAAGCGTGACTGCTAAGCGTGGGGTCCTGGGTTCGAGTCCCGGGTCGGGCAAAGTGTTATTGCGTTTTTTCATTAGGAAATTCTCAGTAGCAGCCCGGAGTATGAATTTGTGCTCGGTTAATGGCAATAGGCTCGCCCCCTATTACATGGGACTATAACATAACTGGCGAAATGTGGGTGTACACACGGCTACACATCAAGCTATACATTTCCAGTATAAGCTGACATCGCATTGCATAGACTTTCCGTACAATGCAAGATCAGCTTTACTGGAAATGTACAGCTTGATGTGTAGCCGTGCGTACTATACACCTCTGCCTACCCCTTCGGGGAAATACAGGCGTGATGTTATGTTATTTTATGTTATGAATGTAATAAAAATTATGTATTTTTATCGTTGTAATTTATACATGTCTTCCGTTTTTTTTTTTCTTAAATACTCCTTTTTCGTAAATTGCTCTCTTTTCCATTTTTACAACTGGCAACCCTACGTTTAGTGATCAGTGTTTTTGTAAATAACTACAGTTATATTCACAGTTTAAGGCGGGATAGGCAGACGTCATAGTGCTGATGTGATGTTAGTAGACTAGTTTTAAAAAGGCAGTCGTACCAACATTACTACGATGTCTGGGCTACATGCTACATCCCATTTCGTCAACTTTTTTAACCGACGAAAAAAAAGGAGGAGGTTTTCAATTCGACGCATATCTTTTTTTTTATTTTTTATGTATGACCACGCATAACTTTTTACAGAGTGGTCCGATTTTGATGATTCTTTTTTTAATGGATAGGGTATATCTCGACTCATAATTAGTTATTTGTCGCTTTTCAGTTTCTGTTTTCGTCGGTTAAATTTTTTGTTAAAAAGTTTTATTAGTCCCAATTCGTAAACTTAAAATTTATTTTTGTAAGCTAAAGTTAAGTTGACGAAATGGAAAGTAGCCGATTTCTGAAACTATTTCAGTGAAAAGGTAACAAATGGTGCAATGTATTTAATTTTTTTATTTTAGTTTTGTCCTAATTTGTAAATAATAAGGTGGGCAAAATAATTTATGGGTAAGGTTTAATAATTTACTTAGTTATACAGATACAGGTTTATACTAACGTTGTTTTAAGTGTACAGAACTAAAATTGTGTAGGCATTGAAATGGGAATGAAAGATAAAAGAACAAACCAGCTGAAAAATTCCCTACATAGCAAAGTAACAGTCTTTATTATAATATATTGCTAAAGATATCATACATTCACTCATGACTTCATGACCGAGCTCATCCGAACCCCAAAAATCAGATTATTTTTATATTAATAAAAGTTCAATATACATTGTGTCTACATAAAGTGCACAAAATAATGATATTGGGTGAAGCTCGACATAATTTTAGTGACGAGATTTTTTTCTTAGGTTTATACAAGTTCACTTTTTTAACCAAGTGGTCTATCATGTTAAAACAAAAAAAGTAGGAATATTAGATTTTAAATAACAGGCAATGATGACGAAACACTATTTATTTACCCCAAGAAGATACTGTCATTTAAAAATATTAAAGAATTTATGGAAAATCTGATTTTTTAAGTGTTTTTCTCGATAATTGTCAACATTCTCAAAATTACGCCAACTTTACAAAGGGTCGACAGTCTGTTAATATATAAAGCTTACGTGAAGAAATCCGAAAAAAAAACCCATCCATAAGTCGTTTCTCCCAATTTCATTATGTGCACTTTCTGGAGACACACTGTATAATCAATGTTCCCAGAATTAATTTAACCAAATATCGATATAGGAGCGATAATTTAACATCAATTCAACGTCAAACCAACAACACAAAAGTTACTAATATAACAAAACTAATTCAATTTCCAGGCCAGATCAGACGACGCCCCATCACAAGCCAGGCCTCTACGCACCCTACTCCCCCCCAAAACCAGTAGACCGTTTCAACTGGCACCAGCATCGCTTCGGCCTCTTACCCCTGGAAAACGATGCCCAATACACCATATTACAACCACATGTAATCAAGAAAGAGGAACCACTTCTCTCAATCCACCAAGAGATGATCAAACCTCTTGTTGAACCAAGCCCCCAATCAGCTCCGTATCTGCCTCCCCATTATGAGGTAAAAGTTACCAGCCGTTCCGATGGTTACGTTCTTGACGATGTGAGTGAAGAGAATCTGCAATATCTGTCAGATGATGTGAGGGAGATGATAAAGATGGCTAAGGATCCCTTCAATGATAAGTTGGTGGATGTGTGGGAGGGGACGAGAGCTGGCAGCCAGCCTGTGACCACGAAGGCGAAGTTGTCGTCTTCTAATCTGAGGCTGTTGCTGCTGTATGATCTGTTGAGCAGGGAGGCGAAAAGACTGAGGCTGTCTGATTATAGCGTGAGTACCTTTAAATTACTTTTTCTTTATTTAGAGCGTCTTCCTGTCTGCAGAACAAGAAATGGTTATTGTTGTTTGTTGCTATTTTTAACCGACGAAAAAAAGGAGGAGGTTCTCAATTCGACCCGTATCTTTTTTTTTTTTTTATGTATGACCACGCATAACTTTTTACAGAGTAGTCCGATTTTGATGATTTTAAATGAATAGGGTCTCTCGAAGTTGGTCCCATTTAAATTTGAAAATCAAAATCCACCCCTAAGGTTAGGAAAACAGGGGATGAGTGTTTGTTCACTCACTGAATTCTTACCTATTAACCGATTCTGTTTAAACTTGGCACACATAAATGTAGTTCTAGACATAATTGAGACGTGGAGTTAGATTTTAGCCACAAAAAAATTAAAAATTAAACTTTTTATCAAAAAATTGAACCGACGAAAACAGAAACTGAAAAGCGAAAAATAAAATGAAGCTTTTAGTCTTAATAGCTATTTTCCTAACTAAACTAATATAAATAACTAATTACTTTAAAGAAATAATAAAAACTAAATAACATCAAATACAACGTGAAATTTTCAACGATAAACAATAACTATCCAAAAATGCGTTCTCCCCTCGACCACTTGCAACTTGCACGCACTTTTCTTGTTTGTTTGGCGCCGACTCATAATTAGTTATTTATATTAGTTTAGTTAGGAAAATAGCTATTACGACTAAAAGCTTCATTTTATTTTTCGCTTTTCAGTTTCTGTTTTCGTCGGTTCATCTATTTCTTGTTCATGTTTATGCTTTCTTTTGTAAGTGTCTCAGTTGTGTCAAATAAATATTTTTCTTTCTTTCCTTCAAAAGTGGCAACAGTCATAATATTTATGAACTTGAACCAGATAACGCCTAAGGGCCGGTTTTTTATAATATAACTTTTTATGACAATACTAATTTAATTATGTCGAAATCAGAATATTTTGTTTTGGTAAAATTTAATCTTTAAGCAGACGTTTTGGTAGTAGTAGAGCTAATCCGGGGAAGTACTAACACCGTGCCTACTTCTCCGCCAAATAGTGATGCTTGCATTGCTGTGTTTCGGTCTGAAGGGTACGGGTGCCGGTGAAATTACAATCACATGAGACTTTCCATCTTCATGTCTCAGTTTGGCGAACCGACTTGCGGTACAATCAAGGCAACAGCCTAGGTGGTATTGTAGTTGTTATGGGCAAAGGTAACCGCTTAACATCAGGTGGGGCTATTGGCTCGTTTCGCCATCCTATACTATAAAAAAAACCTTGGTGAATCTATAATATCTACTATGTAACTTATTTAAATTAATGTTGCTAGTTTGTTTGGTAACCTGAAGAAGTACATAGGCTAGTTTTCATGCCAGAAAATTCTAAACTTTACACGCGGGCGAAGTCACCGTTAAAACATAAATCACTCACTATATCTAAGGTAAACAAACCGCGATCAATGTCCCAATTATTTATTTTTGTAATTTATTAGTCCGATCGTCATTTTATTTTAAAATATGCAAATTACTCGACAACCTACAACATTAAATGTTTTATTGTTAAATTATGTAATACTAGGGAATTGTTTTGGTTTGGCTTGTGCAAAAACAATAAATATAATTTAAGTATAGTAATATTTTTTAGTAGTAGTAGAGCTCCTTTGTGAAAGAGCACGTCCGGGGAAGTACTACCACCGTGCCTACTTCTCCGCCAAATAGTGATGCTTGCATTGCTGTGTTTCTGTCTGAAGGGTACGGATGCCGGTGAAATTACAATCACATGAGACTTTCCATCTTCATGTCTCAGTTTGGCGAACCAACTTGCGGCACCATTTAGGCAACAGCCTAGGTGGTATTGAAGTTGTTATGGGCAAAGGTAACCGCTTAACATCAGGTGGGCTATTGGCTCATTTCGCCATCCTATACTATGAAATATAAAAACCTTGGTGAATCTGTATACTATAAAAAAAATAAAAAAAAAAAGTCTTGAATATAATTATCACCTTCTTGTCCAAACTGAAAGTGCCAACGGTTTTCCTCCCCCAAATGTTGTTCGATTTTGATGATTTTTTTAAATGTTATTTAAACCGTGAAAAACTATGTTTGTATGTTCTGTTTTTTGAAATTTCTTAATATTAGTTTATAGTAACGATTTTTTTGAGATGAAATTATGACGAAGTAAACCAATATAAATAATATATGCGATTTAATCCGGTTAAAGTTTGTTTTATTATAATGTGTAGTGATCGCGAAAACCTAAGAAGTTATTACGAAGGAAAGTAGTTTTTATTAGACAACCAAAACAGTTTTGTGAAAAAAAAAACATAACAGCGTATGTAGCCAAGCGATTGACACCAAAGACAATGGATTTAGTTAATATTAGGGGGTGAAAACAGTTTTCCCCCGAGAAGCTAATTTCATCTTTTTTTTTTTATAAAAAGACAATGTTTGGAAGAATGTAGCTAAAACCTCGCGGCAGGATGTTCCTCAAGTTTTGTTACAAAAGTATAATATCTTATAGCATGTCACAGACAAAGTAATACTATGTCTGTGTAGCATGTCAAGTTAACTATCTGCTGGAGGGCCAAATCCAAAACTATAGAAAAAAATCGCGCACGATTTTGGAAAAAATAGGAACTTTGTTTTTAGGGTTCGGTTCCAGAAGGATGCCAAACGGGACCCTATTACACTCGCTACGCTGTCCGTCCGTCCGTCTGTCTGTCTGGCACAGGGCTGTATCTTTTGAACGGTAGTAGGTAGCAGGTTCAAATTTTCTCAGAATATGTATTGCTATAAGGGGTATCACTACAAATACAAAAACAAATAAAAGTCTAAAAGCAAAGGGGGTCCCCATACAAGAATTTCAACGTTTTTGTTCCTGCTCATCTTCAAAACGTACATACCAGCGTCAAACTTGGTCAGATTATAGTGCATATTATGTAGTTTAGCAACAAATACTAAAAATAAGACAAACATAGACATATGTGGCAGTACCTGCGTAAGAAAGACATGCAAAAATTCATATTTCGCGCACTGTACGTTGATGTCTTTTGATAAACTCTCGTAAATTAAATCAGTTTTTATGGGGTATCAGATCGTTGAGAGGTACGGAACCCTTACTGCGCGAGTCCGACTTGCACTTGGCCGGTTTTTAATTTATGGACAAACGTAAACTATTATTATTATTACTTTTTATGCTTGAATTTTATTTTGTTCATTAATTATATTACTATGAAATAATATTGAATTATTATTATTAAATGATTTCATGTAGTGTACAATATACAATTACATACACTTTGTCAATTAATAATGTTATGTTTTTTATATTTGTACACCAGTCATGGTCAAACATGTTGATCCAAACCATCATTTATATCTTTAATAAGCATCTCAACCATGTATTTATCCATGTATTATCTACACATGTTTTTGCAAATAAATATATCTTTATCTTTATCTCTCTAAATTATACTTCGCTCTAGTTGTAGATAGAAAAAGTGCGAAAAACGGCCACTTTTGTCATTGTTTCTGTCCACAACTCCAGCGAACTGTATTTTACAGAGTTAATAGTTTCTGATTAAACTACAGTACCTGTACTTCAATTGTTAAATTATTTATTTTATTTACTTATTTATTTATAAAAGCACAGCCACATCACATACATTAAAATAATCACTATACTCTTAACTAAACTGTATCTGGTCTGATTTACATGACAACAACGGCGTACATAACACTTATAATTATTTGGCTATAAAGAGCTACATAATTCGCCAAAGAGAAGAAAAAATTTGAATTACACGTTACACAATTACACAATATAGGCAAGTGCATAGATTAAAACTAAAACAAATCTAAAACGAATACAAACCTATACTCAGGCTAAATCAAAATATCAAATTCAGATTAAATATAAACAAAACAAAAAAGCAGTGAAACCTTTGAAAGGTTTTTTAACATTTCCTAAATATCTACTAGTAATAATGTTTTTACTGATGGGGGCGCAACTTGGCTGCTACATGCCCCTTAATTATATATCTTTGAAGTAAAAATAACCAATCAAAATCCAGAAACACTGTAGGTACCAAAAAGTAATAAATAATCCTTTTCCTTAAACGTTCTGATTAATTTTATTATTAAAACATAACAATAAAACCTCTTTCGACTTTAACTTCAAAGTTATTGAAGACCAAAGGAGGTAATAACTCCGAATTATTCGCCGGTCAATGGACACAGGCCCTTTGCGACGCGATAAAGTTTTTACAACAATATCGTAAAATATTTTATCTTTATTGGGAGCTTGTTATTGTATGTTGGAGTTGTATTCTTCTGCGTCTAGAGGTTTCTCTACCAGGCCCTTAGGCAAGATGACAATTTGTGATATCTGTCACAGACATAGTAAAAAATATAGACGAAGTGCTGCGAACAATCATACTGAAGCCCAAAAAAACTGTGCTCCTTCGTGTACAACCAGCGCTCACGCACTTAGTTGTACCTCAAACCGTGCTAACCCCTCTCAGTACACATGTCGCAGCATCGTCCAGTAAGCATCGCGAAAGCAAATATCCTTCAGGTGCAAGCACACTATATCCGTGATATCTGTAGATGTTTTTAGTGCGGGTAATTTGTATAGTAGTTCAGTATCTGTTCCTTATCGCAACCTTATTATTAAAATTCACTTTAAAACCACAGACATAGTAAAAAATATGGACGAAGTGCTGCAAACAATCATAGTGAAGTCAACAAAACCATGCTCCTCGGTATAAAGTTTTTCGTAAAGTTTTCGGTAGCAAAATATGAAAGAAAGAAAGAAAGAAAAATGGTTTATTTACTACAGCCAGAGGCACACAATTTCAATTTCAATTTCAATGTTTTTTATTTCAAATAAACCTAATTACAGGTACTTTTGAAAGGTCAGACTCTAGTTGCACGGTTCCAAATTGTGGGTCCTATGGAGAATAACCGGCATAACTCCATGGATAAACTCTTTTTAAAATAGGTTATTGTTTATTACATCAATTTTATTCAAATAATGTGAGTATAATGTATGTTAATGTCAGAAATAAACAAGAGTTTAAAAGTGAGTATATTGCCTTTAGAAATAAACGTAAAAAGAGTTGCCATAGTATGTAGGAGCTGACCTGTCCCGACAGACGGCATCCGTTCACGAGCATGACCAAATCAAATCAAAATGTTTATTTGTGTACACAGGTAATTTTGGTGTTAATTTTTATGACGCGAGCATCAGCCATCGCTTAACTCAACGTAACGCCACCATCAGCATGACATAATAACAATAATATACAATTTTAATCAACATAGACTCACAGACTACCTAACAGATCAAGCTTATGTTTTAACATGATCTTCCGAAAGTCCGCTAATTATCCAATATCCTGAAAAAAATACTTTGTTGATCTTTTCAATGCCTCAAATAAAAAACCGGCCAAGAGCATGTCGGGCCATGCTCAGTATTATAGGGTTCCTTAAGTAGGTCTAATTACAAACGAATCAAATCGAATATTAATCATTGCTATTTTAGTTTTTGCAAACAGCGCCACCTAGCGCTAAATTTAAGAAGTGTGTTTCTTTTTGTGATTTTTTTAAATAGAAAGTAACTAAAGGAGCATTATTTGCTACGATAATTTTCTCAAAGGTCAATGACCTATGAACTAGGACGTCTTAAGAATTTTTCAGTTTTCTCACTATAATTCAAAAAATTATAATCACATTATACTCGAAATAATTTTAAAAGAGAGTTTTTATAAAGGTCTATTAATGTTGAAGACTATAAGTTTCTACGTTGCATAGTTTAGAAATGGCAGGGGTGGGGACACATTGGAAGCCACTTTGGCGAACTGTATTTAGTAGATGGTATACCTGATAAAAAAGTTGTGAATGAAACATTACCTTCATTTTAGTAGACCTATTCAACGATACCCCACACGAGGGGGTGCAGCGAAAAAAATATTTCCATCCCCATTTCACATGTATGGGCGCCACCCCTAAAATACGTAATCAAGATTTTTTTATTCTTTTAAAATTGAGATCTATATCTATTCCATTTTTTGTCAAAATTTCATTTACTTATGTTTATAACTGTGGAAGTTATTAAGCGGTAAAGGATTAGGACAGACGGACAGACGGACAGACGGACAGACGGACGGACATGACGAAACTATAAGGGTTCCTTGTAGGACTACGGAACCCTCAAAAGGGCCTTGAGAATAGGCTCTTTGACCAAATAGGCAAAAACACCCAAACAACTAAAAATACAAATAAAAACACGAATCTTATGATGTCCTCTATCGCATACAAAAACAAGCCATCGTTTAGTTAGTCATAGTCGGGTGAAGCTCTTCTATATCTTTACGAGGCCTTAAATTGTGTTCCCCATACATTGACCTCGTGAATATCTATATAATACTATAAATAACGTGTTTTATTTAGGACGAATCTGAGACTCACTGCTACAAATAAAAGAAGGTTCAGAGCGCCCAGTGTTACGCGCGGTAAGGAAATCTTTGGCGACAGCCTCGTTGGTCTTGTGGTCGGAAACGCGACTTCTAAGCTTGAGGTCCGGGTTTTATTTACGTGTCGGGCGGAAAGTCAGGTGTTTCTTAATAAGATATCGCTGACGTCACCCAAAGACGTACCTTAGTGGAGGATAATTTCGATACCACGAGCAGTGTTCACGGTAGCTTAGTGGCTAAAGCACTGGCGTACTGAGCCAGGAGTCGCAGGTTCGAATCCTGCTCGTGAGCGATTTTTTCTTTCCACAATTTAAATCTTTAGTGTTATTTTATTTTATTAAGGAATAATAAACAGCTACAATATAAATGAATACATGTAAAACTATACGTTTATAAGAAGCTTTATCAATATTGCAGGCCACTACATTGTCCGTACGTAAATAGGGTTAAAATTAGGTAAAAAGTGCCACGAGAATAGCATTACTTTAAGGAATTAATTAAATTATACAATTAATTGCTCGCAGAACGGATGGCCGATGGGGCAGTAAAGTTCTGGAGTGACGACCGCGTACTTGAAGGCGCAGCGTGGGTAGGCGGACCGACGTCTGGTGAAGGTCGCGGGAATCCGCTAGATGCGGAAAGCGCAGGACCGGTCGTTGTGACGATGTTTGGGGGAGGCCTATGTCTAGCAGTGGACGTCTTTCGGCTGAATTGATGATGATGATAATGAAGATACAAATAATCAATTATTAAAAAGAGATTAAAAAAAAAAAATTACATTATAACTTAGATAAAACATGGTTATTGTTATTTTTCTGATAAGAAAATTTCTCTGTAGCAGCCCAGAGTCAGGAAGTAGGCGGTGCTACACCCGCGTTCTATATTCTATGCCCGTGCTTCAGAGAGCACGTTCAGCCGTCGGTCCTGCGCTCGTGTCGGATTGCCGTCCTATCGGTTTATGAGAGTGAGGGAATAGAGAGTGCACCTGCGTTTGCGCACACACTTGTGCACCATAATATGTCCCGAGCAAATGGCCAGTTTCCGTAGAGATTGCCCGCCGAAGATTAAGGAAATCATATAAAATTTCACGCGTATTGACTAATACGTAGTAATTTTATACAATGCGTATTAGAAATGCGTAGAGGCGTCATATTTGGAGAAATCATTTAGGGAATGCTATCGAAGAACTTTTACTATAGGACCAACTATGAAATCACCTAAAAACAGCTGTTCCCTACAAAATTATCGATGTCGATTGTCAAAATGCATTTAAAAGGTGATATATTTTTCGCCATTTTAGAGTTGACAGGTAGTAAAAGTTGTTCGATAGCATTCCCTGGATGAGCTCTCCACAACCACCACCACCACCACCACCACCACCACCACTACCACCACCACCACCACTACCACCACCACCGCCACCACCACCACCACCACCACCACCATCACCATCACCACCACCACCACCACCACCACCACCGCCACCATAACCACCTACACCACCACCACCACCATCACCACCACTACCACCACCACTACCACCACCACCATCACCACCACCACCATCACCATCACCACCACTACCACGCACATGACCACGCATTTTTGATACACGTTTTGTCAACAGATCTCAGCAGATCGCAGTGACTAAGGGGCTTCTAAGAAGTAAGGAAGGACCCAAGATTTTTCCTCAAATACAATACAATACTCAGTGAATCGTAATCAACTCAATGATTGTCTATGAGTAACTGAATACATTTTTATCTCATTTTTTTTTCATTCGTCGTCTATTCGTCTATGTTTCCGTCAGATCGATATGAAGAATTGTGTAGGCTTCACCTTCTGTGCATCTGCGTTTTGCGACTCTAAGGACTTGTCGTGATAAAAATGAGTCCTAAACATATTTACGAAGGTTTTTCCTGGTTATGGCACTAATAAAGTCGTTTAGGGTGAAAGACCTTGATTTGAAATATGGTTCTTTTTATGGTGGTTTTATAACGTAATCTTTTGCTGTTTTAGTGATACTTTAGGCACTTATTTTTATTTTGGCAAACAGGGGTATAAACTTCAAACTTTTACTTATAGGCACTTAAATAGTGATAAGTGATCTGCATAAAATAAAATTGATGTCTCATTTTATATTTGGTCTCAGGTTTTTCGTCGCCCAGTGGTCGAAATTCGACCGTAATTCTTTAATTTTTTATGATTGAGCTATGCCGAAAAAAAAACGTTTTTTTTTGTTTTTTTATTGATAACACTAAACCTCGTCAATAGCTACTAAACAAAGAAAGAAAAAGAAAATCGGTTGACAAACAGAGGAGAAAATGGTACTGAACCGTTTCTTCTTTGCCTTGTTTTTTTTTGCATTTTTCATTATTTATGAGTTTTACTTAACTGCCCAAAGCTGGTTATGTATGAAAAATGAAAAAAAATATATATGAAAAAATCTAAAAAAAGAATCGCATTTTTTTTCGTGGTTTTGTATCAGTAATCACCAGCACCTATCTTCGTTTTCGGAAGCGTTCCCCTTACACCCAGTATAGATTTTCGAATTAGAGACAAATGAAAATCTTTCTACAACGTTAAATTAAATTATTTGATAAAAATTCACAGACGTGATGGGTAACGATAATGTAATGATAATATATGATTTTCTGAACTCATAACTTCAACTACACTACAGCTGATCACGGGGTCAACGGCCGCGCCACGCGCGGTCAATCAATCAATCAAATCATTTTATTTGCAAATATGTGTAAAATAATAGACGTTGTTATATAAATAAATAAAATAAAATAAAAATCATTTATTATCAGACAAGTCCATAGGCACAACTCACAATTTCGTTATAATGCTAGAATACACTCCGTCTGCACAGTAGGCTCACTTTACTCCGAACACATGGAGTTCAGTAAACCTACTGAGCAGTACGGTATCGTATCTATCTCCTATCATTCTCCTATCATCTCTCATATAAAGCGATCTGCTTCCTTTGTTTTTTTTACGTATTTAATAACAATTTAAGTGTTATGGTTTCTGGTATTTCATAAAACGTACTGTCGACTGCATGACAGTGGTAACACTTGAATTAGAAAACCACCCTTACTGCTTACGAAATAAAGGTGGTGTCAATGTCAAACTGTTACCATGGACGTGCGGTCGACCATACTATGTAAGCCTACATGGTCACGCGTCCCGTGTCAGTACCTGATAATATAGTGATGTACAGGCTATAATTTGCATAGTGATTCAGTATCTGTTCCTTATTGCAACCTCAGTATTAGAGTTTAGTTAAAAAAAAACGTAAATTTGCCTTTGCATGGCATATGCTACAAAATTTTCCAAGTCTCTCATACAAAGTCGATTTTTTATTTAGTTTCGAGTTAATTTTAATACTGTGGTAGGAATAGATAAAAATACAATATGTAACGAGGTACGTTATCAGAATCGATATTCATACGTAAGGACACAACTCATTTGGAAAAACTCTTCAATAAAATAATTAAATTAAATATTAAGTCATTATTAATTGTAAATTAGACCGTAGACCACATCCATACTGTTCGGCAGATCATACAGAAGACTGAAGAGTACAATCAGCCGCTGTGTATGGCATTCGTGGACTACGAGAAGGCCTTCGACTCTATCGAAACTTGGGCAGTTCTGGATGCTCTTCAGCGATGTCACATTGATGAGCGGTATATAGAGATGCTGAGATGCCTATACAACGCTGCTACCATGACTGTTCAACTCCAGGACCAAAAGACGAAGCCAATCCAACTGCGCAGAGGGGTGACACAAGGGGATGTAATATCCCCGAAATTGTTCATTAACGCGTTGGAGGACGTCTTCAAGACGCTGGACTGGACTGGACAGGGTATCAACGTTAACGGCGAGAACATCTCACATCTCCGTTTTGCCGATGACATCGTTGTAATGGCTGAGTCGCTGGAACAACTGGGCGAAATGCTGCACAGCTTAAACGGAGCCTCTCGACGTGTCGGTCTCGGCATGAATCTGGACAAGACTAAAGTCATGTTCAATATGCATGTCATGCCGAGGCCAATATTCGTCGAAGGGTTGGCACTCGAAGTTGTAACGGAATACGTCTACCTAGGGCAGGTAATTCAGCTTGGTAGACACAACTTCGAGAAAGAAGCCAACAGAAGGATCCGTCTGGGCTGGGCAGCATTTGGCAAACTTCGCCGAGTCTTCTCGTCGCCTATACCGCAAAGTTTGAAGACAAAGGTCTTCAACCAGTGCGTCCTGCCAGTCATGACTTACGGTGCCGAGACGTGGACACTGACAGTTGGGCTAGTCCACAAATTCAAAGTCGCTCAGCGAGCTATGGAGCGAGCTATGCTTGGAGTTTCTTTGAAGGATAAAATCCGTAACGAGATTATCCGGAGAAGAACCGGAGTGACAGACATAGCTTGCAGGATCAGTAAGCTGAAGTGGCAGTGGGCTGGCCATGTCTGTCGAAGGACTGATGGCCGTTGGAGCAGACGAGTCCTTGAGTGGAGACCGCGAATCGGCAAACGCAGCGTAGGGCGCCCCCCTGCCAGGTGGACCGACGACCTAAAGAACGTGGCTGGGGGGGACTGGATGCGGAAGGCAGAGGACCGAGCGTTGTGGCGCAACTTGGGAGAGGCCTATGTCCAGCAGTGGACTGCGATAGGCTGAGTTGAATTGTAAATTGAAAGTGATATAATCACTTTTAGGATTATTTTTATTGAAGAGTTTTTCCAAATGAGTTTTGTCCTTACGTATGAATATCGATTCGCGTACCACACAGGCACAACAGGGTTTTTGTTACATGTTGTATATGAAAATTAGATAATTCGCACTCCTAAGAAGCCTAGAGTTAATATTTTATAGTTATATTTACCAGACTGTCCCAGAAGGGTTACCCCTTCTGGGACAGTCTGATAAATATTACGGTACACTATAGACTAGTATAGACGATAATAAACGCGATGCCAATCTCAATAATCGTGGCCAAGGAGTAAACAAAAACATTACCTAGAACTTGTTTTTGTTTCGCTCCTTTTTAGTTTCTCAGTTGCTAAAACGGCTTTTGTCAGCCTTTTGATATATACGATATACAAACATAATATTATCACGCCTGTTTTGCATTGCGGTAGACACGTAGACAGATACTATAGATTTCCTCCTGCTACGACCCTGATACACTTATTTTTTCTGCCTCTTTTCCGTAGTATGTGACACTTACGAATCATCATTTCAGTCAAAATATCTTATATAACTTAACTAAGTGTTAAGTTAGGCTAAACCACATTCGCCAAACTAAGGCATGAAGATGGAAAGTCTCATTGTGATTGTAATTTCACCGGCACCCATTTCATTTCGCATGACCAACATCTAACGGTTTGGTGATTCTAGTATGTTGTTACTTTTAACTTTAAGGCACGAAATAATTTAGTTTTTTTTTTATAACTTTTTATGACAATAGGGACAGCATGACCAGCACATTACAGTCTCATTGGTGGATGAGAGCCTCTTCTCAAAATAAGAAGGCCTTTGTCCACCACACTGCGCGCTGGGCTACTGCCAACAATACTGAAACCTTTTTTTTTCTACCATTTCCAGGGTTTCTCGCCCGATGTAATGAAGGCTCTCGTCGAATCTTCGAGTGGTGGTGCGGGCGCGCAGCTCCGAATGGCGTTATCCAAGATGGTGGAACGTCACGATTGCGGCCATGAATACGCCAACAATAGGGCCAAGGAAATGGTCGTGGAACTGGGCAAGGATGAGTCGGGAATGTCCGCGGAACTGAGATACTTGCAGCCCCTGATCTATGATTATTAAGTATTTTGTACGGGAAGGTCTGTCTGTCTTTGTTGAATTTATAAAAATATTTTTTGATGGACCACATCTTGGCCTATCGCAAAAACGATCAAATATGTCATAGATGCACGATCGCCGCTCGAAAAACGGTCTCATCAAAACTGTGCAATAATCATAATAATCAGTCGCGTGCAGTTTCGCTCTCAGTCGTTTCTCGACCGCAGTTGTGGTGAGACGTGTCACGATGCTAAAATGTGTAGAAAAAAGATATAAAAACCCGCTATAGACGTAGTGCTGCGACCAATCATAGTGAAGCCAACAAAATCCGTGCTCCTTCGTGTACAACCAGCGGCCACGCACACACCGTGCACCCGAAGGATATTTGCTTTCGCGATGCTTACTGGACGATGCCACGACATGTGCACTGAGAGGAGTGAGCACGGTTTGAGGTACATGTGTGTGCGTGAGCGCTGGTTGTACACGAAGGAGCACGGTTTTTTTAGCTTCACTATGATTGTTTGCAGCACTTCGTCTATGATAAAAACGAAATTGGCAAACAAAGGATGGAGTGTCGTACTTGTCATTGTTGTAAACATAATTACTAACACATTTTATCGCAGAGACTTTTTTTGGGTTTGATTTTGTACAAGACCGTGCATCTATAGCATATTTGATCGGAGTATCGCAACATCAAACTGATAACGGAAAGACAATAGTAACTAAATCGCCATAAGGTCAAATTGGCACTTTACAGGTTCTGCCTAAGGCAAAGAATATGGGTGTAAAATAGGCGCTTTAGTATTGTTGCCTTTCCACTTTAAGTAAGTAAGTAAGAAAACTTTATTGTTTCTGATTGAGTGGTTACAACTGTAACACTATCAAGATGTACAACTGAGTGGTTACACTGTTCTGTTCTGTTCTTGTTAGATACATCAATCAGCCCATTTATCATGTTGAAATAGTGCTGGACCTAGGAATTCTTAACTGTCATCCTGGTCCATATGTCCAGCATCTAAAGGAGGAAAGAGGAATTTGACAAAGAAACCTGCGTTTAATAAAGATTCTGTATAGGCTAGGATCTTTTATGGACTATGTTAGGCTTAGTTGAGACCATTTAGGTGGGACATATAGGTGGGACATATAGGTTTTCTATTATACATCATGTTATTGAAATAACTCAAAACCTCTTAAGGGGTCATTGTACTCATCACCATGAACAAATTTTACTATGGGACCAACCCCCAATTTTAGTAGTAGTAGAGCTCCTTTATGAAAGAGCTCGTCCGGGGAAGTACTATCACCGTACCTACTTCTCCGTCTAATAGTGGTGCTTGCATAAAGATAAAGATAAAGATCATTTATTTGTCAAACAAATTTGCTGTGTTTCGGTCTGAAGGGTGCGGGTGCCGCATGAGACTTTCCATCTTCATGTCTCAGTTTGGCTAACCGACTTTCGGTATCATTAAGGCAACAGCCTAGGTGGTATTGCAGTTGTTATGGGCAAAGGTAACCGCTTAACATCAGGTGGGCCTTTAGCTCGTTTCGCCATCCTATACTATAAAAAAAAACCTTGAAATCGTGAAAAAAATGTCAGCTATTCCTTATTACATTTTTTCGATTGATGTAAACACAAATGTAGGGAACATCTGATATTTTTTTCGCGATTTCAGGGTTAGTCCCATAGTAAAATTTGTTCATACTGATGAGTATAATGACCCCTTAAGAGGTTTTGAGTACTTCAATAACACGTTGTATAATTACTGAACAACATACTCTTTTCTTTTTCCGTGAGCCATGTTGTGAGATTTAGATAAAAACTTATATAATCAATAAATGGATCGCATGGAAATATGTCAAAATACTGGAAATTATAATATTTAAACAGGATCGAAATACTAATTGGTTTACGAACAAATCTATTGATTGTATTGAAGATATTGTTCATTCATTAGTTTGACAAAGACAGACCTTAGTATAATATCCCTCATGACGCTATGATATCCCATGTCATATCGTTAAAACAACAAACTTACAACGGATAACTTAAGCGGAGCTAAGTGAGCTGAATCTGTAGCCTCAACACAGGTGTATAAGGTGCATTTATAATTTAAATAAATAAAGTATTCATAGATATATTATTTTATTTTACTATAATATAAGGGACAGTTCATACCAAATGTAACGCTCGCTCACAGTCGGCCGCTGAATAAAAGCTTGTGGTTTGCTGATTTTTCTCGATTTTCAACCGGGTTGTAATTTTTTTTCTGCTTGTACAGGCGGTTGGAAATGTTCGTTTGATCGCGAAACACCATTTTTATCCATTGTAGCCGGATATTTTCATTTAATACAAATATAAGTAGGTACGTCTAATGGGCATGAATTAAATTATTATTATTTTCAGCCTATATTGTCCCACTGCAAGGCAAAGGCATTAAAAGGCATTAAAAATAAATAATAATTACTGACATGATATTTTTTCTTTCTTACCTTCGTACCGTGTCAGCGTGAGAAGTGGTTTTGATATTTATTTATTTTCAGAGCACAAAAGAATATTTATCTCAACATAAAAGTTGTTAAAAAAGTATGAATAACAAAAAAAGGCTTAAAAACTAACATTTTACTTCCTTTCTCCGAATAATGCCCGTTTCGTAGCGGATATTTATGCGTGTTTCACACGGCTGCTTTGGAAAAATATCCGCTTTCAACCGCTGTTTTACAACTATCCGTACGCTACAACTGCAGCGTATAGTCAGCGGCTGACAAAACGTTTGATGTGAACTATCCCTAAGTGATAAAAATATTTAAGAAATTGAACAATTTATACATAATGTACTTACTTTATAATACTTACAATAAGTTTCAAGTTACCGTAAAATGCCCTTACTTTGCCCAGGAGCCCTACTTTGCCTAAGACATTAACTTAATTTTTACACGCACTGACACTTTATAACTAAACCAAAAGATAGCGTTGTCCTAGTTTTTAAATCTATCCAAGTACGGAAATCATAGCTATTATAGATTACTCAGAAAACAACCAGGCAAAGCAGGGCTTGTGGGCCAAGTTAGGGCTTTTAACGGTACTTTCAATAACTTTAAATTTATTTATGTTATGCTAAATGTAATGCTTCAATTCAGAATGTTGTAATGAGAGGTGAAATCTTAACACTAATAATAAAGAGCAACGATTTATATAACTCGAAAAAAGGTATTAGTATTTTGGTCAATAAAAACAGTTGATATTATAATAATATTTAAAAACAACAAATTAATCAGCTCTTCAGGAACCAGTGGTGAATCAGAGCATTATACATTTAGCATAGTGTAGAGAGCGCTTCAATTTGCCTAATTATTCTTATTTAAAACTGAAAAACTCATTAAAAGCAATACAGGGCTTATTTTAGTTAAATATGTGTAAAGAAAATAAGGTACTTTGCCGTTAATTTTAATAACAACGAGATTTATTAGGGAGAAAAATGACATTTAGCAAAACAATGACTTTGATAACATAATAGGCGAAACATTGGTTCGCTATACATCTCTGCCTACCTCTTCGGGGAATACAGGCGTGAAGTTATGTATGTAACTAACCATTAACTTTACTACTAACTTTTGTGTATAACTTTGTTTAAAAAACTATGAATAATTTTTTTCCTGATAAATGTACTTTGGTCCTACGTATCTATCTAATAATGCAACCACATTATTATTTTGCTTAATATTATGGAAAATTATCGAATTAATCATATTAAATACTCAACGTTTGTAGTAATTATTAAGTTGACCACAATAATTATTAAAGTTTAGGTATGATAATAATATTACAATGCAAACCACAGTAATGTAATAAGAATAAGAAATAGTATTACCAAATAAAAATTATGAAAACAAAATGTTGTTTTATTAAAATTGATGATGGTTGCTCAACTCAGCCTATCGCAGTCCACTGCTGGACATAGGCCTCTCCCAAGTTGCGCCACAACACTCGGTCCTCTGCCTTTTTTCTTTAGGTCGTCAGTCCACCTGGCAGGGGGGCGCCCTACGCTGCGTTTGCCGATTCGCTGTCTCCACTCAAGGTCTCGTCTGCTCCAGCAGCCATCGGTCCTTCACGGACATGGCCAGCCCACTACCACTTGAGCTTAGATAGTCGGCACGGAGGGGTCTCGATATGCAACGAAACGGTCACCCATCCAAGGGCTGACCGCGGCTAGCGCAGCATCCACGCGGTTATTAGATACTTAGCTACGAGCCCCTCCAAACAAAAAATGAAAACAAACAATATGGGTTTATCAGAAAAATTATTAACTTAATCCGGTTTCAATCAACTGTGGGTAGACCTTGATTCCCAAATCCAATCAGAGAGAGGGCGCCAGTCAAATGAAAACGGTTATAGGATTAAAATAAATAGATTTCTTCTTTGAAACGAAGTTATTATAGGTCAGGTTATTGGGTTTTAGATTTACGATGGTTTTAAGTTAATAAGTAAGTGGGGACTGGATGCGGAAGGCAGAGGACCGAGTGTTGTGGCGCAATTTGGGAGATGCCTATGTTCAACAGTGGACTGCGATAGGCCGAGTTGATAAAGTAGGTACAACTTTAACTTATTAAAAATCTAGGATACATTGTTCATAGATGATCTCATAACAGGCGACCGTATCATCTGACTAATAGATCTGATGTAGTTCCCCACTATTCGCCGCTTGAAAATATCAAATCAGTTTCGACCACTTACGTGAGCCGTAAATACTTTCTCGTTAGTAAATAGCCAATAGCCGCCTTGGTAGGACCAATCGGAATGCAGTACCGTGCTTCCTCGTGCCTCAGCTAGTTGACAGCATTTATTGTGCGTATTATAATCTTGGGGGAGGCCTATGTCCAGCAGTGGACATCTTTCGGCTGAAATGATGATTATAATCAACAATAGTATAATGGGCTGTCACTAAAGACGATGGTAGGAAAAGACATTGAACAATAATATCTTTTAATATTTTAGAGAACAGGAATATTTTTTTAAAGTATCACGATCAAATCGCGGATGTTCTCAAAAAATGCCAGGTTAAGAGTTCTCTAAACCGACGAGCATGCATGACGAGGTTAATGGACGTAGATGAAGCGAAAGAGGTGTGTCAGGATCGTAGCAGGTGGAAATCCATAGTCTCTGCCTACCCCAATGGGAAACAGGCGTGATAATATGTATGTATGTGTATGTAGGAATATTTTTGAAGTAAAACTTCTTTAGACACGCTTGACTTGGGAAGTAAGCTGGTGATAATGCGTTACGGAGTTACGAAAAGTGAGGCGAACGGAGGGGGTAGTGCGGGACGCCGGCCACGGGACTCAGCGCTGGCAGAGCGGACGCGCGCCGCGCCGCCATTCCTTTGTTCTCATTGAAATAGTACTGAGGGAGATATCATTTAGTGAAGTTTTACTTCAGTCGTGTGATCTAAAGCACACTCGTTTTAAGCTATTGCATAGCTTCTATCGCGGGCCTTGAGCGTGGAGACCGAATCCAGAAATTCCGTAACGAAAATAACCTAACACCCCCCACTCTGGCCGGCACAGCGGTGATACTTTTTAGTTTTGCCATCTATCGATGAATAGCAGAACTTTTAATGACTTTGTGAAATATCACGCTTGTCTCTTTAGTTCTACAAATCGCCTCTAGGTGGCATTGGTTGTATCGGCGTTACTGCGCATGCGTAATCCCCCTCTTCGCCACGCAATCTGGTGACTCATGCCTGCTTAGAGTTTCGGCGTTAGGGCACCTCCTCTTTGTATTTACATAAAAAATGCTATATATGCAATAGCTTTACCGCGGCAGTCTCCGAGTGCCACACGTCTTTTTTTTTTTCTTATTTAATTAGTATTATACATAAATATTGTGGGAGACTAGTGCCCAAACTAGGCTCAAGGCCTGTATTTCAGGACACCAGGTCTCCACCATTCAGATTTTGTTACATTTTATGTATAGTGTTAGTAATAACGGATTTCACTAACCTCGTAACTCCCGAGTTACATGACGACTTCTTAGTATTTCCGTCGCTATAAGCACCCCTCTCGATCCACCCTGTCGAAACATGTCCAATAAAAGTAGTTTTAAACGGAAAATCTCAATAAAACATGTTTGTTGACCCAGACGTCTGGCTAGTTGTGTCTGTAGTCTGTATTTTGTATCTATATTCTGTTATGTCTGTACCTAACTTTTGTGTCGCGGTCTCTTTGCTGGTTAGGTTTGGTTTAATCTGGGTATGTCGTCTTGTTTTGATACCTAAAGGAATATTATATTACACAACATGAGTAGGTGAACGAGGGATATACCTATTCAAGAATATGGTAGAATTTGCGTACACCAATGATATTTAAAAGTATAGATATGTCATACAGTAACAAGACAAACGAAAAAAAAAATCCGTAAGCAGCGGCAGCACAATACACATAAATTAGTACAAAGTAAGTAAGTAGAAAGTCCGCCACTTTCGAGGAAAAATCCGATGCAACAACGGCTGCTAGGGGGACATAGGAACGGCGGGGTCCCCCTGCAATGCCCCAGCGAGGTTCGAGCCCCCCCCCTTGGGGGACGCCCGCTTGCGGTATTGAAACCGCGTCTTTTTAGGATTAGGGAAAAGCCTTCGGCGAATGGAGTCCCACATGGGACTCTCCGCCAACTAAGCCCGGTTAAGCAGAAATGGTACTTCGGTCCCACCTGCGAGAATCGAGTCAAAAAAAAAAAAAAAATATATATAAGTAAGTTGATTACTTCAAAGCTTCAACCATAGAATTTGTTGTTCTGTATTCTGAGGCTTCATGTTACTTTCGAGTCATAATTGGAACACTTTATGTACACACGCGACCGTTTTGGTTTTTTTTGTCACCGGTCACGCTCGGCGCCTTACTTGACGCGGATTAATACAAAAACGTCCCAATTATGACTTTTTCGAGCTTTTAGATTGCGAGCACAAGTACTTAACATATCTGTACTTTTAAATATCATTGGCGTACACAAAACTAAAAGAATGTTGAAACAAATATCCCACCATAAATCACGCGTGCAGGAGAGAAATGCTGGCGCAAGCTTTGACTGTCTAGGGGTTTGCTGGCTAGTACAAAAGGCGGAGAGGGTGGAAATAGCCACCGATGGATACTGCCGTGCTAGTTGCATCACCTCACTGCATGAAACTTTCATTTGTAAGCACGAAATAGTGTCTACAGTTCAGTGGCGGCGTAGCATGGCTTGGCACCCGGGGCAGTTTACTATTAAGCACCCCCCAAAATAAAACAAGACCTAAACGTGCATACGTGACTTCAGCTAAAATATTCAATGAAATTATCAATGTCTATGCATTCTTCCCATCCTCACATATGGTTCTCAAACATGGTCTTTGACAATTCAGCAGAGGACTACGGTCGAGGTTTGCCAGACAGCAATGGAACGGAGTATTCTGGGAATTGCAGCTTTTTGACCGGATTAGGATACAATCAGCCGTCCAGGACAAAAATAACTGATGTCACTGCTGGAAAGCTGCCATGCTGAAGTGGAACTGGGCTGGACACATCTACCGCATGCCAGATGACCAATAGGCCAAACGTACGACCCAATAAGCCCCCAATAATGGCAAATGCCAATGTAGCAGGCCTAGACGGAGATGGCGGGATGAACTGGACTCCTTTCAAAAAGACTGGTCATTATTAGCCACAAATAGAGAAAGGTGGAAGGAGAGTAGGGGTAGGGGGTTGCCCTGCAGTCGGATAGTACAGGCTCTTAATCTTCTTCTATCGTGTCGACGTGAGCTACATAATGATAATAGCTCATGCCGTGGGATTTAAAAGATTAGCCAGTCAGCAGGTTGGTAGCGGGGCTGACTGCCCAGGGTGCACCGGACGATCAATTAAATATCGTCACTCGTGGAGGCTCTTTTAATGCACCCACCACCACCACAGGCTCTTAATAATAATTATTATTATCAAGGTTAGTCCAGCTTGGCTCATTGCGGTTATAGCTGTTTTCACATGAAGTCACCGAAACGACAAATCTTAGACACATCATTAGACTCGGAACAGACTCAGAATAGTCCCCTAGTAGTCCACTAGACTGCCACTTGGGAAGAAATACTCTGGCGGCTTCCAAGTGGCGCCGGCACCGAACCCACTTGTCACTCCTTGGTGCCTCGGCACCTGGGGCGGACCGCTATCGCCCCCCCCCCCTTACGCCGCCACTGCTCAATTATTGATGAAATCTGTTAGAAATCCAATGAATTCCGAAATGCCTTTGCCCCTAAAATTTATTACTTATTGACACCAGTCCAGAGCCCGCGAGGTGAAGTCCTGGCTACGGTCTTGGTACAAATTACTTATCATGCATTCAATGAATAAATATGCATAGTTTGCAAACAGTGGTGACATATCCTTCTCCATTGCCCTTTGAGTGACTTTGAGCATTTTTTCAGGCCCATTGTGAGTGACCACGTTTCAGTGAGAGAAAGACTTTCGTCTTGAGACACTGTGGTATTTTGGACGAGAATATATTCCGAAGCTTCCCGAACGCTGCCCAACCGAGTCGGATTCGACGATTGACCTCTTTCTCGAAGTTTAAAAAATATATGTAGGTAGTTGAAAACTAATCTCAATCTCCTGACAGTAGATGTCCCTGTTTGCCGTTTATTTATCACACTTAGGTCATTAATGTTACCAATAAATGGCAATCAGAAACAGATACTGTCAGCAGATGGAGATTTACAAAAAAATCACAAGGTCATGGGTTCGATTCCCACAGGACACAAATATTTTGTGTGATGAACATAAGTGTTTGTGTTGCTCTGGGTGTTTCTTATGTATTATAAGTATGTATTTACAAAAAAAGAGTATATAAGTATTATATACATTGTCTAGTATCCATAGCACAACTGTCAAGCTCTGCTTAGTTTGGGACTAGATGGTGCTGTGTAAAAAAAATGTCCCAAAAAATATTCATTTATTTATTTTAAGATTAGTTTTGAAGAATATTTTGAACGTTTTTAGTTACGAGAATTGTTGTGGTTGTGGGTATGACCCTCAAACTAAGCCTCACGTCTTAACCTGTCCTTTGTGCCCCAACACCTGCATCTTAAGCGACCTCTGCGCCGCCACTGATAACGCCGTAGAGGTTGCAAAGTTTTGGGCTTGCCACAGACCAGTAAGCTTCAAGACTCCGCATAAACAAAGTTTTGTATTCGAACGCAGTCGTAAAACGTTGGTGGGGTCAGGGGGGCGGATGGCGCGTTATGATTGGCCGGCTCAAAAGTTCGGTGGTATGATTCCTTATGATTGGTGCCGCTCGCTGACTGAGTGACGTTCCAATTGGCGGAGGGACGTACGATATGCAGTGGTAGAGCATATGCGTTGTGACCGGGGGTGTCCAGCTAACCGGCGTCTAGAGGCTTACTGGTCTATGGGGCTTGCCAAGTCTGACAAAAGATCTGTCGAACCACTGAAACGAAGACGAAGACAGGAATTGACATTCTGGTATCATCAACTATACACTACAAGGAGTGACTCGCTGCTATAGTTTTATTCACAGGCACAGTAATTTTGCTATCCTTTAACTTACCTACGTTTCTCGTTAATACTAAGACTGGTGGTGCTAGGCAACTGGGCTTATCCAGTTTCAAACACTTCTTTTTCTGGCGCTTATGGCCTTTTTCTCTCTGTCTTCCGCTTGATACGGAGGGAAGTTAAAACAACCTACTCTTCCTAATTTATTTTCTGATTAATTTCGTTGCGGGTTTCAAAACAGTTCGATCGTTTCCCCGGGACACGCTGAGCTTCATTTTTTCGGCGTTCTTTTGGTTGGTATCCATTGTAGATCCTGACTTACAGGAGTTGCAGTTGTTGGGAAAGTGTGGCGGGCTTGTCTCAATTTTAAACGGTGGTGTAGGCTAAGGTTTTAACGATACACTACAAAGACTGACTTGATGCTATAGTTTTATTCATAGGCGCAACAATTTTGCTATCCTTTATCTTACCTACATTCTTGGCTAATACTACGACTGAAAACTCTTTTTCTTCTCTGGCAAAGCAATTAATAGTCATATTGAAGTAGAGGTGAGCTGGACACATCTGCCGCATGCCAGAAGACCAATAATGGGCCATTTACAACCCAATGGGCCCCTACAAATGGCAAACGCCAACGCGGCAGACCCAGACGGAGTTGCCGCATGACGGGATGTACTGAACTCCTTTAAAAAATATTTGTCCTTAACAAATATTGTATTTTTATTGTATTTTTTTATTTTTATTTGACTGACTCGTTGGTCTAGTGGTCGCAAGCGCGACTGCTGAGCGTGGGGTCCTGGGTTCGATTCCCGGGTCGGGCAAAGTGTTATTGGGTTTTTTCATTAGGAAATTCTCGGTAGCAGCCCGGAGTATGGATTTGTGACCGGTTAATGGCAATAGGCTCGCCCCCTATTACATGGGACTATAACATAACTGGCGAAATGTGGGTGTTACTATACACCTCTGCCTACCCCTTCGGGGAAAATACAGGCGTGATGTTATGTTATGTTGTTGTGATGTTGTCCTTAATAACCATAGAGAGAAGTGAAATCCTTTTCCCTGCAGAGGGACAGTACAGGCTCTTAATAATAATAACAAGATGGATGCCAGACTAAGGCCCGTATTACAGAAGCTTCCTCAAGTACAGTTTAAACTCCAATCACCTGATCACTACTTAAGGATAGAATCGTTACTTGAGTATCGGTCTTATTCCAGAACGGTAATTATAAACTTTAATTCAACAACAAAACACACGAATTTGACCTGAAATATAATAGAAATCTCTACTCAAGCGTAGTCTGGACCACGCTTGAGTGATTACAGATCAAATATCTGCCCAAATACCGAAACAGGTGACAATATAAAACGAAACTAAACTCAGCTGAACTGTGATCAACAAATATCTGCTTGAGGGACGTTCTAAAATCAAAGCTCAACTTAAAACTAGTTTTAAACAGAGATCAACGCTTGAGTATCCTTCTGGAATACGGGCCTAAGACCGAACATGAAAAAATTACGTGGTAAGTTAATTAAATCCTGGGATGATACGGCTTATACCTAGCTGGGTAAAAATTAGTTCCGTTTCGTTAGATACCATGTCTTTATTCACATCTTTACATAAATGTACAAATAAATTATAAAATCTTAACAAACACAAATATTTTGACTATTTTCCACTTCATGGCACCTCCTTTCTTAGGTTTATTTACAAAGTTATACATTATATTAAATATTTGAATTTAAAAAAGTTTTTACAATGATTATGCAGTTTTATAATATTTGTTGTTTTTATTATTGTCTACAGAAAATATTAAAAAAACACACATGAAAACATAAAGTAAATTTTCATAATCATCATCATTTCAGCCGAAAGACGTTCACTGCTGGACAAAGGCCTTCCCCAAGTATCGCCACAACGACCGGTCCTGCGCAATTCGCATCCAGCAATCTTACTGGTACCAATGGTATTGTGAAATCTTAAAACCTTAATCTGATTTAAAATCTCATTCCAAAAAGTACTAAAGCATCTTTTGTTTCGTTTAAAGGTTTCTTTACTTCAAGTTTTGGATTTAATTTTCATTGATTAGCCCGGCTCTGGATGCTTTCAGACCTAAAATAATTAGTATTTTGGTACAACCAGTAGGTATATATATTTTTTAAACCTTTTTAAATCCTTAAATATATAAGGTTTTATCATATTAGTTGGCGAAACTTCACAGACGTGGTTGGTGGGTGATAAAACAAAAAAAAAATCTAAACACATCATTTCATTAAAGGCAGCTGATCACGGGATCAGGGGTGCATTAAAAGAGCCTCCACGAGTGACGATATTTAATTGATCGTCCGGCGCACCCTGGGCAGTCAGCCCCGCCACCAACCTGCTGACTGGCTAATCTTTTCCCCACGGCATGAGCTGTTATCATTATGTAGCTCATGTCGACACGATAGAAGAAGACGGGATCAACAGTCACGGGACGCGTGTCCTTATAGGTTAACAAAATATTTTTTTAAGAAATATCAAATACTAATAACATTGAAATTGATTTTAAATACGTAAAAAATACAGGTCACGCGTCGCGCGGCCGCTGACCCCGTGATCAGCTGGCTGTAGTTGAAATTATGAGTTTAGCAAATCATATGTTGTCATGTTTTACTATCATTACCTCACGACCTCTGTGGACTAGTGGTTCGAGTGTCGGACTGCTGATCACGAGGTCGTGGGTTCGATTCCCACAGGACACAAATATTTGTGTGATGATAATGAGTGTTTGTGTTGGTCTGGTTGTTTCTTATGTATTATAAGTATGTATTTACAACAACAAAAAAGTATATAAGTATTATATCCATTGTCTAGTACCCATACCATAAGCTCTGCTTAGTTTGGGACTAGATGATGTGTAAAAATGTCCCAAAAATATTTATTTATTTATTTATTTTATTTATTAGAAATCTTCCCCATCTCTTCTCGTGGGTGTCGTAAAAGGCGACTAAGGTGTTCACCAGAGGATGGGCAGCAGCGTTCTCTGAGTATTTATAAAACCAACTGCGATCGCCAACCCGCCTGCCAAGCGTGGCGATTATGGCATTTCCCCCCCATTTTGGTGGAGGCCTATGACCAGCAGTGGATATCTTTCGGCTGAAATGATTTATTAGAAATCGATACCCATCACGTTTTTGATATTTTGCCATCTAATTTGATTTTACGTTGTATATTGTTACTAGCTTCAAAATTCTGTAACATCTCACATTACACTCAACATTTTTGTTTTCTCTAACTTGACTCAATTCTGGTTCATCAAGTTTAATTTGATGATCCAGAATCGACTACACCACACTTAAATCACAGTGTAAGCTAGGTGTAATATTATTGTCAGAGATCCTATTATGGGATGAATGTACTCGCCATATAACAACAACAACAACAACAACGAACAGCGAACAACTTTCACTATAGGAGCAACTCTGTAATCGACAAAAAAACCAGCTGCTTTACACAAAGTCATCGACGTTGCTCGATAAAGTGTATGGAACAGCTGGATTTTATTTCACGATTTCTGGGTTGATTACATTGTTTGTTATGGATGAGTGCATTCAAAGTCATAGTGATTTTTTCACTTATAATAAAACTTATACAGAACCCCCCACCACTACCACAATCACCAACATCCCACCCCTCAAAACAACCCTTGAAAGGACCTCAGCTAGTAATATTACACATTATACATGCTGAAATTTGAGTCGCTTATTTCCCGAAAAGGGGTCATTGTACTCATCATTATGAACAACTTTTACTATGGGACCAACCCTGAAACCACGAAAAAAATATCAGTTGGTACCTACTTTTGTGTTCACTTAAATCGATAAAATGTAGGGACCACCAGATTTTTTTTTCGCGATTTTAGGGTTGGTCCCATACTAAAAGTTGTTCATAATGATGATAAAATCCCTCCCTTCCCTTTCCTTTCCTTCCCCTTTTGGGAAATAAGCGATTCAAATTTCAGCACTCCCATACAGTGATTCTTTTTACACTGTTTATTTCGAAAAGCAGTTTGCAAGGTAGCTCTTGATAGGTGTTTTGGGATTTGAATCCATTGTGAAAATGCCCAATATAGGTACTTGGGGAATACCCAACACTACTCAGGACCTCCTGCCTGTTCACTTAACCTTGTTACCCCCACGTTGAACAACTGTATGGATTCGTTATACTGTGTCACTATCCCTTTCTACCACCCAAACTATAGCAAACCCTTAGAAGAATTAGCACTTGGCTTAATCAACGACATCAATCCACCCCATAGCAACTGAATGAAACTTCCGAACAATTCCAAAATATAAATAAACGGTCCTTCTCTTGGCTTTGTCACTTCTTCATCATTGTCCCAATCAAACGAATCATCTAGTTCATTCCATGTATCATTTCTAGCTTCAGCCTCACCAGTATTATTTGGACCTTGACTTGCCTTTGCTAGTACTGGCAAATAGCTTGAATATAGAGTTATTTTTTCTGGTTTCTTTTCAGATTTTGTGCGTAGACCTTCGACGGAAAGTTCTTCTACGTCTCTGTCTTTAGAGATGTCGTTGTCGACCTGTTTAACTTCGGGTTTATTTTGGAGTTCTTTGTCATCTTGGAGCTCGATCTTGTCCCAAGATTTGGTGGTCGATTCTGTCTTCGTTGAGTTGATGCCGAGGAATCTGGAATAGGGTGCAGAAATGTGTGTATTAGAATATGTACAAAGGTTAGACTATAATTTGATTATACCCTGGGAGCTTAAATCTATGAATGCAGGGGAAAGCTTATAGATCAAAATTAACAAAGTTTCAATGGCTTAGTTGCTAATAATAAGGGATGATTTTAGAAGCTTATTTATTTTTGAGTGGTGCTGCTTTTTAAACTAATATGAGATCCGTACCAAATTCTTCAACATTGAAAACTTTAAATGTAATACATTTATCATTTATTTTTTATCTCGTATTGTATTTACTCTTACTTATTTATTTTTTATCTTTATTTACCAACATCACGCCTCACTGATCTACGTTATTTTGTCGACGCCGGCTATCGCTGAAAACCAGCGCTGTGTCTTTGCTCCGTGCATGAGGCACAGCAATATGCTGAGCGGTGGCCGTTTTGCGCGGATGTGACGCATATCTTACCACACTTCTTGGTTCTGTACCTGTATTTGTTCTGTGTTCTTGAATTTTTTGGTAATTTTGTGCGTCACTTTTGAAGCAAATAAATATTTTTTTCTTTCTTTCTTTATTTTATGGCCTTATTAATATCTGATTCTGCTCCATGATCATTTAATTCAGTGGTCGAAAAGGTTACTTATTTGCTCAGTCTTATCTTAGAACTAAACATAATGATGATTATTAGGATAGAATTAAAAATTACCTACTTGTAAATAGGCGATGTGATTCTCTCAGCGATGTTGTTGGCGATCTGGTGGTAGACACCCAGCGGTTGGCTGGTGCCCATGGTGGTGGGGTTGGTAGTGTACACCGACACCACGGTCTCCTCGAGTGGCTGGCTGAAGCATTGTTGAGACAACTGGAAGAGGGTAAAGAAAACAAATAGTTGAAATAGGTTTTTGTAGCACATCTTTTTCATGGAAAAAGTTTGATTGACTAATCATGGTTCCAATTTAAACAGTGGAGCTTAACCTTACCCTAAACAACGATAATTTTAGAATAGTCTAGTTTTTTTTTTAAACGTTATCGTCTTGTTCTCTTTCTCCGAATCTTTTCCCAATTATGTTGGAGTCGTCTTCCAGTCTAACCAGATGTGGCTGAACATCATTATATTACACGGAGCGACTGCCATCAGACCCCTGCAACCCAGATAATGGGTAGTAACATCCTACGGTTAGACCAGTTGTCAAACTTTCGGGCTTCTGACTACCCGTAACGACTGTCATAGATATTCGTATGGCAACGGGGACCGACAGCTTGACGTGCTCTCCAAGACACGGAGAGATCTCGATGTGCAACGAAATGGTCACCCATCCACGGACTGACCGTGGTTAAAGCAGCTTAACCTTGCAGATCTTGTAATTCACGTTGTTATAACTTAGTAATGAGACCCTCACGTTACGCCTGAAACGCCATGCCATGGTTTCTTATGAATTTGTATGTAGTTGAATTCCACACCCTATCTAGCTGTCTGACATTTGAAAATCATCATCCAATTGCGGCCGTTAAATACCTAGCAGTTTGCTCATCCTCCTACTATTTACCTTAATAATTTCAGCCTATCGCAGTCCACTGCTAGACATAGGCCTCTCCCAAGTTGCGCCACAACACTCGGTCCTCTGTCTTCCACATCCAGTCCCTCCCAGCTACTTTAATCAGGTCGTCACGTCAGTCCACCCGGCGGCGGCGGCGGGGCACCCTACGCTGCGATTGCCGATTCGTCTCAACTCACGGACTCGTCTGCTCCAGCGGCCATCGGTCCTTCGACAGACATAGCCAGCCCAGTGCCACTTCAGCTTACTGATCCTACATGCTATGTCGGTCACTCCGGTTCTTCTCCGAATAATCTCGTTACGGATTTTATGCTTCAAAGAAACTCCAAGCATGGCCCGCACCATAGCTCGCTGAGCGACTATGAAAATAAATTGAATACTTCGTCCATTTTGAACAAACGATTTTTCACTTTGAATTTGCTTGTTTACGTGCTGGTTATTCTCACCCTATAGAGCCAATTATCATCAGAAATATTAAATTTGAACCAATGAGACGATACAATTATCGTAAACAACCCATGTTCTTCTTGAACATGAGTTAACAATAATATTTGTTTAGAAGCACAAGAAGTTCAGTGTCAAACTGTGAACTTAGCCGTCTACTTATCCCAAAACGGAAAATATGGATAAAAAGCTTTTAACCCTGAAATGTTTACATAATTTACGTACCCACTTACTTGTAAGCGTCAACACGTCGCTATTCAAAAAAGGTAAAACGTATCAAAAGATGGAAATTGAGAAAACATAATAAGGGAAGATACAGAAGGCCCACGAAGTATGCAAAATCCAGTATCCCTCTTCCAAGAGGCCCATACTAGGAGGGACTGCCGAAAAGATAGAGGTGGAAGATTCCTATCTAAAACTCATGCCTCTTCTATTAATTACACAGTCGAATGACATCTAAATTGTAAAGGCCGTAAAGTTGTAAATTAATCGCGCTTTGGTAATATTATATTTTATACATAGGGAGAACAATGTTTGACTCAAACTTTTTATTTTATTATTTTTATTGAACTCCAATTATTACGTCATTTATATTGTAAATGCTTATAAGGCTTGTGTAGCTAAACTAATTTATATTTAAGTAGCTTCAACATAGGGAAGAGCGCTGCTGTCCGAGAGACAGACAGACAGTTATTTCTTATCTAGTTCAGACACAGATGTTTCTAATAAAATTATGGAATTAGTGTAAATTAAATATAATAAATAATAATAAATATTTTTGGGACATTTAAGACATCACCATCTAGTCCCAAACTAAGCAGAGCGTGTACTATAGATACTAGACAATGGATATAATACTTAAATACTTTTTTTTTGTAAATACATACTTATAATACATGAAAAACACCCAAACCAACACAAACACTCATGCTCATTACACAAATATTTGTGTCCTGTGGGAATCGAAGCCACGACCACGTAATCAGCAGTCCGACACTCGAACCACTAGACCACAGAGGCCGTCAATTGAATGTGTATGTATTTTTAAGTTGTATAATGTATCTTTTTACCATTGCCACTCGAAAAAGGGCATTTTATTCATCGATAACAGTGAATAAAACTCTCTTTTACTCACAAGAGAATAAAAACATTTTGAATTTGGAACAAGCACGAATTATGTACTAAGAAATGAATAAAACGTGCTGAACGTACGTACTGACTGGCTGGATGGAGCTATCAAATTTAAATTAAGAAAAAATAAATACTACAGGTTGGCTGGTTCAACGAGAGACTTATTGAAGGAGGATGTTTAGTACTTGATTCTCGTTCCAAATATGTGTAAAAAATTGTACCTTAATTTTTGAAATATTTTAAAATCGATTTCATAAATTTCTGTGGACACTATTCCGCGCTTACAAATCAAAATTTCATGCAGTGAGGTGATTCACCTTGCTAGGTCAGTGTCCATCGGTGGCTATTTTCACCCTCTTTGCCTTTTGTACTAGACAGAGACCCCGAAAAGTCAGAGCTTGCGCGAGCATTTTGACTACTATACCTACGCGTGATTTGTCGTAGAATATTTTTTTCATCTTTTTTTCTTTATGTGTAGGTACGCACATTCTAACATATTCTTGAATATGTCTTTCATTCACCCAGTCATGCTATATACCACTATTTATTTTCTCGCCGTCAATGGTAAAAAGTAGAGTACATAACTCGTGAAAAAAAAAATCATCTCGGGCCTTGTATCCCTCGCTCCGCTCAGGATTCTATTTTTGAACCACTCGCTTCGCTCGTGGTTCAATCTTAGAATCCTTCGCTGCTCGGGATCCAACTTAGTCCCTCGAATTAAATTCCCTCTTTTTTCACTTGTTGTATAATCTACTATTTTTGCACAGTAAATTTATTTATTTATTTATTATTCTTTGCACTCTGCCACTGTTGCACGAGGTTCTGACGTCTGACATCATCATCCTCCGAGCCTTTTCCCAATTATATTGGGGTCGGCTTCCAGTCTAGCCAGATGCGGCTGAACATCAGTATTTTACACGGAGCGACTGCCATCAGACCCCCGCAACCCAGTTACTGGGTAATACTGACATTCGGAGGTTAGACCAGTTGTCAGACTTTCAGGCTTCTGACTACCCGTAACGACTGCCATAGATATTCGTATGACAACCGGGACCGACAGCTTAACGTGCTCTCCGAGGCACGGAGGGGTCACGATGTGTAACGAAACGGTCACCCATCTACAGACTGACCGCGGCAAGTGCAGCTTAACCTTGCAGATCGTACAATCCGCGCAGTCGTTGCTTCGCTACGAGCCCCTCTTCTGACGTCTGACAAAGTTTAAGAAATATGCCAGTCCGATTTGAGCAGTAGTGTCGCCATTGTAAGCGGACTGACTATGCTGTAATCTTATGTATGCTGTAATTTACCTCCCACACACATCCAAACATCACACACTTGAAAAGATCTAAGTACACAAACACCATAACATATACATTCCACAGTAACAACAATGTTCTCAATTCTAAGAAGAAATTAATTTTGTAACTCTTAAAAGAGATGGGCCAAAAAAGTATGGAGCTTCGGAGTAGTACTTGTACTGTAGATAAAATTTACAAAAAAATATATAAACCATTTTTTATTGTTAAAATCCACGATTTTATCCACATTTTAATATTTTCTATCTGAACTACTGAAACACTAACATTAATTTTAATGGTCGCTTGCACGTAATTTTTGACTTTTCTATCACGTTAATTAAGACTAGAGTAATACCACCTTCTAGTCCATACAAAAAGCGGTTTTCCTCCCCGATATTGTGTTATTAGATACAAAATATTCGAAAAACGGCCCCTTTTGGCACTTTCTATATCTACAACTACAGCGAACTATAATTTACAGAGTTGATAGTTTCTAATTAAACTACAGTACCTGTACTTCAATCGTTAAAAAATTATTTTCGATAAATAATGTATTCAGCGAGTAATATTTTTTTTACTGATGGGGGCGCCACTTGGCTTACTGCTGATATAGATCTGCATCAAGTGGTATTTCTGTACTGTGCTGTATGACGATTTTGTTTATTATTACCGATACCAGCGCCATCTCACGTACAGACTATAAAACAACAAAATTGACGGCGCTAAAGGTGAATATTAAACACTTTTATAGTTCCTCAGCCTCCTTTTGAACTGACGTTTCGGTTCCGATCCTTGAATACGATATGTGAGGGTCGTATTTTCGAGCTATTTTCCCTAACTTAGTTGATAAAGTTTACTCTGTAGTCTTTTACGTGGGTGTCGCAAGAGTAAATGCTTCTTATATACATACACAAGATTTATGCAAGATTTGAAGTAGATTGGACCAAGGAATCACGTTGTCCCATATAAACTTTGCCCCCCTTTTTCACCCCCTTAGGGGTAGAATTTCGGAAAATACTTTCTTATCGGATGCCTACGTCATACAAAGAACACACCCTCCAAGTTTCAGGTCTCTACGATCAGCGGTTTAGGCTGTGCGTTGATCCGTCAGTCAGTCATTCAGGACAAAGCATTTTATATGTACAGAAGATACACACGTCTTCTTATATATTTTTTTATAATATAGGATGGTGAATCGAGCTAAAGACCCACCTGATGTTAAGCAGTTACCTTTGCCCATAGCAACTTCAATACTATCTAGGCTGTTGCCTAAATGGTACCGCAAGTCAGTTCGCCAGACTGAGACATGAAGATGGAAAGTCTCATGTGATTGTAATTTCACCGCCACCCGTACCCTTCAGACCGAAACACAGCAATGCAAGCATCACTGTTTGGCGGAGAAGTAGGTACGGTGGTAGTACTTCCCCGGATGAGCTCTTTCACAAAGGAGCTCTAATACTACTATGACGCCTGTTTTCCATTGGGGTAGGCAGAGACTATGGATTTCCACCTGCTGCTACGATCCTGACACATCTCTTTCGCTTCATCTACGTTCATTAACCTCATCATGCATGCTCGTCGGCTTAGAGTACTCTCAACCTGGCATTTTTTGAGAAGGTCAACTCTTCCATCCACACTCGCTTCGTATACTTGTTTCGTCAATCTCCTCTCGTCCATCCTCTGTATATGTCCAAACCTCAGTCCAAACCATCTTAACATACCTTTCTCCTCAATCTTTGTTACAACATCTTCTTTCACTCAACAACGCTCCCTTATCACATTATTCCTTACCTTATCCCTCAAAGTTACACCATAAATTCTTCTTAATATAATAATAAAAATGATGCTAGCTTTGTGATTCCATAACGTGTAATCCTGAAAATAGTTTGGTGAAAATCACTGAGTGAATCGTTAGTTATAGTTTTATACCATGTTACATTTTACCTTTTTCATTTCCAAAATTCATTTCGGACTCTAAGGAATAGTTAGGTAGACCCCCAAGTGGATCCCCAGTAGCTCCTTGAGGTCCAAATAGACCAGCCGAATGGGTTTTCGTGTGTAACCCCTAAATGTTATGCTGCAGCTATCCAGCAACCAACTCGAAACATGCAATATTGTGATTTTGAAAAAAAAAAGACGTGTGGCTCTCGGAGACTGCCGCGGTAAAGCTATTGCATAGCATTTTTTATGTAAATACAAAGAGGAGGTGCCCTAACGCCGAAACTCTAAGCTGGCATGAGTCACCAGATTGCGGGGCGAAGAGGGGGATTACGCATGCGCAGTAACGCCGATACAACCAATGCCACCTAGAGGCGATTTGCAGAACTAAAGAGACAAGCGTGATATTCCAAAAAGTCATTAAAAGTTCTGCTATTCATGGATAGATGGCAAAACTAAAAAGTATCACCGCTGTGCCGGTCGGAATGGGGGGTGTTAGGTTATTTTCGTTACGGAATTTCTGGATTCGGTCTCCACGCTCAAGGCCCGCGATAGAAGCTATGCAATAGCTTAAAAATACTATGACTTCCATCCATGCTAAAAAATGGGGAAGACTTTTATAATATTAAGCTACATAAGTTTTAATTCCTTTCAAAATATCGAATATGGAAAATGCAAATTATGAATCCTTACACTACACATTAAATTTTCAAATGCACATTTTATTGCATAATAATACAACTTCCTAAAACAATTCCTATAGAAATACATTTTCCTCACTAAAATTCAACCTCCCACGCCGACCACACTTGAACCCACCCATCAATTTTCCAACCGCGTCACATTACTTAACGTGATCTAATCGATGCATCCTTGTCGCCAATGCCACCGCGTCGCATGCGCATCACGTTTAGACAATGGCACATTTCGTATTGGGATTAGCCGGTCCTTTAGTATAGATTTTGGTCCTACGGGAATGTTATTATTATTTTTGTTTTGTTTTGTTTCCTTATTGGAACGAAGTTGGGGCAGTATTTTTGTGATTGTATGCTTTCTTGCTAGGAAAAATTAATATTAAAGACAGAAATACACATGTTTGTAGCTTTCATCATCATCATCATCATTTCAGCCGAAAGACGTCCACTGCTGGACATAGGCCTCCCCCAAGCATCGCCACAACGACCGGTCCTGTGCCTTCCGCATCCAGCGGATTCCCGCGACCTTCACCAGGTCGTCGGTCCACCTTGTGGGGGGCCTACCCACGCTGCGCCTTCCAGTACGCGGTCGCCACTCCAGAACGTTACTGCCCCATCGGCCATCCGTTCTGCGAGCAATGTGCCCCGCCCACTGCCACTTAAGTTTGGCAATTCTTCGGGCTATGTCATAGCTAGCTAGCTAGCTAGTGCTAGCTTTCATCAACATAGCATAATAATGCTTGATTCTTCCATCAACATAGCTAATTAGCTTGCATGTAAGCTACAGTCACGTGTTTTCTCCTATTCAGAACCATGCAACTAGAATAGACATTTTCATAAGCGCCTACTAGTATCCTACTAATATTATTAACCTGAAAGTTTGTGAGGATGTATGTATGGATGTTTGTTACTCTTTAACGCAAAAACTACTGTATGGATTTTAAAATTCTGATAGCCATATCTCCTAAGTCATAGGTCTTTAGACCCATCGTGTTGGTACTCAAATAAAACTTTTTAACAAAAAATTGAACCAACGAAAACAGAAACTGAAAAGCGAAAAGTAACTAATTATGAGTCGGCGCCAAACGAACTTTTAACAAGCAAAGTGCGTGCAAGTTGCAAGTGGCCGAGCGGAGAACGCATTTTTGGAAAGTAATTGTTTATCGTTGAAAATTTCACGTTGTATTTGATAAGAATTCAGTGGGTGAACAAACACTCATCCCCTGTTTTACTACCCTTAGGGGTCGATTTTGATTTTGAATTTTTTTTAAATGGGACCAACTTCGAGATATACCCTATCCATTAAAAAAAGAATCATCAAAATCGGACCACTCTGTAAAAAGTTATGCGTGGTCATACATAAAAAAAAAAAAAAAAAAAAAATACGCGTCGAATTGAGAACCTCCTCCTTTTTTTCGTCGGTTAATGAAAGGGCTCGACGAACTCTATTTAAATGAATGGTTTTATGTTGCATACAAAGTCATTATTGTTGGTTGGTGACAAATTACTAAAAATACAACTAGATATTAGTTATGTAGATAGAACAGGTCCCGAGGGATGCACGATAGTGTCTTTCTGTGATAAGCCGAGTTACACGCAGAAGAAGCCCCGGGCATAGGCTAGTTATAGTTAGGTTTATTTGAATAAGAAACAGTTTCAATTCAATTTAATCTATCAGTATGAAGCTGAGGAAATAAGGTAACATGCAGTTGAGCATAAAGGGGTGGGGAGGGGTAAGCAAAGACTGCGCGGATTGTACAATCTGCAAGGTTAAGCTGCACTTGCCGCGGTCAGTCTGTGGATGGGTGACCGTTTCGATACACCTCGAAACCCCTCCGTGCCTTGGAGAGCACGTTAAGCTGTCGATCCCGGTTGTCATACGAATATCTATGGCAGTCGTTACTGGTAGTCAGAAGCCTGAAAGTCTGACAACTGGTCTAACCTCCGAATGTCAGTATTACCCAGTAACTGGGTTGCGGGGGTCTGATGGCAGTCGCTCCGTGTAAAATGCTAATGTTCAGCCGCATCTGGCTAGACTGGAAGCCGACCCCAATATAATTGGGAAAAGGCTCGGAGGATGATGATGACAGTTGAGCATAAAGAGGTCATCCGCCTCCAACTCTTCCATCCACACTCGCTTCGTATACTTGTTTCGTCAATCTCCTCTCGTCTATCCTCTATATATGTCCCAACCACCTTAACATACCTTTCTCAATTTTTGTCACTACATCTTCTTTCACTCCACAACGCTCCCTTATCACGCTATTCCTTACTTTATCGCTCAAAGTTACACCACACATACTTCTCAAAGCTCTCATTTCTGCTGCATTTATTCTGCTTTCATGTTTCTTCTGCCGTACCCAACTTTCACTACCATACATAAGTGTAGGCTAAAGGGCTTCAAATCCAAAAGGTTGTAACGGTTGAATTTCCTGGCGTCACAAGCCCTTTAAGGCTATCCAAAATGTGTTCGTCACAGGTCAACGTCCATTGTTTTATTCGTATATAAGTACACAATAAAATTAAACAAATGAGTATAATTATTTTGATTGACGCACACTATTATGACGTAGACACTTTTATACATGTTCGGTGTGTTTTATTGTATTGGCTGTAAAAAATTATCGTTAACTGATTGATGGGTCAATCAATCCGAAACAAACTCTTCGATCAAAGACTTCTTTATGCGTTAGAGAAATATAATTCGAATGTAATTTTAGCACAACAAAGCAAGCGTCGATTAGAAAACATTAAGTATTACTGAAAAATTACCAATATCTTCTACAATAATTTATGAAAATAAATAATGTCGTCCATATCAATACGTGGGACACTCAGAAAGTTTTGCGAAACTAAAAAAAATTGTTCTATACGTACATATATTTTTACCAAATCTTTTCAAAGTACTTTCCACCAGCCTCTATACAAAGATTCATGCGCCTAAACCAGTTTTCAAAACACTTTTTCCAGTCCGCCGCAGACACCTCGTTTACAGCCTGCTCGAACGCAGCCAGCGCATCTTCCGGCGACGAAAATTGTATCCCTTTGAGCTGATTTTTTATTTTTGGGAATAAAAAGAAGTCACACGGTGCTAGATCAGGGCTGTAAGGAGGGTGACCCAGGAGTTTGACTGGCGTGCTGTCCAGGAAGTCCCTCGTTTTGAGTGCGGTGTGCGCAGGTGCATTGTCGTGGTGGAGCAGTAGCCCGCGAAGCCCTGTGTTTGGTCGCTTGTTGCTTATAACAGAGAAAACTTCTGGCAAACATTTGGTAGTATACCATTCGGCATTAATGCTTCTTTGATCCCGTAAGGGAATTGATACCAAGTGGCCAGTCAAATTAAAAAAGCTAGCGATCAAAATCTTACCCCCGCTTCTAGATCGCTTCACTTTGGTAGGCGTTGGCTCATTTTGAAACAACCAAACAGTCGACTGGCGCTTGGTTTCTGGGTCGTATTGATAAATCCAGGACTCATCACCTGTAACGATGTCGTAAACACGCCGAGACGAGCCTGCTTCAAATTTGTTAAGCATATCACGGCACCATTCCACCCGGGCCTGCTTCTGAGCATCGGTGAGGTTGTGCGGCACCCAGCGTGATACTATCCTCCTCACGCGAAGATGGCTGTGTAGAATATCGTGAACGCTTCCCGATCCAATCTTCAATATGTGTTGAATCTCCTGATATGTAATTCGCCTATTGTCTTGGATTAAATTTTTCACTGCTAGCACGTTTTCTTCGGTAACAGCCGTCAAAGGGCGACCGCTTCTTTCGTCATCCCCCAAAGTTGGTCGACCGCGCTTGAATTCGTTATACCAACGATACACGGTTGCCTTGGAAGGGCCTTCATCCATGAATGCCATTTGAAGTCTATCGTACGATTCATCCGGTTTCAGGCGACACTTGAAATCGTATAAAATCATAGCTCTAAAATGTTCCCGGCGCAGATCCATATTTCAGTGAGACACAATACTTTGAATTAACTCGCAAAAAATGTGGAGGGAAATTTTGAAATTGGAACTTACTTATTTTTACTTATAAATAATCATATTTTCGAAAAACATTATAACTGGCCAGTCTCCCATATATAAAAACTTTTTTTCGCAATACTTTCTGAGGGGCCTGGTATATTACCTACAGTAAAATTTAGTTGGGGTGTCTGAGGTTTTGTGTTATTAAAATAACAATTGTACAGTGCAACAGCAAAAAAAAACTAAAATAAAAATAAATAGTATACAACCTTATTCTTAGTTTATACTAAACCTCTTAAGGGGTAATTTTACACATCATTTTGAACAACTTTTATCCCTGAAATCCCGAAAAAAAATCAGCTGAACCCTCAATCGACAAAATGTAGGGATCAGCTGATTTTATCTTTGCGATTTCATTGTTGGCACCATAGTAAAAGTTGATAAAAATGATGAGTACAATGACCCTTTAGAATTTTAGTATAAACTAAGAATGAGTTTGTATAAAAAGCGTTAAAATAATAAATAAAGTATAATGATGGAGATGAATTAAGGTTTATTTTTATTTTAAGGTATTCCTACGTAATATGTTGTACTATGTTTAAAGTGCGTATAGTAAAATGTACAGTATGTAGGTACGTACATGAAATTACAAGGTGCACACATAATTTGATCGGCGAGAATTTCTTACGTAAAAATAGTTTTCGCGTGATAAATTGTTTTCATTTTTAATAATGTCGTTCAAATTAAGTATTAAAAAAAAAAACGTTTATTTCACCAACAATTTATACAATCACTTATAGCAAAACTTATGGGCTAATATTTACGTACACAACAGGGGAGCATCTGTATCCGAAGTAGGACAGGTCCTGTATCTCGGTATACAGCGCCATACCCCTCAAACATTAGACAAAAATAACAATAATAGCCAAAACAGACATGTAACATAACATAACATCACGTCTGTATTTCCCCGAAGGGGTAGGCAGAGGTGTATAGTACACCCACATTTCGCCAGTTATGTTATAGTCCCATGTAATAGGGGGCGAGCCTATTGCCATTAACCGGGCACAAATCCATACTCCGGGCTGCTACTGAGAATTTCCTAATGAAAAAACCCAATAACACTTTGCCCGACCCATGAACAGACATGTAAAGATGCATTAATATTCTAGACTTAAAATGCTTGTCCAAACAAGATGTGGGTGTAGGTGTGGGGGTATGTGTGTGTAAATTATGCTTTAATTTTAAATAATTCGGAACCAAGACTAATGGCATACAATGCCATATTAATTGTGTTTTACGACGTTGAAAGTCTGCAGGTATGGGAGCAAACCCGCCACACTTTCCTAACCACCACTGCAATTCCTGTAAGCCAGAATCTACAGTGGCAACCAACCAGAAAAACGCCGAAACAATGAAGCTCGCTGCGTCCCGGGGAAATGATTGAACTGTGTTCGAACCCATAACCAAATTAATCAGAAAATTTTTTTTGGAGGAGTAGGAAGAATTGGAGATGGGAGAAGAATGCAGAGCGTATCCCTCACCCCCGACTAATGGTAGTATGAAGTACGCCGAAGGTTTTAGTTGGTATAACTACAACACTGCCCCGCGCCTTCCTCGCATCTATGAGGATTTCCCCACGCAAAAAAAGTCGACGGAAATACGTTGAATATGAACGCAGAAACTGTTTGCCGTGATAAAAAATTCATAGTTTAAAACCGGCCAAGAGCATGTCGGGCCATGCTCAGTATTATAGGGTTCCTTAAGTAGGTGTTACAAACAAATCAAATCGAATATTAATCACGGCTATTTTAGTTTTTGCAATAGACGGCAGTATTGGCGACTCAGAGAGTGATGTCAGTAGCCGCTAGATGGCGCTATACAGTGCCAAATGTAATAGACGGCACTTGACGGCAGCATTGGCGACCCAGAGAGTGTTGTTTGACGCCGCTAGATGGCGCCAAATTTAAGAAGTGTGTCGTCAACATAACAAAAAGTTACTTTTTGTGATTTTTTCAAATAGAAAGTAGCTTAAGGAGCATTATTTGCTATGATCATTTTTCTCTAAGGTCAATGACCTTTGAACTAGGACGTTTTAAGTATTTTTCAGTTTTCTCTCTATAACTCAAAAATTTATAATCACAATATGCTCGAAATAATTGTAAAAGAAAGTTTTTACAAAGGTCTATCAACGTGGAAGATTATAAGTTTCTACGTTGCATAGTTTAGAAATGGCAGGGGGGGGACACATTGCAAGCCACTTTGGCAGGCTATATTTCGCAAATGGTACATCTGATAAAAAAGTAATGTATGAAACATTACCTTCATTTTAATAGACCTATTCAATGATACCCCACACGAGGGGGTGCAGCGAAAAACATTTTTACATCCCCATTTCACATGTATGGGCGCCACCCCTAAAATACGTATTCATGATTTTTTTATTCTTTTAAAATTGAGATCTATATCTATACTATTTTTTAACAAAATTTAATTTACTTATGTTTATAACTGTAGAAGTTATTAAGCTGTAAAGGATTAGGACAGACGGACAGACGGACAGACGGACAGACGGACGGACATGACGAAACTATAAGGGTTCCTTGTAGGACTACGGAACCCTAAAAAACACTAGTTAACACGCTTCTACCCTATTTACACGTCAATATACATCGTATATAGATATATCAATATTATTCTGTTTACACTCTCCATGTACATGTCTATATGCATTTTATACCGGCACCTATGTCAATATTTACACTTTTCAATATATAATAGGTTTGTTATAACCTTGAAACCTGATCGTATTCAAAGGCCATTACGTGGCCTTTCTCACAAGTACAAACACGACTATGATACGATATTCCATCATGGAATGCCAGTGCCTATCTTCCGGCTTCATAATCAGACCTTGAAACCTAATCGTGGTCAAAGTTCATTACAAGACTTTTTTAAGAAATCCAAAATAGCTATGATACGATTTTCCATCATGAAGTTCCAGTTCATATCTTTCGGCTCCATCATCAGATCAGTTCGACAGTACCATATTATTGTATTGTCATCAGAACTGCATACAGCTGCCAATTTTCATTACGCTACGACCCTTGGAAGATGGTTAAATTAGTTACCTTAGATTCCATTACATAGTTAGTTACATACAGGTCGACCTAATAAAAGCGTGATAAAAAAGCACTTTTATTGCATGTGGGTAAACGTGTAAATAACGAGCAAAGATAAATTATTAGTGAAAACATTTTTGTGTCCTAAATATAATCGAAAATAAGTACCGTTTTGAAACCAATCAAGTATGACAAAGTGTCTTCTGAACATGGTCCTTCCGTACAAAATTGAGTGTCAATCGATTTTTGTCGAATTTATTGTACGGTCAGCAACATAAGCCCATAGTTATTTTTATTATTTTATTTATTAATATCATAGAAAACAATTACTGTTTTAAATATATCTTATTGTAACTATTAAAATTGATTGTTTGATTTTTCTTTCCACAATTTAAATCGTTAGATTTCGCTTCGCATGCGTAAATGCGTTAAAAATAATAAAATAATTATATCTTATTGTATTTTCTACTCTTCATTAATTTGTCATAAAAAACAATCTTTGGCAAATTTTCAAACACTAGTAGGTGTTCCCATATGGGAACGGTGGAAGCCTAAAGCTACACTTTGGATATTAGTCACTTACTTTCGTTGCTGATGGTACATAGAGCGGCAACTTTGTTGGTTGCATTGATTAAGAAAACACTTATTTGCTGTGGATAAATTGTGTTAATAATGAGCAGTGATAAATCAATAAATGAACTGTCGTAAATAAAAACGAAAATAAGTACCGTTTTGAAAACAAAAATGTCTGCTGGACAAAATCGAATGGTAATCTTTTTTTATCGAACTTATTGTACTTTCCCCAGCTCACACCCACACAAAACTAATATGTCCATTGTTATCATATTGTCTTGCGTGATAAGTTAGCTTCAAGAATTAGCAAAAGGAAACATTTTAAAATAACCCAACAATAAAAAGACGTGTGGCACTCGGAGACTGCCGCGGTAAAGCTATTGCATAGCATTTTTTATCAATACAAAGAGGAGGTGCCCTAACGCCGAAACTCTAAGCAGGCATGAGTTTGAGGAGGATTACGCATGCGCAGTAACGCCGATACAACCAATGCCACCTAGAGGCGATTTGCAGAACTAAAGAGACAAGTGTGATATTTCAAAAAGTCATTAAAAGTTCTGCTATTCATCGATAGATGGCAAAACTAAAAAGTATCACCGCTGTGCCGGTCGGAGTGGGGGGTGTTAGGTTGTTTTCGTTACGGAATTTCTGGATTCGGTCTCCACGCTCAAGGCCCGCGATAGAAGCTATGCAATAGCTTAAAAATAATTATTTGATACTAATAAAAACAGTGTGGAGAATCCAATTGCTAGGATTTAATTGGTTGTATCCAAGTTGTACCTGTTTTTTTTGTTATTAGTTTATTTTAGAACGAAATTGAATAAGTCTAACGGTGATTAGTGGTGAAAATTAACTTGTGTAGTGGTATTTAGGATTTCATATCAGGCGGCTTTGACTGATACATAGATAGACAGATAATTTATTTGTAATAATATTTGGTACAAAAGAGTTCGAATCAGTAAGTAGTAGTCTTCCGTTTCCGGCATCCAATTAAATGTTTAAATTAATTACGTGGGAATATGTCGTTGGTTAAACATTTAAGCTTATAACCTTTTAGCTTATCATCATCATCATCATTTCAGCCGAAAGACGTCCACTGCTGGACATAGGCCTCCCCCAAACATCGCCACAACGACCGGTCCTGTGCCTTCCGCATCCAGCGGATTCCCGCGACCTTCACCAGGTCGTCGGTCCACCTTGTGGGGGGCCTACCCACGTTGCGCCTTCCAGTACGCGGAAGCTTATAATAATGTATAATGCTATAATGTGATAAAATTTAAAAAAAACAGCAAAAAAAGTTATACAATATATAACAAATATAAAGATCTGTTTAAAAAGTCATGACAAAGGATTAATAATTTATAGCTTGAATTTTAGTTAGAGTCAAATCTATCATTAATTATTGTAGCCGGCAGTTAGGCACAACTTGTACCGTAATTTTTTTTTGAGAACATAATTGGATTGGAATCGGAATTATTGTCATGAGTAGCCCCACATAAGAGGCTCGTGCCCAGCAGTGGGCCAGTAATGGGCTGGTTATGTTATATAATTGCAATTTTGTACAACACTTAAGAAGGAAAAATTAAGATTCGTAACTACATCGACCTTAAGATATATTAAAGAACCTTGTATTGATACAGCTTGGAGCTTTTTCCTTACGTACGAAACTTGTAAGGAAAATGTTTACATGTACCTAAATGTTTATTGAGAAATAAGAGACACACCGTATCTACTTCTCCGCCAAACAGTGATGCTTGCATTGCTGTGTTTCGGTCTGAAGGGTACTGGTGCCGGTGAAATTACAATCACATGAGACTTTCCATCTTCACGTCTCAGTTTGGCGAATCGACTTGCGGTACCATTTAGGCAACAGCCTAGGTGGCATTGAAGTTGTTATGGGCAAAGTTAACCGCTTAACATCAAGTGGGTCTTTAGCTCGTATCGCCATCCTATACTATAAAAAAAAAAAACTTACTAGCTGTGCCGTGCGATGCGTTGCAATTTTGCAATGGCATCTTTTTATATTTTGCGTTTATATTGTACGTTGCAATGGCATACGTAGAACAACTCCCTAAAGTTTCATCACAATCGGATGAATGCTTTAGAAACGTACAGAGGATCTTTTTTTAGGGATCGAGTCACCCACGTCCGAGAGTACCCCTTTTCCGAATCCCTACACGTGATCCCTGGGTGGTGCAAATCAGGTGACATAATGGTGGTAGGCCACGGCCGACGGCTTGCGACCACCCACCGGGCAAAGACGTGCTGACAAGTGACATAGTCGCTTTCCGGTACGATGCCCGGTGTAGCCACTTGAGAGGATTGGTCGAAATATTTCACTGCCATCCTCTCACCTTTGTTGGGCAAGCGCTTAACATCGTCGACCGCACCATCGCTTAACATCAGGTGAGGTGGCGGTCAAACGCAAGCCTGTTAAGTGTAAAAATAGGACATACATACAAACAAATATTCATTTATGTATACAGGGTTATTTTTAAAACACCGTTAACCTCTCAGGACTATGTTACTAACACCATAATCAACAACTTTTGTTCTATGACTTTTAAAAATTCATCATATTTTAGTTCATCAGATTTTCATACAAAAATAAAAATATTTAAATTGAACGCCATAAATGTTACGAAGTCCATGCGAAGCAAATGAAAGCGCGATAGTTAAATAGCGAGGGTAGCGGAGTTAGGGTGGCGGGGGCGCTTGAACTTGAACTATTTACGGGCGGCCCTCAGTCGGTCGGTCGCGGGGTTCCCCTGCAATGCCCCAGCGAGGTGCGAGCCCCCCCCCCCCTTGGGAGATGCCCGCTTGCAGTATTGAAACCGCGACTTTAGTTTTTAAGTGGATAGGATAGGATTAGGGAAAAACCTTCGGCGAATGGAGTCCCACATGGGACTCTCCGCCAACTAAGCCCGGTTAAGCAGATGTGGTAATTCGGTACCAACTGCGAGAATCCATTCGAAAAAAAAAAAAACGGTCGGTCGCTTTGATGCGCTTGCGTCGCGGCAGACGTAGGTAGGTACAACAAAATACAGAGTTGAAATGTGTTAGATAGTACAACAAAATCTTGAAGGTTTGTTTTTGGTAAATGTATTAAGTTTTGTAAAAAGTCTTAGAACAAAAGTTGTTATTTATGATGTTAGTAACATAGTCCTGAGAGGTTAACGGTGTTTTACAAATAACCCTGTACATAGATTTGTGACGAGAAAAATATATTTATTTATGTGTTTGACAAAGATGGTGATGATTGCATTGGCTTAAATACAAGTCTGTGATAAAATGTTGGTACCTTAACCAACATTTTGTCACATAGCCAAGATGTCACGAATCATTTTCACTTATTTACAATCATCATTGAATAAACTTGTAGAAACTAACTCGAGTAGGACATTTCACTTGAAGTGGGCAACGAAAAAAATATCAAATCCTGAAATTCGTTCATAGTTAGTTCTTCTAGAAGATATGAATGTCATAACACAATTTTTTTTTAATATAAGGCTTAGTAGCCAAGTTATGGGCTTCTAAAGAATTGACGAAATATAAGGTAAGTCTTTGTCTCATGACATTCCAGTCCATTCAATGGTTGTCTGGAAGAGATCGCCGTGGAGCTATAAGACCGCCAGTTGTACAGTAGCGCATAAGTAGTTATTTAAGAAATTAATATAATCTTGTTGTGCAATAAAGAGGATTTGTATTGTATTGTATTGTAAGGATTTTTAAAGGCTGTTCGAATGAATCCGTTTTTAGTAAAATATCAAAAGTAGTGTGTTCTATTGTTAATTGACTGTTCTTTTCAATTATGGAATCTGATTCCACATTTAAAAAAATTGCTGTGTAGAAAACCGAAAGTGAACATTTCAAATCATAATCATATATTATTTTCCTTGCCCGCTTCACGAGAAATGTAAAACATATCCTTCATGTCTTTTCTAAAAAGTAGCAACATGTGTTGGTGCATCTGTTATTAGTCGTGCAACTTCTGAACGACTTGACCGTGGTCATATTCACAAAATAATTATTATATTACCAAGATGATGGTTCATAGCTATGCTAAGATAGGTGGCGTTGTAGTCAAATTATTATTAAATTCTATAAGTATTTATGTTTGTTTCATCATCATCATCATCATTTCAGTCGAAAGACGTCCACTGCTGGACATAGGCCTCCCCCAAGCATCGCCACAACGACCGGTCCTGTGCCTTCCGCATCCAGCGGATTCCCGCGACCTTCACCAGGTCGTCGGTCCACCTTGTGGGGGGCCTACCCACGCTGCACCTTCCAGTACGCGGTCGCCACTCCAGAACTTTACTGCCCCATCGGCCATCCGTTCTGCGAGCAATGTGCCCCGCCCGTTTGGCAATTCTTCGGGCTATGTCGGTTACTTTCGTTCTCCTGAGAATCTATGTTTGTTTAGTGATAAAAAATAAAATCACTAAATCTGCACCCAATAGGCGGCGCCGAGAGCAAAGACGCAGGTATCAGCTAGTATTATAGTAAATTCCTTGTTTATTAACCGCTATTAATAGATATAAATAATATACAAATATTCCGTCGGTCAGAGAACTGCGTATAAAACAAGTTTGGTAATCAGTAACAACAAACTCTTTCGAGTCCCGATGGCAACAGCTTTCTCGTTGAAATCACTTTTTGTTATACGCGATTTCTTGTTATATGAACGCGAGCAGTGTTCACGGTAGCTTAGTGGCTAAAGCACTACTGAGCCAAGAATCGCAGGTTCGAATCCTGCTCGTGAGCAATTATTTCTTTCCACAATTTAATTCGTTAGATTTCGCATCGCATGCGTAAATGCGTTAAAAATAATAAAATAAATTTAATATTTGTCTAAACTATGTTTGACCGCTTACCAAGCGTGGCGATTATGGTATATTAGGGGAGGCCTATGTCCGGCAATGGACCTCTTTCGGCTGAAATGATGATGATGATGAAACTATGTTTATGTTTTTTTTTTCCCGCAAATGTGTAGAAAAACGTCGTATGAAACGCGTGAGCAATGTTCAATATACTCTTGGCTTTATTACGCCTTCGCATTCGTCTCGGGCTGCAATCCAGCCTCGAGAATAACTGTGTCGCTTAGTTGAAGAAAACAGGAATACTTGACCTACATTTGCTTGTAGCAAAGTTAAAAAAAACTTAGAAATAACAAAACCAGTAGAGTAGGTATACCAAATGACTGCAGATTATGAACTCTTGTAGTACTAGAGCGGCTTTCTTGATAGTGATGATGAGAAACTTCTGATAAGTCATTTTATCACAAGAAATCAGTAAACTAGTGCTAATAAAAAAAATACTTTAATTATTGTTGCTTAAATTACTACAAGATATTAAATAAATATTTTGGGACATTTTTCACCACAGACCAGTAAGCTTCAAGACTCCGCATAAACAAAGTTTTGTATTCGAACGCAGTCGTAAAACGTTGGTGGGGTCAGGGGGGTGGACGGCGCATTATGATTGGCCGGTTCAAAAGTTCGGTGGTATGATTCCTTATGATTGGTGCCGCTCGCTGGCTGAGTGACGTTCCGATTGGCGGAGGGACGTATGATATGCAGTGGTAGAGCATATGCGTTGTGACCGGGGGTGTCCAGCTAACCGGCGTCTAGAGGCTTACTGGTCTATGTTTTTCATACAGCACCATCTAGTCCCAAACTAAGCAGAGCTTGTACTATGGACAATGGATATAATACTTATATACTTTTTTTTGTATATCCATATACTTATAATACATAAGAAACACCCAGACCAACACAAACACTTATGTTCATCACATAAATATTCCTGTTCTGTAGGAATCGAACCCACGACCTCGTGATCAGCAGTCCGACCACAGAAACAGATAGAGATAGAATGGTTGTAATCACAATTTTACTTGCGATTCATGCGTGGTAACTTTCGAACAAACTACACCTTACATATTGAGTCATTAATTCTTTTAAATTAACTTTATTTAAATGTAGGTACTTTACAGCTTTTGTTTCTGCAGTTAGAAACAGCGCAATAAGGCATTTTTGCGGGTTTTTGTAACATTATTTACAGAAACAAGTCATAAGGAGTACTGAGAAATGCTTTGAAATGCCCTGCACTATGGTGAAGGGTGTTGGCACGCGCGCCCTGCACAATTTTCCATTCTATCTATTTCTGTGATTCCGGCACTCAAACCACTAGATCAAAGACGTCTAAAATAATTATGTCTGTCCCACTGCTCAGCATGGGCCTCTTCTCAGAATGAGAGGGATTCAGGCCTTAGTCCACCACGCTGGCCTAGTGCACGTAGGCGGACTACACTCAACATCGAGAACTGTACGAAGCACTCTCAGGTAGATACAGATAGAGAGAGTAATCATCAGATAGAGAGAGTAATCATCAGATAGAGAGAGTAATCATCAGATAGAGAGAGTAATCATGAAAATAATAGTACATTACTGTCAAGGCCTGAAATGAAGCAATTGACAGCCGAGTAATATCGGAAGTCTTCCCAAGTGATTTTAAAACTAAACCTTTTTAACCAAACGAGGCTGTTAATTGCTATTTCGGCCGAGACTTGTATAGTACTTTTCTCTCATTTGCGAGGAAACAATACAGAAATGAATACAACAGTATCTAATTCTCAATCGCGCCAATTCGATTGCGCGTAGTTCTTGTTCTATTTTAAAAGTAAAAAAAGTGTATTCAGACTTTATAATGATAAATATTTTGTACCTAAAAACATCTATTTATTTATTTACTAGCGGTCCCGACAAACGTTGTCCTGTCTCTTCCTAGAACTCGATCGCAGCTCCAATTACCGGGGTCCAATTGCGATTACGAACCATCTAGTGACCCACTCAAATACACACAAAAAATTACATCAAAATCGGTACAGCCGTTTAGTAGAAGTTCAGTGACATTCTGACGTACATAAGAATTATATTATAAAGATAGGCAAGTTATGTTAGATTTCATGGTCTTTCTTCAATCTTCAATCAAGTTACAGTGACGCTGCAGTTCATATTTGACAGCAACCGTCAAAGAGACTTGCACAAAACCTACGAGGAAAGAACCTACTTACTACAAACACTATATCCACTTACTAGAAAACTTATGCATGTAAATTGTTCTTTTCATTTGTGTTTGAATTAATTAATTGAATTTGACATGTACCTAATCTATTTATAATTATAATGTTTTATTTGTTTTGACGACGTCTGTGGTCTAGTGGTTCGAGGTTCGCCCTGCTGATCACGAGGTCGATGGTTCGATTCCCACAGGACACAAATATTTGTGTGATGAACATAAGTGTGTTGTTTTGGGTGTTTCTTATGTATTATAAGAATGTATTTACAAAAAAAAATGTATATAAGTATTATATTTATTATTGTATTATTTATTACCCATAGCACAAGCTCTGCTTAGTTTGGGACTAGATGGTGCTGTGTAAAAATGTCCCAAAAATATTTATATTTTATTTATTTATTTATGTAGATCACTGGTTTATGTTTTCGGAAAAATATTATTGCATTTAGTAATGTTATGGTGTAGCTTGTTTACAGATTATGTTTAATTTCGACACAAATGTATTTTTATTATGAAATAAATCACTTATGACTTATGACCTACGAGGAAAGAACCTACTTACTACAAACACAAAACAAACAAATCGACCGGTAATCTTTATATGCTTTTTACACGCTTTATATAGCTTGACTTGTATCTATCTATGTTTGTAACAAAATCTTTCAACGTATTTTTCAATTGATAAGAATGTTATCTCATAGCAACACAAACAGAATAATCACCTAGCAACACAAACAATAAAATGACAATACGTTGACGTTTTTGCTTGACAGCAAATATAATAGGTTGTTGACAGCCCTATATTCAAAGAGTTTCATAGGTATGGCTCCAAATTTTTTAAATAAATTACCCAAAAGTATCAGGGAGACGGATAATATAGAGAAATTTAAGAAACTACTCTCAGAATTTTTACATAAAAAAGCGTACTACTCTATCAAAGACTACTTTGATGATAAAATGCGAGTGGCTTGAAATTTAAAATGTTTTAATACTGTAATTTTATTTTGATGTCCGATTTATTTGTTATGATTTTTCTATGTTGTTATGTATTGCGTACTAAACGCAAGTTTTAAAATAATTATTAACTATATGATTTAAGTAACCTAAAAATATAAATAATTTAACTATAACTAATGGTAACTAATAATAAAAATGCTATGATGTGTTCTATAGGTACTATATAATTTGTATGCCTTTCAAGGTTACACATAGTGTGACGTAATATGTTAATTTTCCACCAAGTTTTTAACTTTTATACCTATGTTTTACAAATAAAAATTTTGATTTTGATTTATATTTTTGTTGTCATTTGTTCTCTACATTTTTGTTTAAATTTCGATTCGAGTATTTTTTATGTAGGTATGTCAATCAGAGCCCGCGGTAGATGTCAAATCTGTGATTTCAATATCTTTCTAGATTAATTTTCTGTTTTTTTTCCCCCGTGAATTTTTCAGATATTTTATTAGTTATTCTGCTATTCGAGGTAGAGAAGAATCCAACAAATCAGAGATCATTAAAATCGGTCCAGCCGTTCTTGAGTTATAAATGATGTAACTAACCCGACTTTATAATGTACTAGCTGTGCCCGCGACTCCGTCCGCGTGGATGTCGGAAAATAACATCGTGTCATAATTATGAACACAATATCTTCAAATATATACATATAAGCGCCTACACAGACGATTACACTATTTACCGACCATACTATATTTTGTTTTTACAACCAACCCGCTAAGGTTTCATGGAATTAGCCCTAAACTCCCTCATTCTGAGAAGACGCTCGTGCCCAGCAGTGGGAAGTAAATGGGCTGATTATGTTATTCTATAACACTAACCACATCTCTTCTTATGCTGAGAAGAGGCCCGTGTCCAGCAGTGGGACTGTAATGGGCTGGTAATGTTATGTTATTCTAGAATACTAATAATATCCAGTTCATTAACTCTTCTCATTTTGAGAAGAAGGCCATACCCAGTAGTGGGACAGTAATGGGTTGACTACGTTATGTTATTCTATATTTTCTAGTTTCTTAACTCTTCTCGTTCCGAGAAGAGGTCCGTGCCCAACAGTGGGGCAGTAGGTAATGAGCTGATTATGTTATGATAATCTATTACACTAACAATATCCAGTTCCTTAACTCTTGTCATTCTAAGAAGAGGGCCATGCCCAGCAGCGGGACAGTGATGGGCTCTGTTATGTTATTCTATATTTTCTATAATACTAATAGAATCCAGTTGTATTTTTAGGAACCTGCAACCTGCAATCAACCAACAATCATGACCTCTACTTTGTATGCAACTTAATACAATAGAGGGGTCAAGCTGTATCGCTGGATCTACTCAACCGATTCAGATAAAACATACCCTATATTTTAAGTTAGACTAATACCAATACAAATGCTAAGTTTCATTACGATCCGTTCAGCCGTTTTTACGTGATGAGGTAACAAACAGACAGACAGACATAAATTTTTTAAACGATTGATTCGTGTTCTATAGCTTATTTCTAGTCCCCCTAGCCGGTTTTCGCGAAAAAAAACTCAATGTACAGACTTTTCGACCTTTACAGTTTTATTATAGTATAGAAAGATAGATATTAAGATTAAAAGTTTGGAAGATTTACAGTCAAACAGAATCTATATAATGCTGAAAATAGGTAATCCTGTGCCATTTATAAATCTTCACAGGTAGATTATATAGGTAGTTCAATCAATCAATCTAATTTATGTAAGTGTGTACTTAAAAACCTCGCTAGCATGATTCAAAAAATAAAAACTGTCCAGCAATTTATATTATTGTCGTGTTGGATATTGCTGGCGTGTTATTTCGTTGCGTACGGAAAAAAGCCAATTGATGTATTCTTTTTTTTAAATATTGAACCAATTTCTGAGCAAATGGGAGAAAAATAAATAATCATTAGGTAGTGTTCCGTGAGGTGCCGGACATAAAGAATAGCACCACCCTATCTCTTCTCATGGGTGTCGTAAAAAGCGACTAAGGGATTCACTAGAGGATGCCCGAGCGTTATCTGAGTGTTTAACCAACCAACTGCGATCGCCAACCCGTCTACAAGCGTGGCGATTATGGCTACCCTCCCCATTTGGGGGAGGCCTATGTCCAGCAGTGGACGTCTTTCGGTTGAAATGATGATGAAGGTAGTGTTGCCAAAGATATGCGACGCTTGGTAAGCCTGTTAGTTACTGTACCTACTTCTGCCGCCAAACAGTGATGCTTGCACTGCTGTGTTCCGATGCCCGTGGTACGGGTGCCGGTGACATTACAATCACATGAGACTTTCCATCTTCATATCTCAGTTTGGCGAACCAACTTGCGGTATTAAGCAATAGCCTAGGTAGTAATGCAGTAAAGTTGTTTTGGGCAAAGGTAACCGCTTAACATCAGGTAGGCCTTTAGCTCGTTTCGCCATCCTATACTATAAAAAACCGGCCAAGAGCATGTCGGGCCATGCTCAGTATTATAGGGTTCCTAATTACAAACGAATCAAATCGAATATTAATCATTGCTATTTTAGTTTTTGCAAACAGCGCCACCTAGCGCTGAATTTAAAAAGCTAAATTTTAAAAGTATGTCAAATCAATGTAACACAAAGTTACTTTTTGTGATTTTTTTAAATAGGTAGTAACTAAAGGAGCATTATTTGCTATCATAATTTTTCTCTAAGGTCAATGACCTATGAACTAGGACGTCTTAAGTATTTTGCAGTTTTCTCACTATAACTCAAAAATTTATAATCACATTATACTCGAAATAATTTTATTTCGATGTTATGTTATTATACTCGAAATAATTTTAAAAGAGAGTTTTTATAAAGATCTATCAATGTGGAAGATTATAAATTTCTACATTGTATAGCTTAGAAATGGCAGGGGGGGGGACACATTGCAGGCCACTTTGGAGGGCTGTATTTCGCAGATGATATACCTGATAAAAAAGTTGTGTATGAAACATTACCTTCATTTTAGTAGACCTATTGAATGATATTCCACACGAGGGGGTGCAGCGAAATTTTTTTTTTCAGACCCATTTCACATGTATGGGCGCCACCCCTAAAATACGTTATCAAGATTTTTTTATTCTTTTACAATTGAGATCTATATCTAAAACATTTTTTATCAAAATTTCATTTACTTATGTTTATAACTGTACAAGTTATTAAGCTGTAAAGGATTAGGACAGACGGACAGACGGACAGACGGACGGACATGACGAAACTATAAGGGCTCCTTGTAGGACTACGGAACCCTAAAAACTATAAGGGTTCCTTGTAGGACTACGGAACCCTAAAAAGTACATCATTACTACAATTGGGAGCAATGAATCCGGGTCACCAACTATGAAACTAAGAATGACAGCTTATTCAAATAAAACGTTTTCATAGATTATTTTAGTACCTACAACAATAGAATTTTTATTGTTTTCTAGACTATTTATTATCAACTATGATACTTTCGTTTCCGAGATATTACCTAAGGTTTATGTTGGTGACCCGGATTCATTGCTCCTAAATGTAGTACTTAAATTACTTGAAAATTTTGCTGTTGATCATTTACGCCTTTTGACGGCTCTGTACCCAAACAGCGCCAACGCACAGATAATATAATACTATAGTAGCCAACGGAAGGAACACCTATATAACTAACTAAGCCTACCCCGCTGTGCCGTCTGTCCGTTCGTACGTCTGATAACATCTTGCGAACCTCTGGTTTCCCTGAACTGAATGTGAATTGTTTATGAATAAAATAAATAAATAGTATATACGTAGCCAACGTCAGTACCACTACGTATATGTGTAACCTGACTCTTATGGTACACCGGCAAATATTAGATAATAATTATGGATAGAGAAACAAGGCGGTTGATTGCTAATGAGCTGGGTTTGTTAACAAAAACGACCCTGGTTGACTGAGAAAATATTAGGATTAATTTAAAATTGTTGAGGTTTAAATATAATCGGAAACATGAGAATGCAAGATAAACTGTGGCGGTCACTGAGAATATAGCTTATATTCAGCAGTAAATGTGATACGAAGATAGTATAATTCATGGTATAATAAGATGTTTCACCAGGTATTCTCTTCCCGCAATGACAGCGCGATGCCTCTGAGCTACGTCACGATCAGTGTTGCCGTTGATTGATATCTTCAATATACTTAAGAAGATTTTTGTTCATAATGAATATTAAATAAATTCCTAACTAGCCTAACTATTTGTTATCTCTTGTTATTCATCTAATTAGTTATTAAAGGAAACTGTATAAAATTACTAGTTCAAAAGTGATTCTTTATATAAGCAAGTAAATGAAAAAAAACATTTTGCTCGGGTAATTTATTTTCAAAAAGTGGCAGCACATCAAACTGACAAGTGTGACGCTAACCGCCCGCTATTGGCTCCACGGCCGATGACGTAGTACGGAGGCAATCACGTGACCTAGCTGTCACGGGAAGAGACTACCTGGTGTTATTATACCATGGTATAATTAACCTCTCGCCTGCTTTCGTTCGAAATGTCAAACAACCGTCAACTGACAAACTTGACCTTGGGCGTAGCCACGCCCTTTTCTATTTACTTGCGTTGAAAAACCATATTTTTCGCTATTTTACTATGAAACCTTAATAAAACTTATTCGTTATAATCTCTATAATATTTCCTATCTGTTTTTATAACTTTCATGTAATTTGCCAAAAAAAAGAAAATTCAAAAAGAAAAACTATGTCCACAATTTTCCGCCGTTAGGCAGCAAGCAGCATACAACCGCGGTCGTCAGGCAGCATACAGCCGCGACGTGTTAATAAAAAATAAAACTCGACTACGGAAAACACTGGCCAAGTGCGATTCGGACTCGCGCACCTAGGATTCCGTACCTTCCTTGGTTTAGATTAGTTATTTAGTTGGTTATTTAGTTAATCATCTTCCACCTCTAAAATAAAACCTGTTTGTTTGTGAAGGAATATTGATGATGAAAAAAAAAACTGTGTTAATTAGAAACTACGTTCCATATTTCCTATAATATTTACATAAACTTCTATCACATAATATTTGCTTAACTTCCGACATAAGAGGGAAGAAATGGTATTTTATCTGACGTCTCACATTTCCGTGCTTATAACCATTTACATTAATAGCTATTTACTTATCTATAACTGTATTATTATAATGTCTTTTTTTTCTGTCACGTTTAGCGGTTTTGTCGGTCAATGGCGCGAGCGGTCGGTTTACTATGAAATAATATTGTTCAATGTTATGTCAGAGTATTTTTGTAGTTCAGTAGCAAAAACCTGCCGAATACATAACCTCCTTCTTTTTTTGAAGTTGGTTAATAAGTAATCTACCTGGGGCCTTACATCCCGACTGGTTCGATTTCTGAACCAAATCGAGCTAATGTCAATTCCTGAGTGGTTTCACAATACAATACAATACAAAACAAAATTAAATACTCTTTATTGTACACAAAAGAAATAAGCAACATACAACGTGTTATTGAATTAACTCAAAACCTGAAACTAGTTTGTTCAGAATCGAGAGTAGAACCCATTACACTACTTTTTAACATAGGTTAATTTTTACCAAAAAATATTTTCATACCATGCCAAGTCTAAAAGTTTTATACCACGACGCGGCACTGAGCGCAAAGGCGAGCGAGATCCAGTAAAAAAGTGTGATAGAAACTTTTGGATAACATTTGTTTCTTAAAACTATTAAAACTATACTTAATTTTAAGAGGTCATTCACCTCCTGACAAACTAGCGTCCAGAGCATCGCACGTTCGTGAATGAATCTAGCGCTATGAATCGATTAGAGTAACCATGATACCCAAAATTACAAATATATTCTACAATAATAAATGAAAATTTATAATTACTTTCCATATCAATTTATTATATTAAAAACTAGTTGGGGTGTCTGAGGTTTTGAGTTATTCTAATAACACGTTGTATACGACTTATAAAAAAATATGTACAATGGGCGGTCTTATCGCTCAAGGCGATTTCTTCCAGACAACCTTAGGATGGACAATATGGGCAAGTAAAGAGAGGGGTAGCATGCAGTGTAACAACATGAACCGTTTTACTGTTGGTTCTAATAGAAATTTACACTAGCTTGATTTGATTCAGAACTTGAACGAGTCGGGAGTAAGACCCCTGTTTTTGGTTGCGAGGAGGAAACCTTCAAAAGACTACCGGCCTCCTGAAGGAAAGCCAAGGTAGGTGGGATTTTAACCGCATTAAACCCCCTGGTGGCTATCTTCAGCACAATAAGGGGGACTCCGGGAATGTAATTCCCCTTCGGAGCCCTTCTTGTGCTGCGGCTGTAAGGCACGTCTTCAGAGACACTTTTGTCAGAACACCTGCCTTGGTGCTTATGGCGACACGTGACCACTGATACGTGTCGCCGCCATCCCTGAGGTCACTCGTTGGACACTTAGAGTCCTCACTCTGAATGCCCGTGACCTCAGAGGCCCCCCGAGTTCCGGTCGAGTATTGATGAGGCGAGGGATGCGACGTAAAGCCCTAGTGGGCTAGGTGCCGGAGACGAAGGCGCCGGAGAGGCAACCGCCCCGGTGCAAGGGCCAGATAAGGTGAATTGCCACACCCCCCACCACCAAATGATGGTGGGGGATGGGGGATCGTGGGTGCCAAGAGTAGGGGGACTCGAGGCATCTATTAGGCGACCCTGGGGAGGACAGCATCACGTGGTGGACGCGTGCTGCTGTTGGGAAAACCTTGTTGTTTCCCCGGGACGTGCTAAAGGCGTAGCACTGGAGGGGCACCGGCGCGGTCCACTGGAGTTCCCGGAGCTCCTCTATTTTGTGCAGAGGATGGCCACCGTGTGGTTTTAGTCGGTAAGAGTCCGACATACCCCTCCGCCCTCCCCAGACGGAGGGTATCAATGAGGATTTCAACTCAAAAAAAAGGTGCCGGAGCGGTTGCCTCTCCGGCCGCCGTCTTCTCCGAGCAGGATTGTCCTTCTCTCGATCCCGCTCTGCTGCCTCCTTCTGTACCATGATGGATGCCGGTCTCACGATTGTCGGTTGTATAATAAACCTTTAGGAGTAAGTTGTATTATAGTGATATAATAAACTAGTATATTATTTTTATTGTGTGCCTCTGACTGTAGTCAATAAACCATTTTTCTTTCTTTCTTTCTTTTCTTTCTCACAGAAGGAGGCTACTTCCCTCTAACTTGTCGTCTCTGCCAGCATAGTCGACACTACCGCTGGCAGAGCAATAACCGTATTGTCCAAACGCACATTCAAACTAAACAATTTGGGAGAAGCTATCAACTATCGCAGTCCACTGCTGAACATAGGTCCCTGCCAAGCAATCGGCCGTATTACTTAGTAACAAGTAATTTTTTTTCCTTCATACGTTAATTATGTAAAATAATAGATACTCAGATGTACTACGGTAACACTGATTACTATGAAAAATCAATTATCAGCGGAAAATTGTATGCGATTTCCTCAAATTAATGAAACAATCTTCGTAGCAGCTGACACATCACGTGACGGCTCAGTAGCAACCACGCGGATTGTGTGATCTGCGAGGTTAAGCTGACCATTTCGTCGCACATCGAGACCCCTCCGTGCCTCGAGAGCATGTTAAGCTGTCGGTCCTTGCCATATGAATATCTATGGCAGTCGTTACGGGTAGTCAGAAGCCCGAAAGTCTGACAACTGGTCTAACCTCCGAATGTCGGTGTTACCCAGTAACTGGGTTGCGGTCTGACGGCAGTCGCTTCGTGTAAAATACTGATGTTCAGCCGCATCTGGTTAGACTGGAAGCCGACACTAACTTAATTGGGAAAGCTGAGGAGGATGATGACAAGAGATTTTGCCTTTTATTTCTTTCCGACCAATTCCGGTTTAAATCGGAAAATAATAACATAATATATCATTAATATCTATACTTATACCTAGTCAAGGAATTTTCTAAATGATAAAGAAAACTTTATCAAAATCCATCCAAGTAATTTTGAAATACCTGTCAACTAATCAACTGAACAAACAGACACATAGAATGGAACTTTGTTTTTTTTTTCACACTAGGCATTTAGACAAGAAGAAAAGATGTAAAGCAGAGGTGGCCTAAAATATTCTTTAACAATTAGGACTGAAGTTCAGAAACAATAGGAACAATTACCAAGCTTGAAAACCGAACTCAATATCACCAAAGCCCTGTTTACCATAAGACCAATGACTATGTCACATACTAGGAAATCAAAGCATGTTATCACAGTCTGTTTACAATCACAACATAATAAGCCTATTACACTAAAACGGGGTGAATAGGGACAAAAGTGGGCGAGGATTTTAACATTGAAATAAGATAGTTTGTTGCCCACTAAATTTAAAAAAAATTCTGCCGTAATTTGGTGAACATTCTAGTCTTTGTGGGCAACAAACTGTCTTAATTCAATGTTAGAAATATACTTGATTTGGATTTATTAACTATGTATAATAATAATTGACATTTGTATAATTGACATTTTTTGGTACTGAACTTGGACATAGTAATGTGATATTGTATAATTGACATCTTTTTTTTCTAATTTGGCTTTTATAATGTATGTGTAAATTTGCACGCCGTAAGGTTGAATATGGTGATACTAAATGTAATTTTTATTTTTAACATCAAATGTAATTTTACCCATATTTCGCAAATAAATTGATTTGATTTGATTTTAAAATCCTTGCCGACTTTTGTTCCTATTCACCCTGTTTTACTCGGTACTGTCCCACTGCTGGGCACAGGCCTCTTCTCATAATGAGAAGGGTGTAAGCCAGTGGCATGCATTGCATATAGGCAATTAGGCAGTACCCAGTGCCTTCGTCATTCGAATTCAATAGTGGTGGAAGTTATTATCTTTTTTCAAAGTGCGATGATTATTTATCTTTTAATCTTTTTTGCAATGAAAGAGCCTCCACGAGTGACGATATTTAATTGATCGTCCGGCGCACCCTGGGCAGTCAGCCCCGCTACCAACCTGCTGACTGGCTAATCTTTTCCCCATGGCATGAACATCATTATGTAGCTCATGTTGAAAAGATAGAAGAATAATAGACCTATTAACATAACATAACATCACGCCTGTATTTCTTGCATTGGCCTACTTCATTTGAATTGAATTGTGGTGTAAACACCACAATTCAATGCAAGCCACTGGTGTAGGCCTTACTCCACCTCGCTGGTCTACTGCGGGTTGGTAGAACTTTATGTAGCACTTTCAGGTGTACTTCCTTTCCCCACGATACAATTTAACACACACTTTTTATCCAACCAGGCTTTTGATCTCCAAATAACATGCTTTATCAAGTAGAAAAGAAAAAAAAACTTACCAAAATCACAGCAAAGATAACCACAATATCCCTCATGATATCAAAAACGGAATACTTTCTTGAAAAACGTCCACTTCTTGCTGCGCCTAAATCGAAACAGCCGGTACAGGCGGGTGACGCGTACGCACATCGAACTGCGAGTGGTTGGATGCGCAAGAGTCGATCTTCATGGTGTGCGACTAGAGTGGCCATGTATGATGGGGCGCTTTGGGATTTTACTAGGACGTGCTGTTGCAAACAGGAAAAAATTTGGAATCCCCGTTGCATACATACGGGTAAAATTTTCGGTAATGGTACTTTTCTACGTGAAATGAGTTAATTTGATTGGAAAATAAAAAATTGAAGAATAGCAAATAAAAACCATCATTTTGAATTGCTTTAACGAACTAAAAAGCATTATTAACTTCAAGTAGGTATCTCCAGCATAAAACTAAACATACAAACTATCTATTTATTTATATTTATTAGAGTTGCTCGTAATAATGCCTCGCTTTTTCTTGAATGAACCAATTATTTATCAAGGAGTCAAGATTGTTCTAACAGCTTTGTCAAAATATTTTGTTATCAATTATTTGTTTAGTATATGTCCAAAGGCATGAACTTATATTTTTTTAAATCTCCCCTATCGTATCTCAATAAAAATTAATTGGAGCTTCATTCCTTAAAATGTTACAGAGATAAGTATAAAACATTTAGATTTACAATGCAATCTAAACTATATATATATGCTTTTATAGCTAAGCATGGCTGAACTCCTGAACTGCACATAATTATTATTGTACTATAAAGAGACACAAAACAACACAACAACAACAAGAGTACAGTCGACTGCATGACAGCGTAACACATGAATTAGAAAACCTAGTGCTTACAAAATAAAGTCGCTGTAAATGTCAAACTGTTACCACTGACTGCGGACGACTGTACCTATGTTTACATTTTTTAATATTATATATAGGATGGCGAAACGAGCTAAAGGCCCCCCTGATGTTAAGCGGCTACTTTTGCCCATAACAACTGCAATACAACCTAGGCTGTTGCCTAAATGGTAACGCAAGTCGGTTCGCCAAACTGAGACATGAAGATGAAAGTGATCTCATGTGATTGTAATTTCACCGGCACCCGTACCCTTCAGACCGAAACACAGCAATACAAGCATCACTATTTGGTGGAGAAAAAGGTACGGTGGCAGTACTTCTCCAGACGAGCTCTTTCACAAAGGAGCTCTACTACTACTTATAAATACATCAGATGGCATGTCCCACTCAACTCATGGCCACAGTACTAGGCCGCGACCCTGCAGTCGCATCGCTCCGTGCGCAGCCAACCAATTAGATCCATTGTTCATTGACAAACATTATAGAATCGATATCATATATAATATTACGTGTATAATCCTGTAACTCGTTCCTAGCGTTAACCCTATAAGGCTAAGACCGCACAGTGATTTTTATTCGCGCTATTTTAATTCGCGTACTGAGTCTCACCTACGGCCACGATTTTAATATTATGATTCCGTGTTACAGATTTAGCGATTAAAAATCGCGCGAGCAAAATCGTAGTGCGGTGTAGGCCTTTCGTATTTAAATTGTAACATTACAAAAAAAATGCGGTAATTAAGACGTGCAAAACACCCGGTCGAGTGCGAGTTAGACTTGTGCACTAAAGGTTCCGTACCACCTCACATAATTATATGTGTTGACTTATTTTTAATTTTTTTACTAGAAAATATGCACTAAAATCGCACCAAGCGGTCCAAGCCTGATGCTTGTATGTATCACCGTTTTTAAGATAGAGCAGGAAAAAAAACCGTAAAAAATGCATCCTCTTATTATAGAAACATTTCTGTACAAACAACTGGCTACCTATTCATCATCATCATCATCATTTTAGCCGAAAGACATCCACTGCTGGACATAACCCTCCCCTAAGCATCGCCACAACGACCGATCCTGCGCTTCCCGCATCCAGTGGATTCCTTCGACCTTCACCAGGTCGTCGGTCCACCTTGTGGGGGGCCTACCCACGCTGCGCCTTCGACTACGCGGTTGCCATTCCAGAACTTTTCGGGCCCACCGGCCATCCGTTCTGCGAGCAATATGCCCCAGCTGACTACCACTTAAGTTTGGCCTATCTTCGGGCTATGTCGGTTACCTTCGTTCTCCTGTGAATCTCCTCATTTCTGATTCGATCACGCAGGGTACCTATTTCGGTAAAATAAATACAGTCCTGTGATAGACAGATGGCCGGCGTAGGCAGAGTACTAAGATCTGGACACAATCTTTCAAATAATGATCAGTTCTGTTGACACATGCCATAGATACATTTCAAAGACATATCTTAAGGTTTATATAGGACAGGAAGAGAAAATAGAGAAACCTATTTCAGATTGTTTTTGCTGCAAAGCCGGTAGCTACGTCAATGACAGTTTCCCCCCATTGTCCATTAAGAAATAAAAATAATATAAATTATGTTAATATTATCATAACTAGCCGTACATTACAATAGGTTTAATCCAAACATCACGCAGTACTTTCCTAGTTAAGGGAAATGAGGTTATTGTTACAAAAGGGATAAAAAACCAGCTAAGTGCAAGTAAGGGTTCCTTATCACTACACTTGTCTGTATCACATAACATAACATAACATCACGCCTGTATTTCCCCGAAGGGGTAGGCAGAGGTGTCAGTATAGTACACCCACATTTCGCCAGTTATGTTATAGTCCCATGTAATAGGGGGCGAGCCTATTGCCATTGACCGGGCACAAATCCAGACTCCGGGCTGCTACTGAGAATTTCCTAATGAAAAAACCCAATAACACTTCGCCCGACGCGGGAATCGAACCCAGGACACCACGCTCAGCAGTCGCGCTTGCAACCACGAGACCAACGAAGCAGTTGTCTGTATCTACCTTATTTATTTATTAAAGAATATAAAATTCCGTGTGGTGCCGGACGTAAAGAATTGCACCACCCTATCTCTTCTCGTGGGTGTCGTACAAGGCGACTAAGGGACTCACCAGAGATAGAATAGATATGGATATGGATAGGCAGAAGCGTTCTCTGAGTATTTAACCAACCAACTGCGATCGCCAACTCACCTGCCAAGCGTGGCGATTATGGCATATCCTCCCGTTTGGGGGAGGCCTACATCCAGCAATGGACGTCTTTTGGCTGAAATGATAATGGTGACTACAATTATTCTAACATAGCGTGTAGGATCAGTAAGCTGAAGTGGCAGTGGGCTGGCCATGTCTATCGAAGGACCGATGGCCACTAAAGCAGACGAGTCCTTGAATAAAGACCGCTAATCGGCAAACGTAGCTTAGGGCGCCCCCCAGCCAGGTGGACCGACGACTTGAATAAGGTAGCTGAGGGTGACTGGGATAGGCTGAGCACGTATGCATGTATCCTTGATAAACTTTAAAAAAGTAAAAACCGACTTCATAAAGAAAAAATAAATTGTATGAAAGATTTTAGGAAGTAGGTGCCTTTAAATAAATAAATAAAAATGCATTTATTTCAGGTAACATATAACATAAAATTACATAAAATATAGACACAAAACACATATTTATAATTACAATAATAACATTCACAATCACATTCATTTCATTAACATTCAGCCTTTGATTCGGAAAAAAATATTTTATTCTGTTTGAAGAAGACATCCGTTTTTTTTTTTAAGTTTTTTTTTATTTTTAGTTTTAGTGGCATTAACAATAGAAAGACAAGCGATTGCTGCAATCCCCGATGATTTGGTTCATCCATTGAAGAGTTCCCTTCTTTATCTCCGAAGATGTTCATCAGATCTTCACCAAATGATACTTTCTGACTACAAATGCGTGATTTGTTGATAAAAATACCAAAATCGCTAAATGTATTCCTGTAATATTTGAGGAGTTCCCTCAATTCCACATGGATTTCATCATCAAAACTAGATTTTGGTAAAAATGGAACCAATCTGGAAGTATATTCTTTAAAATAAAATAAAAAATTCAAAATTGATTAATAAAAAAACTTTTTAACAAAAAATTAAACCGACGAAAACAGAAACTAAAAAGCGAAAAATAACGAATTATGAGTAGGCGCCAAACAAACTTTTAACAAGCAAAGTGCGTGCAAGTTGCAAGTGGCCGAGCGGAGAACGCATTTTTGGAAAGTTATTGTCGTTGTATTTGATGTTACGTTGTTTTTTTTTTTATTATTTATTTAAAGTTATTTAATGATCTTCGTTGATTGTTTGTTTGGCGCCGACTCATAATTCGTCATTTTTCGCTTTTTAGTTTCTGTTTTCGTCGGTTCAATTTTTTGTTAAAAAGATTAATTTTTAATTTTTTCGTGGCTAAAATCTAACTCCAGGTCTCCATTATGTTGAAGTGTTTAGAACTACATTTATGTGTGCCAAGTTTCAACAGAATCGGTTAACAGGTAAGAATTCAGTGGGTGAACAAGCACTCATCCCCTGTTTTCCTACCCTTAGGGGTCGATTTTAATTTTGAAATTTAAATGGGACCTACTTCGAGATATACCCTATCCATTAAAAAAAAATTTATCAAAATCGGACCACTTTGTAAAAAGTTATGCGAGGTCAGACATAAAAAAAAAAAAAAAAGATACGCGTCGAATTAAGAACCTCCTCTTTTTATTTCGTCGGTTAATGACGGAGTTCTAAGGTAACAAAATGAAAAAAACAATCGAATTGAGAACCTCCTTTTTTTGAAGACGGTTAAAAACTAAAAGTCTCATATGTTGGAATTTCACGGACAGGTAATCTACTACTTTGTTGCTACAGCTATACTATCTAATATAACCCTAGGATAAATATAGAGTTAGCAACCACTCACGTGATTACCATACCATATTGATATTGAACAAGATTGAGGTCTCACCTCGATACTAAAGGATAAAGGTCACCAATCTACTAACTTCTACTCTGAAACTTATAGGTTACTGAAAATACGATGGAACTACTATAGTAACGTATGGTCACCATTATTTAGTAGGACAAATAAAATTTAAGACTTAAAGAAAGATGAATTGGAAAGAAAAATTATCTCGAGAGCAGGATTCGAAACTGCGATTCTGACTGAGTATGAGCTTTAGCCACTAAGCTACCATGATCACTGCTCATCTTACGTCTTTCGGTGACGTCAGCAGCATCCCATATTATATTTATAACACCATTGATACAATAATTTGACAAATAAATGAATTGAATTGAATTGAGATACAGACCGTGTTTCTCAACCGAATCCTGCTCGTGAGCGATTTTTATTTCTACAATTTATATCTTTTTAGGGTTCCGTAGGCCTACAAGGAACCCTTATAGTTTCGTCATGTCCGTCCGTCTGTCCGTCTGTCCTAATCCTTTACAGCTTAATAACTTCTACAGTTATAAACATAAGTAAATTAAATTTTGTTAAAAAATGGTTTAGATATAGATCTCAATTTTAAAAGAATAAAAACATCTTTATAACGTATTTTAGGGGTGGCGCCCATACATGTGAAATGGGGATAACATTTTTTTTTTCCGCACCCCCTCCTGTGGGGTATCATTGAATAGGTCTTCTAAAATGAAGGTAATGTTTCATACATCACTTTTTTATCAGGTGTACCATCTGCGAAATATAGCCCACCAAAGTGGCTTGCAATGTGTCCCCCCTGCCATTTCTTAACTATGCAACGTAGAAACTTATAATCTTCCACATTGATAGAACTTTGTAAAAACTCTCTTTTAAAATTATTTCGAGTATAATGTGATTATACATTTTCGAGTTATAGAGAGAAAACTGAAAAATACTTAAGACGTCCCAGCTTAAAGGTCATTGACCTTAGAGAAAAAATATGATTGCAAATAATGCTCCTTTAGTTATTTCTATATGAAAAAATCACAAAAAGTAACTTTGTGTTATGTTGACACGACACACTTCTTAAATTTGGCTTCTTGAATTTATCGCTACATGGCGCTACTAACAACACGCTCTGAGTCGCGAATGCTGCCGATTATTGCAAAAACTATAATGATTTGATTCGTTTGTAATTACACCTACTTAAGGAACCCTACAATACTGAGCATGGCCCGACATGCTCTTGGCGGGTTTTTTAATTAAAATTTAAGACTATAAGTACTCCTAGGTACAGAAAACGTTCATGAGAGGGAAAAAAGCATCTCGAAAAAATCCATTACATAAAATAATCAGCCAAATGTCCCACTGCTGGGCACGGGCCTCTTCTCAGTACGAGAAGGCTGCTAAGGCCTTAGTCCACCACGCTGGCCTAGTGCTCACCTCGGATATTCAATACAATATAATTGCTGGCACCACCTACATACACAAGATTACGTCTGTATACGAACGCACACACACGTGTAGGTTAGGGATGCTCGCCGCTCGTAATGCCAAGCGTTTTTCAGTAGTTCTCAGAGATGGCGTGCTTGTATAGCAACTGGCGATTGACATCAATTGCAATCTTACAGTCCAATTGCCGGAAAACTTCTGTGCCTAGTGTGAGTTGGTGGACTACACTCATCATCGAGGACTGTATGGAGCACTCTCAGGTGTGCAGTTTTCCTCACGATGTTTTCCTTCACCGTTTAAGCAAGGGATAATCAATTTCTGAGCTGCACATGAAATCGAAAAGTCAGAACTGGGGCTGGGTTAGATTTATGGAAGGCTAGCATTTAATAATTACGTTTCATTGTAATGTGTGTGTGTGTGTATCTATGAATTTTCTCATCTGAATTATATAAATAAATTAAAACAGTAGGCTATCACTTATTTAATAAAAATCCATTAATGCAGCCAAGTGGCGCCCCTAACAGTAAAAAAATGATTACTCGATAAATATATCATTATCGAAAATTAGTTTTTAGCCGACTTCAAAAAAGGAGGAGGTTTTCAATTCGATTGTATGTTTTTTTTTGTATGTTTGTTACCTCAGAACTCCGTCATTTATAATCCGATTTCGAAAATTATTTTTTTATTTGAAAGTACATACTTCCAGATTGGTCCCATTTTTATCAAAATCCAGTTTTGTTGATGGGATCCATGTGGAATTGAGGGACATTCTCAAATAGGCATACACATAGCGCTTTTGATATATTAATCAACAAGTCAAGCATTTGCATTCACAAAGTATCATTTGGTGAAGATTTGATGAAGGTCTTTGGGGATAAAGAAGAGAACTCTTCAATGGATGACAGCAAATCATCCGGGATTGCAGCAATCGCTTGTCTTTCTATTGTTAATGCCACTCAAACTAGAATAATAAAATAAACTTTAAAAAAAATTAAAAACCGACATCGAAAAGAATAACATAATAAAATTTGTGTGAAACAGTTTAGGAAGTCGGTGCCAGTTTTTTCTTAAATCAATCCGAACCAAAGGCACCTACTTCCTACTCTGTTTCACACAAATTTTATTATTTTATTCTTTTTGAAGTCGGTTTTTACTTTTTTTTAACAATTGAAGTACAGGTATACTGTAGTTTAATCAGAAACTATTAACTATATATACTTCGCTGTAGTTGTTTGGCATTTTTTCTATCCAAGTACAACTACAGCGAACTATATTTTACGGAGTTAATAGTTTCTGATTAAACTACAGTACCTGTACTTCAATTGTTAAAAAAGAATTTTCGATAAATGATGTAACAACATATAACATAACATCACGCCTGTATTTCCCCGAAGGGGTAGGCAGAGGTGTAATAGTTTACCCACATTTCGCCAGTTATGTTATTATGTTACAGTCCCATGTAATAGGGGGCGAGCCTATTGCCACTGACCGGGCACAAATCCATACTCCGGTGTATTTTAATCTGGGGCAACTCCACCAACATAAACAGAGCCTTTTTACTGCAAAAAAAATGCATAAGGGTCATGACAGGAACTCCCCTTTATGACTCTGTAAACCTTTATTTAAGAAACTTAACTTTTCGCATTAGATTAATAACACAATAATTCTACACACTAACGCAAAGCAATCATTCTTAATTTTTCTCATGTATCTGGTCTGCTCGACGTTCGTATGTCACTGCAGGGATCCAGCAGAATACCAGCGTCAGGTATAATACCTGGCACATGCTGAGCTGGACACCCATTTGGTACAATACTGAGACACATATCACACTGTTTTGTTGTATTTTTACTTTTTTTTTATGCCAAATAAACGTTTTATCTATCTATCTATCTATGCTTGTCGCTTTATGTGAACACAAATGTAGGGATCAGCTGTTTTTTTTTTCGTGATTTCAGGGTTGGTCCCATTGTAAGAGTTGTTCATACTGATGAATGTATTACATAATAATGTATTATTATTATTATTTATGTATTATTATGTATTATTGTATTGACCTCTTAAAAGGATTTCAGTTTTTTTTTTTTTTTTTGTATATGATGGCGAAACGAGCTAAAGGCCCACCTGATGTTAAGTGGTTACCTTTGCCCATAACAACTGCAATACCACCTAGCCTGTTGCCTAAATGGTACCACAAGTCGGTTCGCCAAACTGAGACATGAAGATGGAAAGTCTCATGTGATTGTAATTTCACCGGCACCCGTACCCTTCAGACCGAAACACAGCAATGCAAGCATCACTATTTGGCGGAGAAGTAGTTACGGTGGTAGTACTTCCCCGGACGAGCTCTTTCACAAAAGAGCTCTACTACTCCTAAAATGTTTGTAATTGTTTTAGGTTAGGGTTGATTTCCTTATTTCGTAAATCCAAACATTTATGTACATTTGACTGGTACAGCACTAACTACTTCTAATACTACTACTGGTACTGGTTATTTGGTTTTTGGCATACAGATAAAATACGCAATATCTTCTCGTCCAAAATACCGCAGTGTCTCAAGACGAAAGTCTTTGACCAGTGTGTGTTGCCAGTAATTACTTACGGTACTGAAACGTGGTCGCTCACAATGGGCCTGATAAGAAGGCTCAAAGTCACTCAAAGGGCAATGGAGAGGGCTATGCTCGGAGTGTCCCTGCGTGATCGAATCAGAGATGAGGAGATTCGCAGGAGAACGAAAGTAACCGACATAGCCCGAAGAATTGCCAAACTTAAGTGGCAGTGGGCGGGGCACATTGCTCGCAGAACGGATGGCCGATGGGGCAGTAAAGTTCTGGAGTGGCGACCGCGTACTGGAAGGCGCAGCGTGGGTAGGCCCCCCACAAGGTGGACCGACGACCTGGTGAAGGTCGCGGGAATCCGCTGGATGCGGAAGGCACAGGACCGGTCGTTGTGGCGATGTTTGGGGGAGGCCTATGTCCAGCAGTGGACGTCTTTCGGCTGAAATGATGATGATGATGATACAGATAAAACATAGCCTTGATTAACATATAGGCTACGTTTTATCCCGGGAATATGAACAGTTTCCGAGGGATGTGCGATAAACGACATTTACTTTTTTTGTATAGGATGGCGAAACGAGCTAAAGGCCCACCTGATTTTAAGTGGTTACCTTTGCCCATAACAACTGCAATACCACCTAGGCTGTTGCCTAAATGGTACCGCAAGTCGGTTCGCCAAACTGAGACATGAAGGTGGAAAGTCTCATGTGATTGTAATAACTTGTTGTTGTTTACTTAGGTAGTAAATAAAATAAACACAAGCGAAATAAACACAAGCAAAATTTCTTGTTATCAAATTCATAGTCACCCTAAGAAATAAGCGATGCTATCTAAGAAATAACACCGAGTAGTTCCGACAACAAACATTTGTAAGTTTGGCCCCAAACACTCAAATTTCTACCTACACAACTTATAAGTTTCCACTTTTTAGCACTGCTTTTTATTGCCCGGGAGAAGTTGTAATCTTTGATTTAGACAAGCTTAAATAAGTCTACAAAGTCTGTCACGAGAATAAAATAATTTGTGAAATTGTGACAGGTGACCTCTGTTGTCGATCTTTTTTATCACAAAATTTGTTAAAAAATGAAGTGACTTACTTTTTTATTAGTATAACACTTTGAAAGCGGATCAAAAAAAATTAGTAGGTACTAGTAGGGTACCGACTACCTCTGCTCTGGATGCAATTAAAAATATTTTATTTTTATTTTCAAACAAAATGTCAACGTAGGCAAAGTTAAACTATGATGAGTTTCTTGGTAATCTTGGCGACCTAGGTCAATGATCTGACTACCAAAAAATAATGCTACTTTTTTGTAAATGAATGTAGTTTCGTTTAGCGCCACCTATAAATGAGCATGAGAAAACGTTGTTAAAGCTTAGTTATGCTACTCGCCGCTAGATGGTATTAACTGACATACATTTTTTAGGTTGGTTTAATTTATTACGAAATACTAATTATTATTTTAATTGTATACTTACCACAATAAAATTAACATTACTAACGTAACATTTTATAAGCAATAGTTAGTAAAACCTCGCTTATTAAGAAAAAGAAAACATGAAATAACTGACAACGCGTAACTATGGCAACGCCTTGTTTACAAGAATTCAGTGAACCAGCGTCTACGGTAATATTTAGTGTTTTGTGTTAATTTTCAACAAGATGTCCAACAAGATAAGCAGTTTTGTTTCTAAAGGCTCAGGTGATCGATCTACGAGGACCCCTAAAGTACCTACGCATAAAACTGATAAAACCCATAAGATTACGCCTAAAAAAGTCCTCGCATCCAAGAAAATAATTTCGAGTTGCACTGAAAGCAAAAGTTGTTCAAGTGGTGTAGTTAGTACCAAAAAGTACACAGTCAAGCCGAAGAAGATCACTAGATCGGACTCAACAGTCACTAAAAAGTTACAAGACATTGTTGTGGACGTGGACTATTGCAAGAATTGTGGCGATGACAAAAGCAACGGTACAAACGACAAAACTCAGAAAAAAATAGACTCGATTCTTAGTGCGATGAACGAAAAGTGCGTTAGAAACGACAATAATGTTAAAACTGTCAAAAAAGTATCAAAACCTGTTCAACAATATTATAAGAACGAAAATTTTCTTACGTATCAGGAATCTGCACATGACACATCCAATAACACCAAAAAAGCATCACTAGATACCATAAAAGAAGTATCTGAAATGCACACAATGTCTGAAGACTCAATTTTCAGGATATTTTCAGATTCTGACGACGATGTTACGTATTTAGATCCAACCAGCGATGAAAACATCAAAAAACTAAAAGATTTTCGACGGCAAAACTATTTTGAGTGTCATTCAGCAAGATCTAAAATTAAAACTAGAGTCAGTGCTACAAGCCTGAACGATCACAAATGCGTTTACAGATTTTATCTAAACGATCGATTATTCCCTGTTCCATTGAACACTGACTATAACAATAAGGTTCGTTGCGTCGAATGTCACTTGCCAATGGATATTAAACAAGAAACTTCAGGCGAAAAAATCAATGGTACCATTCAAGCTAAAGTCAAACTTGGTACGGGAGATGCCCAAGATATGCTCCTTCTACTCCCTGTTAAAGATTCTCTTATAATAGAAGAAAGAAGAAAAGAGAATAGACAGAAAGATGATTATGTGTACTTTGGTGTAGTAAAGCTAAGTCCTGACGGTAATTCCGTGTTCAATAAGACTTTACCAGAGAATTCCTTAGCTCTGAAGTATCAAAAAGGATATCAACAGTACCAAGAAGATAGCCGATACGACTATAAAGAGATAAAGGATGATGACGTCATTATAATTTAGCCTCACACCTTCGATGGAAATTTCTGTTAACATAGTTTAATCCATCTAAATTCCAATACTGAACTGGGAAATATTACTATTCATACCAAGCTCTCAAGGGCTTTGGTACTGATATTATTTGCAATAAGTATATATTCATTACCTTAAATACTGAAGACTGTGAACTGTATATTATTTTAATTGTAATAAACTTGAGGTTTTGTTTTTGCATTGGATTTATTTCGCTTGTAGTTTACGCTAAACTATTGTTTATTCCCTTTTATTGAATGCGTAACTGACCTGAAGATGTTTTATGTCGCTACTTACTTATGTTTACGCTAACTGCTTTCATAGAAGTGACAGGAGTTGAACACTCACGGGACTTTCTATTGTAGACTTTTATACAATTTAACCCAGATTTAAATTCAACTGCAGCTTTAAAAAGCTTTGGTTCTATTGATTACTTTTGAGGGTTCCGTACCTAAAGGGTACCAAACGGGACCCTATTACTCTCGCTACGCTGTCCGTCCGTCCGTCCATCCATCTGTCGGTCACAGGGCTGTATCTTTGCAACGGTAGTAGATAACCAATTGAAATTTTCACAGAATATATGTTATTATTATGGCGTAAATCACGACAAATACTAAAAATAAAAAAGTCTAAAACCAAAGGGGGTCCCCATACAAGATACCTCGAAAAACATGCATTTTTTTCAACGATGTTGTTCCTGCTCTATCTTTAAAACGGTAATACGTACCAACGTCAATCTTGGTCTGATTATAGTGCATACTATATTGTTTAGCAACAAATCCTAAAAATAGGGCAAACGTAGACATATGTGGTGGTACCTACAATTTGCAGAATAGATAATTTAATTTCACCTAAACCAATTATGTTAATAGTTTCGTATTTTGATAATAAAAACGATCCAAAGTTTCAGTGGCAAACTTCGCCGAGTCTTCTCGTCACCTATACCGCAAAGTTTAAAGACAAAGGTCTACAACCAGTGAGTTCTGCCTGTCATGACTTACGGCGGCGCCGAGACGTGGACACTGACAGTTGGGCTAGTCCACAAATACAAAGTCGCTCAACGAGCTATAGAGCGAGCTATGCTTGGAGTTTCTTTGAAGGGTAAAAATCCGAAACGAGATTATCCGGAGAAGAACTGGAGTGAACGACATAGCTTGTAGGATCAGTAAGCTAAGGTGGCAGTGGGCTGGCCATGTCTGTCGAAGGTGCAGACGAGTCCTTTAGTGGAGACAGCGAATCGGCAAACGCAGCGTAGGGCGCCCCCCCGCCAGGTGGACCGACGACCTGAAGAACGTGGCTGGGGGAGACTGGATGCGAAAGGGAGAGGACCGAGTGTTGTGGCGCAACTTGGGAGAGGCCTATGTCCAGCAGTGTACTGCGATAGGCTGAGTTGATGAAAGTTTCAGTTCAAGTTCACCTGAAGATCGATAGATTTTTTTTTTAGTTTGTATGGGTAGTTTGTTGCGCCGCTTCTTCTTTCTAGCTTAAACACTTATTATAATAATTATAATACATAATGGTAGGTACTAACTAGGAAGTGGTAAATGGCGGGCGTTTTTGGAAGTTTTCTTTGTTGTCGACGCCGACGTTCATCATTTCAGCCGAAAGACGTCCACTGCTGGCCTCCCCCAATTAAGAGGGGATATGCCATCGGCTCGCAGTCGGTTGGTCAAATACTCAGAGAACGCTGCTGCCCATCCTCTGGTGAATCCAATAAGCGCTAATTGGGTTTAGACTACATTGAATAAATGATGTTTTGTTTTGTTTTATTTTTATTTTTTAATAACCAAAATATCAGAATGCCTACTTTGCAAATGATGACAAACATTTTAAATAGAATTGAATTTAAATCGTGATGGGCTAAAAAGCAGAAGAATTTATTGCGTTTCTGTGAAGAAATAAAAAACCAGTTACTCGAAAAATTCTTAGCAAAACAATATTTCGAGAAACATCAAGAATGCAATAGGAAAACCCACACCAACATTGCTGTTGGATAATCGACTAATCCTTTCTTTGAGTTAATAAAATTTATATTATGATAAGCAGTATTTCTACCTTATTTGTCTTTAAATCTATCCACCATGGAAAATTACTACAATTATGAGTTGAAATTGAGAAGCAATCGTATTTCGCAACATTTCCCGCCTTCGCGAATAAATATGGCGGGTAATACGCGCGCGCCTCAGTCGTTCCACAGCGCATGCGCGAGAACTGTCACTTTCGTTTTGAAACCGCGAATGTGTTCCAGAAAGTGAAAAATAAATAAAAACAAAATGTTTGATTCATTATTACTTGTGGTTTTTTTAATGAGTTTCGTGGGAGCTGATAATAGTTTACGTAAGTTTTTTTTATAATAATCTTTTGAATAAGTTATTATCGAATAGTTCTAAGAGTAGAATAGAATGTTTGGCCTTTCCATGCTCGTTGTAGTCAGTTATGTTCGAAAAAATAACTTTCATGCATATCATACTTCAATTATTTCAAGTGTGCTCTTGTTATATCTAATTATGCAGATTAAGATCAATTTTAGTAGAAAAGTCAAAAGTTAAGAAGTGAATAAATTCAAGTAGTAGAAGTACTATTTCATGGTTTAAGCCTAACTAACTTTTGAAGGCATTTCCAAAAAAGAGTTTTGTTAAAAAAAATAACTTCATGCTTTATATTTTTCAAATCCTAGATCATATTTTTTTACCCTAGATTAATATTCAGATAGACGTATAGTAATTTTTTGTACCAAACAAAACCTCTTTGACATAACCACCACATCGTTTTTTTTTCCTTTATGAATCATTACAAAACAGAACTCTGAATGTATTCGTTGCATTATGTAAAGTGAATGAAAAGATGTGATATAATAAATTATTTGTTAAATTAGTTCCGGTGCATATTTTTCCACAGCAAAATAAGCCCGCTAATCTACTTATGTTCAAAAGTTGTATGTATTATGTAGGTGGTTAGTTTAACTACCTAACTTTGCAGGTATTATACTTACCACAATTTATTTTTAATGCATCTAACCTTATTTTGAAAGTCTTAGCTAAAGGCGGATATTCACTAGATCTCTAAGCGATGATCTGAGTGATACATCAAAATCACAAAAAGAAGTTTGTGTTATGTTGACATGACACACTTCTTAAATTTGGCGCCATCTAGCAGCTACTAACAACACTCTATGAGTCGCCAATGCTGCCGTCTATTGCAAAAACTAAAATAGCCATGATTAATATTCGATTTGATTTGTTTGTTATTACACCTACTTACGTGGCTCACGTGGCTGGGGGGGACTGGATGCGGAAGGTAGAGGACCGAGCGTTGTGGCGCAACTTGGGAGAGGCCTATGTCCAGCAGTGGACTGCGATAGGCTGAGTTGATTGTCACCTACTTAGGAACCCTATCATTCTGAGCATGGCCCGACATGCTCTTGGCCGGTTTTCTTTGCTCTGTTTATTATCAAGACTAACAACTACTAAAATCTAGAGCCTTTCAAAACTACAATGAGTAGCTTATCGTGCCCACAAACTAAAACAAAATGGCATTTATTCTAAACTACCGACCCGCCCCGGCTTCACACGGGTAGCAATTATAGCCAATAACCTTCTTAGATAATCTTCTTTCTATTGGTGAAAACCTTATGAAAATCCGTACAGTAGTTTCTGAGATCAGCCTGAACAAACACGAACTATCAACGCGGCAGGGGACTTTAATTTAAAATATGGAGTGATAGTGGTAGATCATATACATCTAGCTACTTATATCTAATTAAACGTCGGTTAAAGAGATAGCCCTAAGAAATCGCCTGAACTTCACCGCTTTCCTGTGTTTAAGCTGAGAAAAAGTAACTGTGCAGCAAACTGCCAAAAACAAATAAAGAAAATTTCATGAGGCCCCAATGTACCGTATTGCAACTCGGGACAAATTTCAGGGCTGGCAAGTTTTGATTTTTAATTAAATTAATTATGTGCCAAACAGTTAAACAATTTCAAGATCGTTTTTAATGATGTCATGTTGTGTCAGGAAGAACCCTTGACATAAACAGATAAGCCTTTGACATTTTATTCACTTTTATGGAAATGTCAGAATTCTGACAATATCAATCACAGACCTTGTATGAAGTAGGTCAAACACTGCTAAAATAATTATACACAATGATTCATTAACAAAATTAATGAAAAAAAAATAAACCCAAGTACATTTTGTAGATGCCTCCTGTGAGGATTGAACTCACGACCCCTGGTTTACGAGACCAGTGCTCTACCACTGAGCTAAAGAGGCGATGGAAACATGCCGAAAGATTCGCGTCCATATTGAGGATAACTTCATCACATACCTACATAATAGGTCGTGGGTTCGATTCCCACAGGACACAAATATTTATTTGATGAACATAAGTGTTTGTGTTGGTCTGGGTGTTCCTTGTGTATTATAAGTATGTATTTACAAAAAAAAAGTATATAAGTATTATATCCATTGTCTTGTACCCTTAGTACAAGCTTTGCTTAGTTTGGGACTAGATGGTGATGTGTAAAAATGTTCCAAAAATATTTATTTATTATTAACATAATAATTTACTTATTGTGTATTTGCATCTGGTTACTGGTGGACTGGAAGGCGACATCAACAGTATCAATATATGGTTGTTTATAGTTTATATACACATACATATCGACAGCCAAGTTTGTCATCTTTTGCGTATTCCAAAAAAAATTCTATAAAAAATTATATATCTCAGATTTTTTGATGTTTTAGATTTTTAAAACAATACTTGACCAGCTTCAGTGATTCAGTAGGTACCAACGTATTCACAAAGATCTAAAATTTTTTAATAGAAGGATAAAGAAGTTAAGTTAAACTATATCCTTGTGCTAACATTAAGGTACCTAATAAAAAAAAAAATTTAAAACAATAATATACGCGATGTAATGCGGTTAAATTTGTTTTATTATAATGTGTAGTGATCGCGAAAACCTATGAAATTATTATTAGGGTACCTTTTATCCATAGAATTATTACACATAGAAGGATAGTTTCATACATTACGCGCCAGCAATACTGATGCAAATAAATAATTATGTGTGCTAGCGCTGATACGTTTACACACGCACACCACTATAAAATGGGGCTGCCAGAAAAAAGTAGTTGTCCCCAAAACAATTTTTTGGATGGTTTCTGACATTCTTCCCTACGGATGAGACTTAGTATTTATAAACAATTTTTCAGCAATAATTGGGTCAGTAATAAACGTTATGATTTAAAAAATATGATACAGTTCGTTTAGAGTTCAACTTTGAAAAAACACATTTTATGTATATAAATGTTTTAACTTACTCACGTACAGGCGACCGCACGTCAGTGGTAGCAGTTTGACCTTGATGGCGTTCGATCTTTATTGCGCTAAATTCAAGTGTTACCATTGAAATGCGGTCGACTGTACGTAGACATACGTGTGCGTATTGCATACGTAAACATTAGTTACTACTTTATAAATTCATCAATCGGAGCAATTAAGACAGACAAAATGGGAAAAACATTTCTTTAATATCTTGCAACACTGAGCTTTTCAGTCAACTCAGCCTATCGCAGTCCACTGCTGGACATCGGCCTCTCCCAAGTTGCGCCACAACGCTGACAACAACAACTGAGCTTTTACTAAGTACGAAATAAAACGATTGTTTTTATTTGCTTCATCGTCATCATCATCATTTCAACCGAAAGACGTCCACTGCTGGACATAGGCCTCCCCCAAACATCGCCACAACGACCGGTCCTGTGCCTTCCGCATCCAGCGGATTCCCGCGACCTTTACCAGGTCGTCGGTCCACCTTGTGGGGGGCCTACCCACGCTGCGCCTTCCAGTACGCGGTCGCCACTCCAGAACTTTACTGCCCCATCGGCCATCCGTTCTGCGAGCAATGTGCCCCGCCCACTGCCACTTAAGTTTGGCAATTCTTCGGGCTATGTCGGTTACTTTCGTTCTCCTGCGAATCTCCTCATTTCTGATTCGATCACGCAGGGACACTCTGAGCATAGCCCTCTCCATTGCCCTTTGAGTGACTTTGAGCCTTCTTATCAGGCCCATTGTGAGTGACCACGTTTCAGTACCGTAAGTAATTACTGGCAACACACACTGGTCAAAGACTTTCTTCTTGAGACACTGCGGTATTTTGGACGAGAAGATATTGCGTAGCTTCCCGAACGCTGCCCAACCGAGTCGGATTCGACGATTGACCTCTTTCTCGAAGTTGGACTTACCTAGCTGGACAGTTTGTCCTAGGTATACATAATCGTCAACAACTTCGAGTGTAGATTCTCCGATTATTATTATTATTTTATTTGCTTAAAAGGTCAAAATACTAAAAAAGTTAATTTATAACGCTAAGCGGCGTTTATTTTGGTAACTTCAATTTTGGCGATTGGTGCAGTGGCCGAGACTAGTGACTTCTGCCCTATGGGTCGTGGGTTCGATTCCCGCACGGAACAAATGTTTTTATGATATACAGATCACTGTTTTGGGTCTGCGTGTTTGATATGAGGCTTGTATTTGTAAACGCACCCATGATACAGCTCCAGCATACCTAACACTAACCAAAAATACGCACTAACTATAATCAAATTGTAGCGCAAACTAAATAGTAATACACACATAACAAGCATTATTAAATAGTTGATACTTACGTAGACGATCATGTAATAATGACTACAATATTTCCGTGTTAAGGCCCGGCGCAGGCGCAGGTGCAGTAGACGTCGCGTTCGAGATTAGCTTTCACCAGATAACTAGGAGCCCTCGCTTTGATTAGAGGTTTAGGTAACACATTTAGTTATATTATTTAAGACGCTGACAACAGCCAAATACCCCAAATAGGCTTCTTTTAAAAACATTTTTAGCTGTATCTATTCAGTTTGTGGCAGTGAAAAAAATATATGTTAATCTTGATCGTATTTTCTGAAACTGTATTGTGCCCAAAACACGTTTTCTTGAAGTTTTCTCGATAAAAAGAATTGTAAACTAACCTCTTAAAACATGCTTTAAAGCAAACAATCTCTATTATTTACTAAATATTATAAATAAAATTAAGAACACATTTGAGTAAGACAATAATCTAAACATTTGTTGTTTCTGTTTTTCAAATAAGCTTTTAGTTTTTTATTTAATTTTTTTTTTGTTAATTTTCATTCAAGTTGAACGGCGTATCCGACGTCCCTCGGCTCGTTGCCTCTCTTTCAGATCTGTACGAAACGACAGTGACTGCAGAGGTCTGATTTTTTAGGTGTTGTCAGCCTCTTAAGGAAGACAAACAGCATCATTTACATGAATAGAAACACATTTAAATAATAGTAGACCAATGTCGTTACAATTAATGTGAAAAATATGACGTCAAGTATAAATTCATTTGTTTTCTTTTCAAATAAACCTATTTACAGGTACTTTTGAAACGTCAGGCTCTAGTTGCACGGTTCCTAATTGTGGGTCCTATGGAGAAGAACCGGCAAGAAACTCCATGGATATACTCTTTTTAAAATAGGTTATTGTTTATTATATCAAATTCAATTCCAATAATGTGAGTATGTGAGTATAATGTAGTTTAATGTCAGAAATAAGCAAGAGTTTAAAAGAGAGAATATTGCCTTTAAAAATAAACGTAAAAAGAGTTGCCCTGTCCCGACAGACGGCACCCGTTCACGAGCATGACGCGAGCATCAGCCATATTGAAGGGAACTTAACGACCCTAAACTAACGCCACCATCAGCATGACATTAAACTAGACACCAAATAAGCAGGAATATATAAAATTACTGTTAAAACATTAATGGCCACATGATACTTACATTTTACAATTTAATCACCTATTACATTTTTTAAGCAGTTCTGTGACACACGTTAAGTTCTACGACAGAAAAGAACTTATAACACGTTTAGACGCCTATATTGTTACTTTGTAGATTTGTAGATTACTTTTAATCGATTTTATAGAACTACAATGAAAAATTCTACAGACTTAGAAATCTATAGTTATGCTTGCCTTAAAACCATTCGGTTTCAGGGTTAAAAAAAAATCTTTGTTTGTCAAAACCGAGTCCTTAAACATTATTTTTTACTTCCTTAATCACCACCTAACAGTGTGGTCCTGAGTCACATAAAACCAATAACCGCGGGGTCAGAACAATAAGTGCTCAAGGTCGCAACGGTGCGCCTGCGCATATGAATGAGGCGCGCGCCATACAATGCAACTATTTACATGCAGTGGTCACCACGGTGCATGCCTTGACCTGCACAAGATGTGTGTGGAAGGATTTTCGGCATAGATCAAGGAGTGCAAAAAATTGCTTAGTTAATATTATTTACAAACCCCTATTTAGGTAAACCTGATTCGTTTTTAAGTAAATAGAGCCAAGTAGAGATCATCTTATCTAAAAATGCACGCCCCTTCCACTTAATTTTTCATATATCTTTTTTTTTTGTCATCATCGTGTGACAAGTTAGGTGGAGGGGTGTGTATTTTTAGATCAGACGACCTCTAATCTTAAACATAAAAAAGTCACCAGCTGAGAACTTATCTCATATTACATACAACTAGGCACAAATTACTAGCGTCAAAAAAGAATGTGTTGAAAAAGAAAAGAGGGAAAAGGAAGGACGATTTTTTTAACAGGTATTGACGTAATAATAACGCTTCCAAAATTTTAAAATTGGTTAAAATAAAGAACTCTGGTGGTCATTTTTTTATACCTGTGTAGATCTGTAAATGGCACATGACCTATTTTCACCATATTAAAGATCTTTGTTTGACTGTAAATCATCCTAAAGTTCTGGAGTGGCGACCGCGTACTGGAAGGCGCAGCGTGGGTAGGCCCCCCACAAGGTGGACCGACGACCTGATGAAGGTCGCGGGAATCCGCTGGATGCGGAAGGCACAGGACCGGTCGTTGTGGCGATGCTTGGGGGAGACCTATGTCCAGCAGTGGACGTCTTTCGGCTGAAATGATGATGATGATGATGATAATGAAATCTTCCTAACTTTAAAGTTGGGAATTACGCACTAATTCCCCCTTTTACCTTGTGAAAGGGAAGGGTATCTTCCTCCTTCAGTCGTATTCCTCAATGCTGAGGGTCGTGACCCTCCCCCAGGGATCAATTTCTTTGCGAGTGATATTCCACCATCTGTTGCGATCACCTGCGACTTGGACAGCGTCGTGAACCGAGGTGGAAAGAGAGGTGCATCTGGGCAGACTAACGTCTATAAATGCGGTCTTGTTCTTTTCTCTTCCACTTTACCAGTGCCAATGAGTTTTTCAAGATTGTCACCTGTCTTTCTGATAATGTGACTGACGTACTTAAGAACTTTACGTAGGCAGATGGTGGATAGTCTCCAAGAGGATATTTCTACGAAAAAAAGCCCCGCAGAGTAGCAGGTCAATACAAGATTTATTGGAGTTAGAGCAGATTGCAAAACGTATCCTATATATGATAAAAGTTGTTGATTATGATGTTAGTAACATAATCCTGAGAGGTTAACGGTGTTTTACAAATAACCCTGTATAATAAAATTGTAAGTACCTATTTAATAAGAAATTGTAAGGTTGTATTTTTTAAGATGCAAATAAATGATTATGATTATGATTAGCGTCCCACTGCTGGGCACAGGCTTCTTCTCAGAATAATTAAAGCCTTAGTCCACCACGCTGGTCTAGTGCGGGTTGGCGAACTACACACACCATTGAGAACTGTATGGAGCGCTCTCAGGTATACAGGTTACCTCACGATGTTTTCCTTTGATAATCAAATTCTGATTCACAATGCAAGTGAAAGGTATAATATCTATGATTATATCTACACACAATAGGGCCTCGTAGTGCAGTGGAAGATTAGACTTTGGACAAAACAAAATAAAGGAGAAAATAACAGGTTTGCCAATCACGGCTTAACAACAAGTTTACTCAAGACTCAAGCTACTTGAGTGGTCAAGTTCAAGACTCAAGTGACTGCAATCGGTTAAAGTTATGAAAAAAGATTTGCATGTGACTACGGATAGTGAGTGTGTCAAGGATGCTGTTACTGTTGTCATGTTATTATCTCAATCACCAGTCGTGACCGGTCAGGCTAAAATCTTAGCCTCGATCTATTGTAACCATTGAATTAACCTGTCGAAAGAGACTGGATCCTACAACACAGGATAACCTAGTGTGGGATCCAGTGTCACATTTAAGTTAATAAGTGAGTATTTACAAAAAAGAAAGTACATTAGTATTATACAACAAGTTGATCTGTATTCGTGCCATATTTAAGGAGGTGACTATACCACTGATACTGAACTCGTATCAATAAAAAAAACAATAACAAAAAAAATATGTTTATTTATCTATTCGTAAACAAACGAATTCCCTCCGTGTGACGCGTGTGACACTAAACGATGCGTGCAAAACCACCAAAACAATTTGCAGGTATTTCCACCCTTTGGCTTTGCCGCCGATGAGTTATTTTCAGAGTCGTTCGTGATTTATTCTCAAACCCTCGCTATGTTTTTAAGTGAAAATTTGGGTATTAAATAATCTTATTAGTAGTATTATTTTTAGTAGTATTTTTAGATGACTAATTACATTACTTCTCATTTGCTCTAGAAATATGGCACGGTTACAGATCAACACCTTGTATAGATAATAGTGTCCAGTACCCATAGTACTCTGCTTAGTTTGGGACCAGATGGTGCTGTGTAAAACTATCCCAACAATGTTTTTTATTTAGAAAGTGTAACATTATTCTCCAAAATAAATAATCCTATAATCCTAAATACTCATTCATATTGCATTCTCTAATACCTACAGGTATACAAAACGTTTTTAACATCAATGAATAAAGAAAAAATAAAAAAAAATCTCAGCTTCGAGCTTCCAAAGTAGGAATCCATTTAGCCAAACCCACTATCTACCTAAAAAGCAACATGCAATAATATCTATATTTGTCAGTCTTTGTCAACAGTTGCTCAAAGCATACGAGTGGACAACGAAGGCCGCCTGGCGCCTCTTGCACAACACCAAACAGCTGTTTTACCAATAACGCTGCGAAATCACTTGCAATCCAAAATGATATGCTTTTAGCTTAACAAACTAATATGGATGTAGTAATAGGCTAAGATCATCTAGAAATAGTAGTAACAGCCATGTCTTCCTTTGTTTATTTTGTACAAGGCCATTGACATTATTCATTATTTAAGGTTTTACATTAAAACCTTAAATAATGAATAATTTCCGAGCAAGTGGGAGAGAAGACTATTATACGTGGGACACTCGGAAAGTTTTGCGAAACTAAAAAAAAATGTTCTATACGTACATATATTTTTATCAAATCTTTTCAAAGTACTTTCCACCAGCCTCTATACAAAGATTCATGCGCCTAAACCAGTTTTCAAAACACTTTTTCCAGTCCGCCGCAGACACCTCGTTTACAGCCTGCTCGAACGCAGCCAGCGCATCTTCCGGCGACGAAAATTGTATCCCTTTGAGCTGATTTTTTATTTTTGGGAATAAAAAGAAGTCACACGGTGCTAGATCAGGGCTGTAAGGAGGGTGACCCAGGAGTTTGACTGGCGTGCTGTCCAGGAAGTCCCTCGTTTTGAGTGCGGTGTGCGCAGGTGCATTGTCGTGGTGGAGCAGTAGCCCGCGGAGCCCTGTGTTTGGTCGCTTGTTGCTTATAACAGAGAAAACTTCTGGCAAACATTTGGTAGTATACCATTCGGCATTAATGCTTCTTTGATCCCGTAAGGGAATTGATACCAAGTGGCCAGTCAAATTAAAAAAGCTAGCGATCAAAATCTTACCCCCGCTTCTAGATCGCTTCACTTTGGTAGGCGTTGGCTCATTTTGAAACACCCAAACAGTCGACTGGCGCTTGGTTTCTGGGTCGTATTGATAAATCCAGGACTCATCACCTGTAACGATGTCGTAAACACGCCGAGACGAGCCTGCTTCAAATTTGTTAAGCATATCACGGCACCATTCCACCCGGGCCTGCTTCTGAGCATCGGTGAGGTTGTGCGGCACCCAGCGTGATACTATCCTCCTCACGCGAAGATGGCTGTGTAGAATCTCGTGAACGCTTCCCGATCCAATCTTCAATATGTGTTGAATCTCCTGATATGTAATTCGCCTATTGTCTTGGATTAAATTTTTCACTGCTAGCACGTTTTCTTAGGTAACAGCCGTCAAAGGGCGACCGCTTCTTTCGTCATCCCCCAAAGTTGGTCGACCGCGCTTGAATTCGTTATACCAACGATACACGGTTGCCTTGGAAGGGCCTTCATCCATGAATGCCATTTGAAGTCTATCGTACGATTCATCCGGTTTCAGGCGACACTTGAAATCGTATAAAATCATAGCTCTAAAATGTTCCCGGCGCAGATCCATATTTCAGTGAGACACAATACTTTGAATTAACTCGCAAAAAATGTGGAGGGAAATTTTGAAATTGGAACTTACTTATTTTTACTTATAAATAATCATATTTTCGAAAAACATTATAACTGGAACTGGCCAGTCTCCCATATATAAAAACTTTTTTTCGCAATACTTTCTGAGGGGCCTGGTACTTCCTTGCGCTCGCGACCTGGGCTCCATATCACGGGATCTGGAACAAATTTAATGTTCAGGGCTTTAATTGGTGCCTTTTTTAAATGTTGACAATTAATAATCATATATTAAAATTAAGTGAAAAATAGTGTTAAAAAAATGAAAGTTCTTCAAGTTTTTCTGGAGCCCTTGAAAAAAAAAGTAAAAAAAAAATCGCGACCCCTACAGTTTTATTAACGAATTATTAACTAAGCTCTGATAAATTATGAAGAACAGAACATGAACCTGGAATTGACACGAGACAAAGCCGTAAAGAATTCTGCACACTATAGCGTGAGCGAAGCGAGCCCAAATTTTTTTTTTTGGACTAGCGAAAACTTCACTCTATTTTAGGTGCATTTTAAAAGGGCTTTTAAGGCTTTTCTTTTCATATAAAAGCATTTAAGTCTTCTTTTACCGTGCTTAAACAAACGAGAGATAAATATAAAAAGTTTTTGCATATAAAGAAAAACAAAAAAAAACAAAAAACAAAGCTGACAAAACTGTCTAGACTGCGGTCAAGAGCAGATCTATATCTCAGAATAAAAAAAAAAATAGTGAAATGATTTGGGCTGGACCAGGCTGGACCTACTTTGAGCGCTCGAAAGAGCAGCGCGAGCGATAAAGATAGCCAATATTATTATTCTTAAAAATTTAGCTTCTGTTACTATCTTTACGCTTTTGTTATGATTTGCATTCGTTAATGAAGAACTTGATAAAAATTAAAGGCAATCCTGCATAGACTTTTTTCATCCTTGGCTTTCATTAGCTGACTATGGCAATGGCCCTTTTTGGAAGAACGCCTCTTTCAACTGTCTGCTGCTGACATTTTGTCGTAATAGACAAGTTTGTGTTTGTTTTGCTAAAAATCACGCAGATTTGTCAAATCTGTGAAATCACCAGAGTGCAATAATTTGTGCTATGATTAGTCACAACCATGTCACAACTCTCAAATGAAACAAAAAAATATGCCATAAGCCCCGCCCCGTTCGGTCAAGTCACAACACGAACATCAGCATCAAAAATGTCAGCAATAATTAATGTTGATGCTGATTCTGATGTTGAAAATAATGCTGATGATCCGTGGTTGCTGATACTGATGCGGATATTCGCAACAACCCTGATAGCAACACGCAGACACGCAACATTCTTTCTAAACAACGGTAACCTTGGCCTTTCGTCGAACCCGTTGGCGTCGGCGTTTCCATAACATACTGACCACATAGACTGCTCTCTTACATGCAGTTACGAAAACTACGCGCTTACGATATTTTTTTACTGTTGCTAGGGTTTCAAGAAAAAACAGGGCAAATGCGAGTCAGACTCGCGCAGTAAGGATTCCGTACCACCCACCGACCTGATACCCCATAGAAACTGATTTAATTTACGAAAATTCATCAAAAGAAATTAACGGACCATGCGCGAAATACGAATTTTTGCATCTCTTTCTTACGCAGGTACCATCACATAATCAAAATCAAAATAATGTATTTGTAAAACATAGCTAAAAGTTAAAAACTTGGTGGAAAATTAACATAATTACGCCACACTATGTTTAACCTTGAAAGGCATACAAATTACATAGTACCTATAGAACAGCATAGCATTTTTATTATTAGTTATAATTCAATTATTTATATTTTTAGGTTACATAAATCATCTAGGTAATAATTATTTTCAAAACTTGTGTTCAGTACGCAATACTTAACAACATAGATAACAAATTAATCAGACATCAAACTAAAATTACAATATTAAAACATTTTAAATTTCAAACCATTCACATTTTATCATCAAAGTATTCTTTGATAGAGTAGTATGCTTTTTTATGTAAAAATTCTGAGGGCAGTTTCTTAAATTTATTTATATTATCTGTCTCCTTGATACTTTTGGGTAATTTATTTTAAAAAAATTGGAGCCATATGTCTATGTTTGCCCTATATTTAGTATCTGTTGCTAAACTACACAATGACAAAGTAAACACTATAATCAGGCCAAGTTTGACGCTGGTGTGTATTGCAAAACGTTATTTGAAGAAGGAATAGGAACAAAAACATTTAAAAAATTCTATTTTATTTTTAGTATTTGTCATCATAGCAGCACATATGTATTATATATATACCTAGATAAAGCATTGCGTCAGACAGACTGATGGACGTACAGACAGCGTAGCGAGAGTAATACGGTCCCGGTTAGCACCCTTTGGGTACGGAACCCTAAAAAAACTTCAAACATACGTTCGCATTTATGATATTATTAGGATCACATTTGGTCATAAATTCCACCGTGCATGTCGTAACACAATGCAACAGCTACTGTAACAACAAATTTTGTCACACTCGTCACATGTTCGGTCACGTTGGTCACAAGTTTGGTCTCAAAAATGCCCGCACAGCCTTGGCCTTTCTACAGGCCGTTGTGTTTACAAATACGTTACTTGACGCCGAGTAACTGTTACGGCAATGTTACGTACTATAATTACGATTGACGCGATTGAATATCTGTAATAGGGTTGACAAACTTTTTTTTATTTTTCATTTCAATCTCTTAACTAAAAGAAAGAAAGAAAGAAAGAAAAATGGTTTATTTACTACAGCCACACAACACACACAATAACAATAATATACAGTTTTAATCAATATAGACTCCTAAAAGAAACTACTTACTTAAAGAAACAACACTTCATTTTTTCGTCTTTTTATTTTTAACCGTTCTTCAGTAATCTTCGGTGTTATTTATTGATATTTTAACCATGTATTTTTTACAATTAACGCAGTTTGATGCAAGGATTTATTACCGGACTTATCTACGACGCATTTTTTCTGAAAATTGTTAAAACATTAGTTAAATTAAAATAATTTTCAACAATACCAAATCATAAAACAAGATAAAAACTTTCGACTTTAGAGCAGAGGTTCTCAATGTGGGGGGTAGCCCCATTGAGGGGCGTGCTGAGAGACGTGATGACGTGTAAAGGCGGGCACAGATGAGGCGTCAAAAGACAGACACAAAATAATTGTATAACTATAAAAAATCATATTCTAGCAAATAAATAATATTAATTACAATTTTAAAATTGTGGCGATGGGGAGGGGGGCGCATAGTTTTATTTTTGGTGATCCCTGCTTTAGATAATTCAAACACGAACAACATTAAGTTATAATGTAATGCCCTAAAGCCGGCTTTTCACTACGGAATATAATATATATTATATCTCGAAATATAAATTAAATCCGGTGATTCACCTTCACACTATATTTTTTCGTTCAATTCGGTTGCACACAGACACGAACTGAGGGTGACGCAGGGGCATGAAACGGTATGCGGGGTACGGGGGTTAATATAAACATGAAAATATCGCTCGGCCGGTCGGAAAAATATTTATAGTTTGGGATGTATTACATCTAAGTGTACAGGGTTACATTTGAAAGTACGGTGAACGTTAAATTATATCTCAGTATGTAATATAATATATATTATAATTATATCCTGTAGTGAAAAGCCGGCTTCAAATCACGAAAAGTAGTTCCATACATTCTGTAGAGCAACATGGATGACTTTCTATGGAACAGCTGTTTTTTTTTACGATTTCGGGGTTGCTCCCTTAGTAAAAGTTGTTTGATATGATGAGTACATTCACAACAACATAACATCACGCCTGTATTTCCCCGAAGGGGTAGGCAGAGGTGTAAAGTACACCCACATTTCGCCAGTTATGTTATAGTCCCATGTAATAGGGGGAAGCCTATTGCCATTGACCGGGCACGAATCCAGACTCCGGGCTGCTACTGAGAATTTCCTAATGAAAAAACCCAATAACATAGAGTAAATTCACCCCTTAAAATATCAGCTAGTACACACGGCTCCACATCAAGCTGTACATTTCCAGTATAAGCTGATCTCGCATTGTATAGGTTTTCCTTAAAACGCGAGGTCAGCCTTTACTGGTTTAGTACAGCTTGATGTGTAGCCGTGTGTACATGTAACACCTTATATAATCAAGTTGTCAGCCCTCGCTTAGATAACAGAAGGTGAAGATGTATTTAAATTCAGTCCACGGCGCGGCAGAGTAAGGAAAATCCAGATGACTTCAGCTGGTGGACTTACAACATTGTGGAAAGCTAAATACAGAATAATTTACATTATTATACAAGTACAGTACGCTGTTTCCTTGTGGTCATACTAGTTTGTCATACCAATATGACCACGAGGATATACATGTCCTCGTGGTCATACTGTACATAATATTTTCAGTACACGTAACACCTAGTTTCTATTGATTCGTAAAGTTTGAATTAAAATAGGGTGTTATGTCAACCCTATTTGACTGTTGAGTATTCATTTTTCTTATAGCCTGCTGTATTTGGGTGTCTATGACCATAACTTTCTTTTTAAGTAATATTGGCTAAAGATGAACGCTTGCCTTCCACCCTGGGCACAGAAAATCTACCTACTAACGTACTAACTACTAGGTACAGTCTAACAAAGCAAATATTATACAGGGTCGCCAAAATAGATGAAAATTTCTCAGGAAGTTATTATAGAATGGTTTGATTAGGGTTTTTTAAAATTAAAAATATTGTTTGTTTGTGAGCAAAGATAGAATGTACAAAATGTACCAAATTTATGGAAAATGAATTTTTTTTTTTTTTTTTTCATTTTATTTTATAAATACAGTTTAACTTTGTCCGTTATTAAAGTGATAATTCACTCGAAAACATCCATAATCTTCTGAGAAAACTTCATTTATATCTCTCTACCCTGTATACCAATTGCTTTGCTAGACTGTACTATACTAAGGTACAGAACGGCCACGCTCGCGCCCAATGGACGCAATGGTATTTAAAAGTATAGATATGTCATACCCTAAAAAACAAACGAAAAAAGTGTTCCGAACGCAGCGGCAGCACAATACATATAAACTAGTACCTACAAAGTAAGTAAGTTGGTTACTTCAAGTTACTTTCGCGTCATAATTAGAACACTTTCTGTACACACGCGACGCCATTTTAGTTATTTTTGTCGCCGGCACGTCGCCGGTCACGCTCGGTGCCTTACTTGACGCGGATTAATAGAAAACAGTCATAAGACGTTTTCGAGTCTTCAGATCGCGAGCGAAAGTAACATATCTGTACTTTTAAATATCATTGAATGAAGAACTACTGTCAGTGACAAGCGCTTCAAACCCAGTCAGCATTACAAGCGGCGAGCATCCCTAATCTACACGTGTATTTGCGTTCGTATGCAGACGTAATCTTGGGTATTAATTATAGTATTTATTTTGTATTGAGTGTGCCCTGGGTCTGAAGTTTGAACCAGGCTCACATCTTTCGAGACTTTTTACGAAAGTTCCTTAAACCGGTTGTTGTTCGTCGAAATCTATAACCCCTAAGACCTCCTGGTTTAGTAAACCAGCTCTAACTAGCTATAGCTCGTTTGACCCTTCTATGCTATAAAAAAAACTTTACATTTGAAGGTTTTTTAAACTACATCTTCTTTTATGGTGATATAAATCTTATTAACTGACGAAAAAACGGAGGAGGTTCTCAATTCGACGCATTTCGAATTTTTTTTTTAATGTATGACCACGCACAACTTTTTACAGAGTGGTCCGATTTTGATGATTCTTTTTTTAATGGATAGGGATATATCTCGAAGTTGGTCCCATTTAAATTTCAAAATCAAAATCCACCCCTAAGGGTAGTCAAACAGGGGATGAGTGTTTGTTCACCCACTGAATTCTTACCTGTTAACCGATTCTGTTGAAACTTGACACACATAAATATAGTTCTAGACACTACGACATAATGGAGACTTGGAGTTAGTTTGTAACCACAAAAAACTGAAAAATAAAACTTTTTAACAAAAAATTGAACCGACGAAAACAGAAACTGAAAAGCGAAAAATAACTAATTATGAGTCGGCGCCAAACAACCGATCAACGAAAATCATTAAATTACTTTAAATATTTAATAAAAACAACGTCACATCAAATACAACGTGAAATTTTCAACGATAAACAATAACTTTCCAAAAATGCGTTCTCCGCTCGGCCACTTGCAACTTACACGCACTTTGCTTGTTAAAAGTTCGTTTGGCACCGACTCATAATTATTTATTTTTCGCTTTTCAGTTTCTGTTTTCGTCGGTTCAATTTTTTGTTAAAAAGTTTTATTTTGGTTTTAAGGTCAACATTAAAAATCCTTATTAAACTTCCCGAAGTGAACAAAAAAAGGGTTATTTCCGGATGTTTTGCTCTCCTTGCACTACTTTTTAATTATTTATTTTTATCACAATAGGCTAACTAAAATACACTTCATCATCATCATCCTCCTGCCCTTATCCCAATTTATTTGGGGTCGGCGCAGCATGTTTTTTATTTAAGTTTAATTAATTCGAGTTAAATTAATTAATAATTAATTAATGTATTAATAATTTCTTAGGGTTTTGCGATCACTACAATAAACCAACTACATCGCGACATTAAAATTGGTTTTCCTGACGTTTCGAAAGCTAAAAAAACCCTAATATAGTAAAATATAGTAGCTCACAAAATCAAAAAAATAACTAATATAATAAAATATAGGCCCTAGAGAAAGGAACCTCGTCACAATGCATGCCGTTTCAAGGAGTACTACCTTCTGCATCTGGCCCTTGATCCAGACGCCCAACGAGAGCCTCTCTAGGCTCTTGACTATTAAACCATTGGCCGTGACGACTATAGGTACAATGACTACTGAGTCCACATCCCACATGTCGACAACCTCGTGTGCTAAATCAAGATTTTCATTTTTAGTCATTTTACTTATTATAATTTTAAAGTTATAATAAACTAAGGAAATAATAAAAAAACACTCTCGCTTCATTACCGCGAACCTTAGAATAACTAATCTAAGTCGCGAACTTTATTACAGGGAACTTTATTTTTATTTTTTAAGCTTTAGCTTAAGCAACTTTTGAACTGAATTGAAAGTCGTAGCTGAAGCATGCCTATAAAACCTACCTGCCCAATAAACTATTGTATGTTGTACGTAAAAATTGAATAATGCAAATAAACAAATTTATTAATTTTATCATCTACTCAGTAGAATACATTTTAATGTACCGCGTAGACGCACCAGACACACCCCTTTATTAGCAGTCCCTTCGGCCTCTTCTAATTATCTAAAGATATCACCATTCATTCGTATTCCAGCATTGTATAATAACAAATTTTCATCGCTAGGCCCCTTTAACACTTCAAAAATAACGTGGAAAAAACAAATTCTTCAAACGTTATCACAGGTCAACTCCGCTTAGTGCCCGAAATTACACGACTCTCACGTATACCTCACTACCCATCACCTCACCACACACATTTTTCACACTCTTACAGTACACACACACTCACACTACCAATATTAACTAGATATTGTATAAATGCCCAAGAGGCTCTCTGCATAGGTTTGTGAATTTAATTAGTTGTGCGTTTCGTAATTGGCGTAATGTCTAGAGTCTAGACTAATGAATTGAATAAAATATTGTAAGCTGTGAAGTTACCAATAACAAATAAATAAAATTATTATAATTATATATTTAGCATGGCAACACTCACTAGGTACATAGACGTGATTATTTACAGCCCAGTTATTAAGCCTTGCAGGTGTAGTTGCACTATCGGTTGCAGTTGCTGCGCCTGCGACTGGTTGCATAACATGCCATGGAGGCTGCATTACGTACTGTCAGATGACACGAATCACTTCTACGATATGTAGAGATATGACAAAAGGTTCAATTTGTTAAAGAGTCGGACTAATGATCACGAGGTCGTGGGTTCGATTCCCACAGGACACAAATATTTATGTGATGAACATAAGTGTTTGTGTTTGTCTGGGTGGTTCGTGTGTATTATAAGTATGTATTAACACAAAAAAGTATATAAGTATTATATCCATTGTCTAGTACCCATTACTACCCATAGTACAGTCTGCATGACAGTGGTAACACTTCAATTCGAAAACCGCCTTTACTGCTTACGAAATAAAGATGCAGCTAAAGTCAAAGTGTTATCACCGACGTGCGGTCGATCGTACAAGCTCTGCTTAGTTTGGGACTAGATGGTGCTGTGTCAAAATGTCCTCAAAATGACACAAATATTTATGTGATGAACATAAGTGTTTGTTTGTTTGTCTGGGTGGTTCGTGTGTATTATAAGTATTTACAAAAAATAATAGTATTATATCCATTGTCTAGTACCCATAGTACAAGCTCTGCTTAGTTTGGGACTAGATGGTGCCGTGTAAAAACGTCCGGAAATATTTATTATTATTATCAAGTCATAAGTCATTTATGTACTCATTTGTGTAACATAGGTACAAAAAATAATATAAAGTTCTAGAGTCCGCTATGTTATGCCAGCAGACGTACAAATGTGTATTTAAAATCAAGTTTAGTTGTCAATTCAAGTATATGAAAATATTTTTTTATTGTTATATTAATTATGACTTTGATTCCTCTACTAGATCCCTGCAAAGAGAAGTACATAGCGCATAAAAACACAAAAAAAACTATTATTATTACTGGTTTATCGTCCTGTCTAGCACCTATCACACATACTTGATTCTGCTTATGTATAATAGTACAGTCGACCGCACATCAGTGCTAACACTTGAATTACGAATACCGCCCTTACTGCATACGAAATAAAGACGCTTTCAAGGTCAAACTGTTAGCATTGACGTGCAGTTTACTGTACATAAAATAATCAAGAATGATTTTTAATTCAACAACCTTCATCATCAGCCCATTACTGTCCCACTGCTGGGCACGGGCCTCTTCTCAGAATGAGAAGGTTAAGGTCTTAGTCCACCACGCTGGCCTAGTGCGGGAGTACTATTTTGTTTGATTTAAAAGCGTCCGGAATACCTATCAGTCAGTCAGTTTTGTCTGCTGCTCAGAATAGGCAACCACAGTTACAATAGCTTTCTCCGAAAAAGGATTGTGATGTTATGAAAATGGAATACAATGCTCTTTGATTTCCATATAATAGTTTGAGTAGGTGCATTATAATGTGTATATGCAAAATACAAGATGTTGATCTATAACCGTGCCATATTTCTAGAGCAAATGATAAATAATATGCTTAGTCAGCTAAAAATACTTGAAGAATTCTACGATTATTGAATACCCAAATTTTCACTCGGAAACATAGCGAGGGTTTGAGAATAAATCCCGAACGACTCTGAAAATAAGTCATCGGCGGCATTGTCAAAGGGTGCAATTTTTTTGGTGGTTTTGCACGCATCGTTTTTTTGTCGCACGCGACACACGGGGGCAATTTGTTTGTTTACAAATAGGTTTTAAATAAAATGAAAAAAATTGAGATTGACCTTTTTTATTGATTCGTGTTTAGTATCAGTGGTATAGTCACCTCCTTAAATATGCCACGAATACAGATCAACATGTTGTATAGGTGGAAAACACAGTGTACAGTCATGTGTGATCATGGAAATGCATTATAAATTGTTGGAATTACCATTTATCTGTTGCGAGAGAAGGATAGCGCTATTTGTCCTATACTGGGCGTAAGGGGAACGCTTCCGAAAACGAAGATAGGTGCTGGTGATTACTGATAAGAAACCACGAAAAAAAAATGCGATTCTGTTTTTAGATTTTTTCATATATATTTTTTAGCATTTTTCATACATAACCAGCTTTGGGCAGTTAAATAAAACTCATACATAATGAAAAATGCAAAAAAAAATGATATAATCTATAAAAAGAATCGCATTTTTTTTCGTGGTTTCGTATCAGTAATCACCAGCACTATCACCTGTTTTCGGAAGCGTTTCCCTGACACCCAGTATAGTAGCAGTGTAGTAGCTCTATCACCATCTCGCTAAATGTTTGTTATGCAACCAGTCGCAGGCGCAGTAGCTGCAACCGATAGTCCAGCAATTTATAATATGCTCCCTATATGTGTATGTTAAAAGCACTGCTAGGGTCACTATGACAATATTCTTCCAAAAATCCTCATTAAGTAAAAGATTTATGAGATACAATTCTAGAAGAAACCCCAAATAAAACAAGTATGGGCCTTGAACCATACCAGGCCCCTCAGAAAGTATTGCGAAAAAAAGTTTTTATATATGGGAGACTGGCCAGTTATAATGTTTTTCGAAAATATGATTATTTATAAGTAAAAATAAGTAAGTTCCAATTTCAAAATTTCCCTCCACATTTTTTGCGAGTTAATTCAAAGTATTGTGTCTCACTGAAATATGGATCTGCGCCGGGAACATTTTAGAGCTATGATTTTATACGATTTCAAGTGTCGCCTGAAACCGGATGAATCGTACGATAGACTTCAAATGGCATTCATGGATGAAGGCCCTTCCAAGGCAACCGTGTATCGTTGGTATAACGAATTCAAGCGCGGTCGACCAACTTTGGGGGATGACGAAAGAAGCGGTCGCCCTTTGACGGCTGTTACCGAAGAAAACGTGCTAGCAGTGAAAAATTTAATCCAAGACAATAGGCGAATTACATATCAGGAGATTCAACACATATTGAAGATTGGATCGGGAAGCGTTCACGAGATTCTACACAGCCATCTTCGCGTGAGGAGGATAGTATCACGCTGGGTGCCGCACAACCTCACCGATGCTCAGAAGCAGGCCCGGGTGGAATGGTGCCGTGATATGCTTAACAAATTTGAAGCAGGCTCGTCTCGGCGTGTTTACGACATCGTTACAGGTGATGAGTCCTGGATTTATCAATACGACCCAGAAACCAAGCGCCAGTCGACTGTTTGGGTGTTTCAAAATGAGCCAACGCCTACCAAAGTGAAGCGATCTAGAAGCGGGGGTAAGATTTTGATCGCTAGCTTTTTTAATTTGACTGGCCACTTGGTATCAATTCCCTTACGGGATCAAAGAAGCATTAATGCCGAATGGTATACTACCAAATGTTTGCCAGAAGTTTTCTCTGTTATAAGCAACAAGCGATCAAACACAGGGCTCCGCGGGCTACTGCTCCACCACGACAATGCACCTGCGCACACCGCACTCAAAACGAGGGACTTCCTGGACAGCACGCCAGTCAAACTCCTGGGTCACCCTCCTTACAGCCCTGATCTAGCACCGTGTGACTTCTTTTTATTCCCAAAAATAAAAAATCAGCTCAAAGGGATACAATTTTCGTCGCCGGAAGATGCGCTGGCTGCGTTCGAGCAGGCTGTAAACGAGGTGTCTGCGGCGGACTGGAAAAAGTGTTTTGAAAACTGGTTTAGGCGCATGAATCTTTGTATAGAGGCTGGTGGAAAGTACTTTGAAAAGATTTGATAAAAATATATGTACGTATAGAACAATTTTTTTTAGTTTCGCAAAACTTTCTGAGTGTCCCACGTACATTACACAACTCGACACGCTATGTAGCTCATTCTTCCAAAGACGACATACAATCTAGTCGGCTGGGCTTAAAAACAAGAACCTCGTTTTTCGAAAAAAAAAGTAACATCGAATAAAAAATAATACTTAGATGAAGGCGCATATTCCTTCGTTGAGATATCGTTAAAAATATAAAATTAAGAAATAATTAATATAAATATTTTTCGAGTACAGAGTAAAACCTTAGCTGAATTCTAGTAAAGATTCAAAGATTCAAAAAATTTATGCGTAGGTACCTACTTAGAAAGAAAGAAAGAAAAAATATTTATTTGCTTCAAAAGTAACGCACAAAATTACCAAAAAATGTGCAGGGTAGGAAAGTAAGTTATTTGCAAACACAACGGAAACATCAGTTTATATAAAATACCTACATAAAGTTTCAAAGAAATCATCAAAAAAGCAATTATTTTATTATTTTTAACGCATTTACGCATGCGAGGTGAAATCTAAAGACATAAATTGTGGAAAGAAAAAATCGCTCACGAGCAGGATTCGAACCTGCGACTCCAGTGCTGTAGCCACTCAGCTACCGTACGGTATCGAATTTAACTTCCACTTTGTACGTCTTTGGGTGACGTCAACGACATCTACTAACTTTGCAGTTAATTCAAAGATATATAGATGTGCCTACCCTTACCAATGACTTTATTACTCATTTACGCATGCAAAGCGAAATCTAAAGATATAAATTTTGGAGCCAGGAGTCGCAGATTCGAATCCTGTTCGTGTGCGTTTTTTTTCTTTCTACAATATATATCTTTAGCAAAAAATTAGCTACAGTACTTCTACATCATACCTGTATATTGTCACATCTGCACGCCATCTATTCGTTACAAGGTCGGCACAGTCATTGGCATCAGTTGCCAAACAATATTTAGCCGGTGGAATTATTCCATAATCATTGAGTAAGGTTTTTATAAATAAACATCTACATGCTTTAGATGGTATAGAAATTACTTTCTGTCAAGGACGCTTACGAAAGTTTCAAAAGGTGAGAGAATAAATTATCATCATCATTTCAGCAGAAATACGTCCACTGCTGGATATCGCCACAACAAACGGTCCTGCGCTTTCCGCATCCAGCGGATTCCCGCGAAAAACAAATAAATAAATAAATATTTGATTTTACACAGCACCATCTAGTCCCAAACTAAGCAAAGCTTGTACTATCGGTACTAGACTTAGATTAACTGTTGATCGAAGGTACTAGACAATGGACATAATACGTATATACTTTTTTTGTACATAAGAAACACCCAGACCAACACAAACACTTATGTTCATCACATAAATATTTGTGACCTGTGGGAATCGGGTCCACGACCTTGAGATCAGCAGTTCGACATTCGAACCACTGGACCACAGAACTTGAACGAATAGTTTAAGTTTTTGTGAGGCAGTATACTTCTTTATTTCTGAGTCAACTGGAGACGTTAATCATGAACCCTTTACTCGTTGTGGTCGCGGACCGTTCACATGTTAACTATTGTGAACGGTCCTGTTTGTCATTAATTTAAATAATTTTATTAAAAAAATCTCTTCAAAAAATAAAACATGGTTCAATTGTCCGTTATTTTTAAAAAAGAAAAAGAAAGAAATAATGAAAAACTATGAACTAACAACTAACTAACAACAACAAACAACAAAACAACAACAACAACTAACAACAACAACAACAAACAACAACAACTAACAACAACAAACAACAACAACAAACAACAACAAACAACAACAACAACTAACAACAACAACAACAAACAACAACAACAACAAACAACAACAACAACTAACAACAAACTATTAACTATTTCTATTTGGTACAGAACAGTGACAGCACAACAATAACGACGATAAAATGACCAAAATTAGATATAATTAAACATGAAACATGACATAGCTTGTAGGATCAGTAAGCTGAAGTGGCAGTGGGCTGGTCATGTCTGTCGAAGGACCGATGGCCGCTGGAGCAGACAAGTCCTTGAGTGGAGACCGCGATTCGGCAAACGCAGCCCCCCCCCCCCCCGCCAGGTGGACCGACGACCTGAAGAACGTGGCTGGGGGGGACTGGATGCGGAAGGCAGAGGACCGAGTGTTGTGGCGCAACTTGAGAGAGGCCTATGTACAGCAGTGGAATGCGATAGGCTGAGTTGATGAAACATGAATTGACTGTCGGGCATGCCCGTGCCAATCGGGTATTTACAATATACCCGTATAAGCGTGGCTCATTTATACATGTTGAAATTTGAATCGCTTCATCATCCTCCGAGCCTTTTCCCAATTATATTGGGGTCAGCTTCCAGTCTAGCCAGATGCGGCTGAACATCAGCATTTTACACGGAGCGATTGCCATCAGACCGCCGCAACCCAGTTACTGGGTAATACTGACATTCGAAGGTTAGACCAGTTGTCAGACTTTCAGGCTTCTGACTACCCGTAACGACTGCCATAGATATTCGTATGACAACCGGGACCGACAGCTTAACGTGCTCTCCGAGGCACGGAGGGGTCTCGATGTGTAACGAAACGGTCACCCATCCACAGACTGACCGCGGCAAGTGCAGCTTAACCTTGCAGATCGTACAATCCGCGCAGTAGTTGCATCGCTACGAGCCCCCCAATTTGAATCGCTTATTTCCCGAAAATTGGTCCGTACATTTTATCGATTTAAGTGAACACAAATGTAGGGACCAACAGATTTTATTTTCGCGATTTCAGGGTTGGTCCCATAGTAAAAGTTGTTCATAATGATGAGTACAATGACTAATGAATTTATTTATTTATAATAATAATATTTAAAAAAAAATATACGTAACATAACCAGCCCATTACTGTCCCACTGCTGGGCACGGGCCTCTTCTCAGTATGAGAAGGCTAAGGCCTTAGTCCACCACGCTGGCCTAGTGCAGGTGGGCGGACTACACACACCTTTGAGAACTGTATGGAGCACTCTCTGGTGTGCAGATTTCCTCAAGATGTTTTTCCTTAAAGCAAGTGATAATCGAATATAAATCCGCACATGAATTCGAAAAGTCAGAGGTGCGGGCCGGGATCGAACTCACACCCTCCTTATTTATATAAATAATTTTTTTTTTTTTTTTTTTTCATTTACAATTTTTTTTATTTCGGGAAATAAGCGATTCAAATTTCAGCATGTATATACTTTCAAACTCAATTACACGATAAGATCCATAGTAATATTATGTTATCAGTAGTCTAACGAAGCGGTTTTGTTGTTACAGCTGAAGATTTCACAAAATGTCGACAAAATGACCCCAAGCTGAATGACTGCCTAAAAACTGCTGTACCCGACGCGCTAAGGAGGATGAAGAAAGGTATGATATCTTATTTTTATTTTTAACTTTTTGATATTTTAAGTTTAGTTTTAAAGAAATTTATTCTCAATAAAAACACAAAGTTACTTACTTTGAGAACAATATTAACTTATGCTATGATGGTTTAGTTCGTCAAATTAAAAAAAAAAAAAAACTGGTATGTCCATCCAATGCATTCATTATTTTACAAAAAAGTTGTCTGAAATTACATATAGAGTTTTTGCCACCTGTTTGGAACCCAGTCCTAAAAATAAACAAGTCCCAAACAGCACGCAACACTGTAAAAGATAATGATATTGTGAGTGATTACTGCGTGCATCGCGAAACGATTTTAATTAATAATATTGTACGGTAGATTAAAATATTTTTTTAGAAATATCTGTAAAGACGATTGTCATCTTAGTCTACCTGCGACCACGAAATGCTGCAAAGCTTTCGAAACGTCAGGGAAACCAATTTAAATAATATACGCGATTTAATCCGGTTAAACTTTGTTTTATTATAATGTGTAGTGATCGCGAAAACCTAAGAAGTTATTATATAGTGCTTGCTCAGTTTTGAATGCATTAAAATGAGCTTAGATTTATTGACGTGAGGATATTGTGCTCCTTCAAAAGTTATCGTTTTTTTGCCATAGTTGGTTTTAATTTTTGGTAAAACTAAAAATCTAGCTCGGCGAGTGCTATGTTGGGTAATCTTTTTTATTTAATTTGATAAAAGAATCCCTTTCGGATTATTGCACAATTTAATTCCCCCAAGCCCTTTCCATTATCGGACGACCAGACGCACGGCGATGCGCCACCGTTATATGGTAGATATTCCAACCTTACGCACGAACCGGTTTGCTAATAGCTTTATCATGCGTACCGCCAAAGAGTGGAATTCCTTGCCGGCGTCAGTGTTTCCCGAGAAATATAATCTGGTGGTCTTCAAGACTCGAGTGAATAGGTTTTTGCTGGGCAAGCGTGTACCATCGTCGACCGCACCATCGCTTAACATCAGGTGAGGTGGCGGTCAAATGCAAGCCCGTTAAGAACAAAAAAAAAATACATGTGTTATAAGTATATTACTGATTGATGTCCATTATTTTACTTTCTTTATAAATTATATTGGTGTTAAATATGGATGGTTAAAAATCATTTTTATTACTTTGTTTTGTGCAATTTTGAGATCTGTTAGTTTTGTTTTAGCGGCATTTTATGAATACCTACCAGATGACTATTAGCATCTGGAAAAATAAGGTGTAATTAATTACTGTAACTGTGAGTTTGCACTGACGAAACATTCACATAATAAAAACATGTTGAAAACTCTGTTTTCTGTCAATGCATCGAACCACGTTTGCATTGTCACACAACTTGTTATACACAAATATACTGATATGATATATATGATATACTGGGTGTCAGGGAAACGCTCCCGAAACTGAAAGGCTATTATTTTACTACTTAAACACAATCGAATACCAATAACCATTAGCCTTATACTCATTGTTTTAGTGATTTGGTATTTTGAAAACCCGCAATGTAAAGCGTACAAAACTCGGGATCAATGCCGCGCGTACCTAACCTACCTACGCTCGCTACGACACGGACTGCGTATGCGAGCGGATGTCGTTGACCCCTAGCGCCAGCTGATATATTATTAATTACATTGCGAACTCTATAAAATTAAGTAAATAAATGGAGTTTTTTTGCAAATCAGTTTTATTTAAATAGCTAGCTCATAGCATGTGTGAATGTGTATGCTGTCTTATGTAGGAAAAATGCAAAAAAATATGAAAAAAACTAAAAAAAGAATCGCTTTTTTTTTCTAGTTTCGTATCAGTAAGCACTATCACCTATCTTCGTTTTCGGAAGCGTTTCCCTGACACCCAGTATGATGTATATATCATATATCGTATGATGATCAGAACATGGTGGATATAGAATATGGTGAAAGTATGAAAATCCGTACAGTAGTTTCTGAGATTAGACCGAACAAACACGAACTCAGCGCAGCGGGGGACTTTAATTTATAATATTAAGTGATGATGATGTAGTGAGGGGCTCGTAGCGAAGCAACGACTGCACGGATTGTACGATCTGCAAGGTTAAGCTGCACTTGCCGTGGTCACTCTGTGGATGGGTGACCGTTTCGTTACACATCGAGACGCCTCCGTGCCTCGGAGAGCACGTTAAGCTGTAGGCCACGGTTATCATGCGAATATCTATGGCAGTCGTTACGGGTAGTCAGAAGCCGGAAAGTCTGACAACTGGTCTAACCTCCGAATGACAGTATTACCCAGTAACTCAGTTGCGGAGGTCTGATGGCAGTCGCTCCGTGTAAAATACTTATGTTAAGCCGCATCTGGCTAGACTGGAAGCCGACTCCAATATAATTGGGAAAAGGCTCGGAGGATAATGATGAAGTTTATTTGATTTTATAGTATATAAGATGGCGAAACGAGCTTAAGGCCCACCTGATGTTAAGCGGTTACCTTTGCCCATAACAACTGCAATACCACCTAGGCTGTTGCATAAATGGTACCGCAAGTCGGTTCGCCAAACTGAGACGTGAAGATGGAATGTCTCATGATGAAGTGATACACCAAATATTAAACAACTTTTACAATGATTCCAGGTATCTCCTCATTGTCGGTGCCTGATATGGAGCCGCTGCACGTGAACAGCATAAACATCGACTCCGGCGCCGGACCCGTCGTGATCCAGCAGTACTACAAGAACATCAAGCTCCACGGACTCACTGATTCTGTAATCACGTTTTACAAGTAAGGGAACACATCTTTCTTTATAAGTGGTGGAGAAGAATCGCCACACGTTGTTGTACGGCCGGCTACACATCGAGCTGTACAGTTCCAGTATAAGCTGATCTCGCATTGTACGGAAAGCCTATACAATGTGAGGTCAACTTATACTGGCTTTTACAGCTTAATGTGCGTGTGTACATAGGTACAGTCAGCAAACTTTCCGGTGAACCACCACTAACGCTAAAATCGCTTGCGCTCAGTGTTCGAAGACAGATGTAGGTAAATTGACTGCATGACAGTGGTAACACTTGAATTAGAAAACCGCCCTTACTATTAACGAAATAAAGGCGCTGTCAATGTCAAACTGTTGCCACTGACGTGCGGTCGATCGTACGTGTAAAGGGTGCCACTGACGATGCATTCAACAGTGCGAAAGGCGTGGCCGTATTCCAAAATCTGTCCGTGTTTTTATTCAAATTTCTCATTTCGATTTTAAATACACGTTTGTACGCCTGCTGGCATAACATTTTATTTTTATTTTTTTTAAAGCGGTCAGGTCTATGCAAGTCCCTTATGTCACTGTGACCTAAAAGATCTATTGTAATGCCTCTAATAGTAGATTACAGCACCTCTCCAAGCCGCAGGCCAACCATAAAGTCGACTATAGCCTTGGGGTTTGAGGATCTAATCATCAGCTGAGATTGTGTGGCCTCCAAGATGCAGACTTCTAATGTGGTGCATTCGCATAGGATATGAATGGGCGTTTCGTCCTTGTCGCGACAAAATCTTTATTGTTTTTAAGAACTTTATATAATATTTTTATACCTGTGTTACACAAATGAATAAATGACTTATGACTTATGAATGTTGAAAACGGAAGTTATTTTTAGAACAACTCGAGCTTTTTTGATTGTAGTCATTAAAACGGCGTCCGAATAGATGCATCGTCAGTGCCCACCTTAAAGCAGGATTCGTTAAAAGTACACACGGCTCCACATCAAGCTGTACATTTCCAGTATAAGCTGACCTCGCATTGTATAGGTTTTCCTTACAACGCGAGGTCAGCCTTTACTGGTTTTGTACAGCTTGATGTGTAGCCGTGTGTACTTTGTCGACAAAATGTATCACCGGGAAAGATCGTGACTGTACCTATATAAATAATTGAGCAGTGATAGCCTAGTGGTTGAACGCTTGCCTTCCGTGTACGGGGGTCTAAATTCGATCCCGGCCCGCACCTCTGAATTTTTGTATTCATGTGCGGATCAGAATTTGATTATCACTTGCTTTAACGGTGAAGGAAAACATCGTGAGGAAACTTGCACACCTGAGAGTGCTGCATACAGTTCTCGATGGTGACTGTGTAGTCCACAGAAATAGATTACTCTCCTATTTCTGTGCTGTAGTGACGCGGAATGTTCCATATTCAAAATAAAATAAAAACTTTATAAGTATCCTCTCATCCGTGGATATCCGCCATTTTGGCAATCGAGGCAAATACAGTAATCGAAAATAGTTTGCCAGAAATTCCAAAGGAACGATACTTAAATAAATACAATGATTTTATGAAGTGGCGAACAGACAAAAACATTGGTGCGTATTTTTGAAAAAACTACAACTTTTTACTTTCCTTATATTCGAAATGAAAATCCGTGCCTCGGAGAGCACGTTAAGCTGTCGGTCCCGTTTGTCATACGAATATCTATGGCAGTCGTTACGGGTAGTCAGAAGCCTAAAAGTCTGACAACTGGTCTAACCTCCGAATGTCAGTATTACCCAGTAACTGGGTTGCGGGGGTCTGATGGCAGTCGCTCCGTGTAAAATACTGATGTTCAGCCGCATCTGGCTAGACTGGAAGCCGACCCCAATATAATTGGGAAAAGGCTCGGGTGAGAAGATATTCGAAATGAAAAGTAGAATATTTAACTCGGGTGAAAGTCATCAATTTTTACTCGGACTATAGCCTACCCCAAGTGCAAGTGCAAGTTGCAAGTGCAAGTGCAAGCGGGATTTAGGAAGGGCATGGGGTGTACGGATCAGGTCTTTTCCTTGCGATGCATAGCTGAAAAATGTTTGGCCAAAGGTCAAAAAGTCTATTGCGCTTTCGTGGATTTGGAAAAGGCCTACGACAGAGTGATGAGGAATGAACTATGGTCTGCTTTGTCTATCTATGGGGTGAATAGCAACCTGATTCAAGCGTTGAAATCTCTCTATGCGGATTCTAGCGCTTGTGTCAGGATTAACGGCGCCTACTCTGACTGGTTCAGCATCGATAAGGGTGTGAGACAGGGATGTGTAGCGTCGCCGTGGCTATTCAATCTATTCATGGACAGTTGTTTGAAAGATTTGAAAGAGAGTGAAAATGGTTTAGAAATGAATGGGTTACTTGTCAAATGTCTCCTCTATGCTGATGATCAAGTTATCCTTGCATCGTCGGAGGGGGAGTTACAGAAGATGGTAACAATTATGGATGGTGCTTTGAAGAGTAAAGGAATGAAAGTTAATGTTAGTAAGACAAAAGTTTTGGTTTTTGAAAAGGAAGAAGTTATGACAGAGTGCAATATTTTGATAGGTGACGAAAAGGTGGAACAAGTGAAAGATTTTGTATACCTGGGTTCCATGTTTACGAGAGATGGCAAGCATGTGAAGGACATTGAAAGGAGAGTGAGTGCTGGTAATCAGGTGAATGGGGCACTACACACCTTCATGAACAGCCGCAAAGTGTCGGAAAAGGCACGGCTGGCTGTTCATGGGGGAGTGTTAGTGCCTACACTTATGTATGGTAGTGAAAGTTGGGTATGGCAGAAGAAACATGAAAGCAGAATAAATGCAGTAGAAATGAGAGCTTTGAGAAGTATGTGTGGTGTAACTTTGAGAGATAAAGTAAGGAATAACATGATAAGGGAGCGTTGTGGAGTGAAAGAAGATGTAGTGACAAAGATTGAGAAAGGTATGTTAAGATGGTTTGGACATATAGAGAGGATGGACGAGAGGAGATTGACGAAACAAGTATACGAAGCGAGTGTGGATGGAAGAGTTGGAAGGGGACGACCTCGGCGAACGTATCGCGATCAAATCGCGGATGTTCTCAAAAAATGCCAGGTTAAGAGTTCTCTAAACCGACGAGCATGCATGACGAGGTTAATGGACGTAGATGAAGCGAAAGAGGTGTGTCAGGATCGTAGCAGGTGGAAATCCATAGTCTCTGCCTACCCCAATGGGAAACAGGCGTGATAATATGTATGTATGTATAGCCTACCCCTCTAAATACCTCGTATGGGAATTGATTTCTTTCGACCCTTATACATATAACAATCTACTATTTTGTCTAATTTTCCTCATTTATTTACTGATTATTTTGGTTGCGGTTTCTTTTTTTCGAATTACCATGCGAGGTAATATAATAATAGGCATATCCCCCCCATCGGGGGAGGCCTTTGTCCAGCAGTGGACGTTTTTTGGCTGAAATGATGATGATGCGAGGTAAACTACTAGTGTCAGCTGGTTTTGAATAATTCCCACGAGATCTAATAATTTCACGAAAATTATTTGAATACCCATTCCACGTATATATTTTTCCTAGTCACTTTCGGCCACAAATATTTCCCTATCTATCCACGATTTGCTCTACTAAAGATAAAACTTTTAAATAGGAGCCTATAACAAATTTAGATCTCTAGTAGGCAATGATATTTGAAAGTATAGATATTTCATACCCTAACAAATCAAATAAAAAAAATGTTCCGTACGCAGCGACAACACAAAACACAAACTATACAGTACTAAGTAAGTAAGTTGGTTACTTCAAGTTACTTTCGTGACATAATTGGAACACTTTCTGTACACACACGACGGCATTTTAGTTTTTTTTGTCACCGGTCACGCTCGGCGCTTTACTTGAGGCGGTTTAATAGAAAAACGTCCTAATTAGGACGTTTTCGAGTCTTTAGATTGCGAGCGCAAGTAACATTTATCTGTACTTTTAAATATCATTGATTCCACGTGTATATTTTTCCTAGTTACTTACAGCCATAACTAATTTCCCATCTATCCATGATTTTCTCCACTAGAGATAAAACTTATAAATAAATTTAAATGTTTTTTTATTTCAAATAAACCTAATTACAGGCACTTTTGAAACGTCAGGCTCTATTTGCACGTATATAATAGGAGCCTATGTCAAATGTATATCTCTAATAGGGCGATTAAGCGTGGATACATAGGGTATTAATTTTGGCCGGTAATAGGTCATTGTTGACACAGGACCTGTTTTCCGCCGATGACATCGATTGCAATATATTTTAATAAAGCGTACCTACGGTTGATAATAATAGATTATTGTCTCAGACATGCAAGATTTTTTTCTGTCCCTACTTACAACTTATAATCCAAAATGTTAATACTACGTTTCTAATACTTTTTCAGGGCCGATCTCAAGAACTACAGGCTCAGGACTGACTCGATCACACCTAAGATGGAGTTCATAGCTGACTACATAATGCAAGGCAGAATCCTTGTGCTGCCGATAAAAGGAAAAGGCATTGCAAATATTACGATGGGTGAGTGTTACGCCATCTAGTAGGCAGTAGCAGCAAAACCAGTTACTTAGGTGTACATTTTTTTTAAACTTTATCTGGACGTGGTGAATCATAAAATTTTTGAATGCAATTAAACGTCATTGGTTGAGACCTACAGATACGAAATGATCCTTTACGGCCAAAATTAATTATCTAAGTACCTATGCGTGAGTGCCTATCACCACACAGTGTGTTGATACTCATATCAATAAATCAAGAAATTTTAATTACTTTGGTACCACAGACATAGTAAAAAATATAGACGAAGTGCTGCGAACAATCATAGTGAAACCAATAAAACCGTGCTTCTCCGTGTACAAACCAGCGCTCACGCACACACATGCGCCTTAAACCGTGCTCACCCCTCTCAGTTCACATGTCGCGGCATCTTCCAGTAAGCATCGCGAAAAAAAAAAACCTTCAGGTGCATGGTGTGTACGTGAGCACTGGTTGTACATGAAGGAGCACGGTTTTTGTTGGCTTCACTATGGTTGTTCGCAGCACTTAGTCTATATTTTGGTACACAATATTTGTAAATATAATGTAATGGTGATAAAAAGGGCACGCAAATATATTAGTTACAGTAATTTTACGCCATCTAGTAGCCAATAGCGGAAGCAATAATTATGCAGTAAGGTAGGTATTATACTTGGATGCATTACGATTCTTGTAAATGACGTAAGGGGCCATAGATTTATTTTTACTACGGAAGGGGCTAATCTAGATTATAGAATTACATAAACATTTACCATTCTGTGTATAAGTACTTAAATCTTCGATGTAGCCTTTGACTGCTATTCTATATACCTATTGCAGCATCAGTCAGTTTTCTCGAAACATGTTTATTATTTTAAAACAGCGTTTCAGTGTACCTACAGCATGTAGGAATGATACTTCTCATTTTAATCTTTATTATATTTTATTACATATAAAGATTATGGTATTACTGTTATCTGGATACTTATACTTATTAAGCAAACATTTTTAAGAAAAAGCAAAAAAAAAAAAAAGTATCAAGTAGATGAAAGAGAGATAAGAGAAGACTCGTAATCCAAAATGAAAAGAAAGTTGTCGTAATAGAAATCAGTAGAAAAAAAAAACAAATGGTCGCAACGAAAGCTTATGAAAGAATTTTTCTTTCACAATTTCACTACAAATACCGGCTACAAATACTTAACGCTTACGACCTTGTGACTTGGAGCGCATGGCACTCGTCTTGGTGATGATTTTAATTACATATTTGTGGCCTATATTTACGCCCTACCACACCTTACTTACGGTGAAGAACCGGAGTGACCAACATAGCTTGCAGGTTCAGTAAGCTGAAGTGGCAGTGGGCTGGCCATGTCTGTCGAAGGACCGATGTCCGTTGGAGCAGACGAGTCCTTGAGTGGAGACCGCAAATCGGCAAACGCAGCGTAGGGCGCCCCCCTGCCAGGTGGACCGACCGACGACCTAAAACGTGGCTGGGGGTACTGGATGCGGAAGACAGACGACCGAGTGTTGTGGTGCAACTTGAGAGAGGCCTATGTCCAGCAGTGGACTGCGATATGCTGAGTTGATTGATTGACACCTTACTTAATCAATTCTAGGTCATTTTAATCAAAATCTTCATTATCGAGCCAATCATTATCATCAGAAGTAATGATTGATGAATTTATCACTTTATCAATCAATTAACTTTGCTTATTGTATTTCACTACTATTATACGCGACGCTTATAAAAATTTCACTCTGGTTGCAGCATATTATGAATACCAACAAAAACTAGGTATGAATCTTAGCAAAGACACCTCCTAATCTAGGAATAATCGTACTCGCTCAATCACCACACCCTAATACAAACCCATAAGTTTAATAATGTTTCCATACATTTCAGAAGAAGCATCTTAATCAGAGACGTTCTTAGGCTTTCAGGGCCCTGTGCGAATACTATTGAAAAACTTATTTATAGCCGGGATGAAACTGCTGCCTTATTTTGTTTTATTCATCTTGTATGCGTTTCTTCCAAATATTTCTTCCTCGGACGAATAAAAAAGGCGGACGGAATCTCACTAAACAAAGACTGAAGCACTTCATTTTTTCCTAAACTCACTATAATTTCGAAAGCATTTTAACACACGAGATTTATACTGTTATTTTATTTGTGACGCTACAACAATGACTACCGTTACACTGGATTTTTGCGTAATCGTGGCTTTTTGGTATATTTGCCTGCCGGCCCGTACTTTTAAGCGAGCCGGTATACTATGGATGCTTCACTTATTATTTAGCGAGATTCCGTCCGCCTTTTTTATTCACCCGAGATTTCTTCATCCAGTTTCAAACTAATGCGATTTTTTTAGGTCCAACTTTTTTGAGGGTTTTTTTTGTCATATATGATAGCAATTTTTTAATAATATCAATATTCTTGATTTCAGTGAACCTCGTAGTGAAACACGATCTAATAGGCGAGCCAGTAAAGCGAGACGGACAGACGTACATGCACATCAAAGACTACAGAGTGAAGTTCATCCCACAGAGGGTAGTGCTGCACTTCTCAAACCTCTTCAATGGAGACAAGAAGCTCGGTGATAATATGAATTTGTAAGTTAATCTCAAAATTTTAAAGAGTCTTGGAAAATAAAAGTTTTTAAACTTTCGCGAATTTCACTCATATATATTAATTGTGTGAAAATTCCCGTAAACATAGTTCAATATCTTGGAAAATATTTGTATAACAAGCACTTGTGTGATACCTGAAACACAGGTTTATCCTAGTTCTGGTCGCTTGCTATTAATATACAAAGTAATTGAAAAAATACCTGAAACCTCTTAACACTAACTTTGTATTATGATCCTGAACGTTTGTTCTACGACTTTTAGTATCTCGAAACTTTTTGTTTTCATACAAACATATGTAAATACTCTGTAGGATGCATATTCTAGACGGCTGACGAGAGGCGCGTTGGCAGGACTGCGCAGCTAGTACAGACGCGCTCGGACTTGCGACATAATCTGCTGTAGTATACGCAAATTTTACAGACTTTAGATAAACTATTTTTTTTGGCTAACCTGTTTAGTATTGGCCAAAGTCGTACAACAAACGTTATTCAGGATCATGATACCAAGTTAGTACATACGGTCGACCGCACGTCGGTGGTAACACATTGACATTAGCAGCATCTTTATTTCGTAAGCAGTAAGGGCGGTTTTCGAATTGAAGTGTTACCACTGTCATGCAGTCGACTGTATTTGGAGGTTTCGGTAATTTTTTCAATTACCCTATATACAGAAGAATACCTCTTCATTCTTCAGATCAGTAATTATTTATGTAAGTTAATTAGTTTCAATGGACCATTTCAATTTTCATAATTATTAAATGCTTTTGAAACCGACTGCAGTCCATGACATCCGCTGGAATATGTTACGAGTCGTATCAATGATTCTTGGCGTGGCTCCTCCTCTATGCAAATCTGATGACCATTCGTCATAATATTGTTCGTAAATGCTTTCTCTGATCACAGTCAGTTTCCTGGGGCCGTATTACGAAGTGTTAAAACCAATACTGTTCCGGTGTGGAGAGGGATGGTGCAATACGTCCTGTATAGCTCTGTCTCTCTCTCGCAACGGAACAATGATGATTCTAATACTTCATAATACGGGCCCTGAACTCGTCTCTTGCTGAACTTTGACTCATCTAAACGGTTTATTTTTAACTATACACGAGTGGTGAAAACTGTAGATATTCATCATAGAAATCAAAATACGCAACATGTTTCTACACAGTGTTTCTAGTATTCAATGCAAAATAAATGAGGTCTACCTTTGCAGTTAGATATTCTACAAAATACAACTTTAGTGGCTCTGCGTCCAAAACAGCACTGATGATCGCGCACTGGTGTCCTATGTACCTGTACACGGCGACAAGTTCAAGCGCCTTTACCACATATAGATGAACCATAAATTATTTATGTGTTGTAGCGGAGAACTGGCGACACGCGTTCCGGTATTAAAAGACAGTACATACAATTTATTCATCATCATCATCATTTCAGCCGATAGGCGTCCACTGCTGGACATAAACCTCCCCCGAGCATCGCCACAACGACTAAACAACAAAAAACCAAAAACAAACAAAAAACTAATAATAATAATAAATGAACTTATTATTTTTCAGATTCCTGAACGAAAATTCCGAGCTGGTGTTCAATGAATTGAAAGAATCCTACGAGAAATCACTCAGTTCTGTCTTCCAAGATGTCTCCAATAAAATATTCGATAGTGTGCCAATGAACAAAATATTCCTTGAAGATTAATTATTTATTATTATATAAAATTTAGAAATAGCAACTTTTTGCTAGGTGGCAATACTTAAATTTTAAAAAAACACTCCTTTTAGGTTTAAGCGATCAAATTTAGAAATAAGACCCCTTCAAGAATGTGGTATTTATTGAAGCTGCTTTAATTAGACTTCGTAAAAATAAGTAAATAACTAATCATAAGTAAATAATTTTATAAGAAAATATATGTTTTATTTGACTTCTTCAATGTAACCTTTTGAGGAATTCTTGAAAAATAGTTGCTGCCACGCCATCTTCCAGCAAGTAGGAACAAACTAGTAGCTGGTAACAGCGCCATCTCTTAAAATATATTAGAACTAATTTATTTGTAACTATGTCGATATGGCGCATTGTTAGTCGGCTGGTAAAAGATTGGTTCTTTCTGTATTTTCGAGGGTCTTCTTTCATTTAATTCCACATCAGGTGCCTGTTGCTGCAGTTGTACTTGCTGCGCGTTCTTAATACAAATAGCTTTGCAGAATGCTTCATTTATTATAACCACTGAAACAGTTAGTTTAACTATTTGCCGCTAGATAGCAGGGTAACTAAGTCAAGTTTCATTAAAATCTAGCTTGTGAGATCCTATACTACGTTTTTTAATATGCAATTAACTCAAAAAATCCTTTGCACCAATGGCCATACTGCCGTCCGATAACTAAAAGGCCGTTAAGTGACAGTTTTGTCAAATTCGAGTTACATAGACTACTAAAGAGAGCAAAATTTGCTCTTTTTCGTAGTATATGTAACAAAATTTGACAAAATTGTCACTTAAGGTGAATGCTACAGGGAAGCCTGCGAAATTCAAAATTTCTTGTGTTTTTTGCTAATTGTTGCTCTATTTCGCGTTGTATATCAATCAAAATATGATTCGCGGTAGTAATAACAATATATCTACTGAACAATACCCATAAAAAATATAAACCTAGCTCTGTAAGCTCTACAAGCTCGAAAATCGATAATTTGTTCGTAAATTAATATTATCGAGCTTGTACAGCTTATCGAGCTAGGTTAATAATGTTTATGAGTATTATTCAATAGATTTATTGATATAACTGCAGCAAATCATATTTCGACCGATATACAACGCGAAATAGAGCTACAATTTGCAAAAAACTCAAGATATTTTGAATTTCGCGGGCTACCCTGTAGCATTCACCTTAACGGCCTTTTAGTCATCGGACGGCAGCATAGGTCTTTCAACAAACATTGACAGCTCTCTAACCCGAAATTTTATGGTTTTTAATTCTGTAAACTCAACTCCATGGTCATCTCTACATCTCTACGTCATCAATGCCCATTCCATCTTTCCGGATTTATAGGAACACAAATGTAGGGATCAGCGGATTTTTTTTTTCTAAAAAAAACAGCTGATCCCTACGAGTACCTAGACGGGCACCAGCGCGGTCCAGTGGAGTTCCCGGAGCTCCTCTATTTTGTGCAGAGGATTTTAGTTTTAATCGGAGTCAGACATACCCCTCCGCCATCCCCAGACGGAGGGTATCCATGGGGATTTCCACCCGAAATCAAAAAAAAGGGCTGGTCCCATATAGTAAAAGTTGTTTCATATAGGTGTTGTAGGTACAATGACTCCTCAAAAGGTTTAGTATAAATTAAGAATAAGGTTGTCTTTATAGACAATTTTAACTTTTACTTTTTTTTTGACAACTTTTTTTTTTTTATCATAAGGGTGAAAAAAAACGAACGCAACCTAAAAGGCACTCAGTTCAGGAGAAAAAATGTTTTAGTGATTTGACCTCTTGATTTTTGAAATAAAAAAAACTTTTTATCAAAAAAAAAACCGACTTCAAAAACCTTAACTAAAAAAGTAAAAAATAATCCTTGTACGTATTTCAAAATCTTTTCATAAACCAAAATTTTAAAGGCGGCGCGTGATTGACCCTTGCGTGATAATGTACAGTCGAGCGCATTATCTATACTTAGTAATAAACAATATAAGTGAACGTACATGAAAATCACGCACCGCCTTCAAAATTTTGGTTTATGAAAAGATTTTGAAATACGTACAAGGATTATTTTTAACCGACTTCAAAAAAAGGAGGAGGTAGGAGTATTCGGCAGGTTTTCTTTTTTTTTTTTTTTTTTTTTTTTAATTTTATTCATAAATGTTAATATAACCAATATGAGTTTTTTTTATTTTATTAACCTTTGTTATCCCAATGCTGGGCAAAGTTTCACTCATGTTCTTCCGAACGTCCATTCACTATCGTGAAAAAAAAAAAAAGAAAATTGGCCAAGAATTCTCAGAAAAACGAACCAATGAGCAGATCATCTAGATAGGCGAAGCTAAAATAAACTGATTTATTGAAGCTGGTTAAAAAACTACTCAACCTAAGTCGATAAAATTTATATGGGACCAACGCGCGGGCTTCCTCTACCAAATAAAAAAACAACCACGTAAATCGGCCCATAAATCTCGGAGTAATCAGTGTATATACATGAAAAAAAAAATAAAAAAAAAAAAAAATACCCGCGGAATACATAACCTCCTCCTTTTTTTGAAGTCGGTTAAAAAAAACTCGATTTCAATATTTGAGATATCTACCTACTACTTGCCCTCCAGTTGGCGTTAGTTTTTTCCACCATATCTAAGACAGAATTAGGTACAGAAAATAGTGGTACTAACATATTCCTACTAAAAGTAAGTATATAATAAGTCCTAATATTAGGGCGTCGTATTCCATTTCGAACAATCTGAAAAGAAAGAATAGTGTGAAAAGTCTAGTGGTTCGAGTGTTGAACTGCTGATCCCAAGGTCGTGGGTTCGATTCCCACAGGACACAAATATTTATATGATGAACAAAAGTGTTTGTGTTGGGCTGGGTGTTCCTTATGTATTATAAGTATGTATATCAGTATTATGTCCATTGTCAATGCCAACCAATCCAACCCATAGTACAAGTTCTGCTTAGTTTAGGACTAGATGGTGCTGTGTAAAATGTGCCAAAAATATTTATTTATTTATTTTAGATGCAAAAAATGTGATAACATTTCGTTCCATCCACCAAAACAATCTACCATGATTATATTTCTTAACATTATTAGGATATTCAAAGAATAAGAAGAATCGTGGTGGATCGCAAAGATATTTTTTTGTGCAGAAATCAAAATATAGATAATATGGAGTTACAATATTTAGTGTTAATTCCGCCAAACTAGTGCATTTTATGGAATGTAGGTAGCAGCCAAGTGGCGCCCCCATCAGTAAAAAAACGTACAGGTACTGTACAAACAAACTAGGACAAACTGTCCAGCTAGGTAAGTCCAACTTCGAGAAAGAGGTCAATCGTCGAATCCGACTCGGTTGGCCAGCGTTCGGGAAGCTACGCAATATCTTCTCGTCCAAAGTAACGCAGTGTCTCAAGACGAAAGTCTTTGACCAGTGTGTGTTGCCAGTAATTACTTCCGGTACTGAAACGTAGTCGCTCACAATGGGCCTGATAAGAAGGCTCAAAGTCACTCAAAGGGCAATGGAGAGGGCTATACTTGGAGTGTCCCTGCGTGATCGAATCAGAAATGAGGAGATTCGCAGGAGAACGAAAGTAACCGACATAGCCCGAAGAATCGCCAAACATAAGTGGCAGTGGGCGGGACACATTGCTCGCAGAATGGTTGGCCGATGGGGTATTTAAGTTCTGGAGTGGCGACCGCGTACTGGAAGGCGCAGCCTGGGTAAGCCCCCCACAAGGTGGACCGACGACCTGGTATAGGTCGCGGGAATCCGCTGGATGCGGAAGGCACAGGACCGGTCGTTGTGGCGATGCTTGGGGGAGGCCTATGTCCAGCAGTGGACGTCTTTCTTCTGAAATGATGATGATGATGATGACTGTAGTTTAATCACAAACTATTAACTCTGCAAATTACACTACGCTGTAGTTTTAGATAGAAAAAGTGCGAAAAACGGCCACTTTTGGCACTTTTTCTATCTGCAACTATAGAGAACTATCAGAGTCAAAGTCAAAAGTTTTTATTTCGAATAAGCATTGACGTGCACTTTCAAAACGTTAATTATGAATCTACTTGCACGGTTCCAAAAAGTTGGTCCTATGGAGAAGAGCCGGCAAAAAACTCTATACTATAATTTACGGAGTTAATAGTTTCTGATTAAACTACAGGACCTGTATCTAAGAAAGAAAGAAAGAAAGAAAAAAAATTTTATTTGCTTCAAAAGTCTTCAAAATCTACTTAATTTGTTTAAAACTAATCTTCGATAAATGATGTATTCAGCGTGTAATTTTTTTTTACTGATGGGGGCGCCACTTGCCTGCTACATGTTTCTTAATTAGTTAGTCGCACCTTCTTCTGCATGTGCATAATATTTGTGTGTGGGGAGTCCGCTGCAGACGAACTAGTTTGGCGGATTTAACACTTAATATTGTAACTCTATATTATTTTGTGTGTCATGGATTGCTGTAAAGTAACTCCTGATTTCATTCTTTACCTTAAAATATATGCCTATCTACTGAAAATAAATAATAATAATAGTCTTCTGTGAAATTTTGACTAATAAACGCCCAATTTTCAAGAGCTGAGGCCCTGGCCGTCATATGAATACCTGTGATAATTGTCACGAAAAGACAAGCACACTTACAAGCATCCTTTACCACATCCAACGGGAAAATAGCTTAGCCTGTTATTTTGTTTTATGAACTTAGCACCTATGTTGTAGACCTATCGTTGGACCTAGACCTCCCCTTCTTTGTTTCATCACATCCAGTCGACCCTTGATACCTTTAGACCGTCAGTCTGTTCTATGTCGGAGACCAATCTAATTGTACAGATCGAAAATAGACTCACCAATTTGAAGTCCTACCGCCGGTACCCCTGACCATCATCCTGATCGTCACGTACAAAGCAAACAAAATCAACACGAAGAACGCAGTCTGAAAGAAGTGTCCCACCAGGAGAGCCTCGCTCATCCTCAAGAAGGTCTTCAAATCTTGAACGAGTGACAGCTGTTTACACATGGAAACTTCATCATGCCTCGGAGGACACTTCGAGACCCTTTCGGGCCTCTTGAGGCACTTAGAGGGAGAGTTCTACGTTCTTTATTCAATTTAGCGCTGTGATCTGACTCTCTTCTGAGCCTTAAGGTTCAGACACACAGCGGGAGGGACGGAACGGAAGTGGAGGATCGACCGAACATGGACAGGGCGTACATGTCACACTGCGGGTGGATCGCGCAAGGTACTGGATGGCAGTGGAATGACAATGCCAGAAGAAAACATTCCGCTGTCTGTGTGACTACTACTATGCATTCCCATTTAATTTCCCGCTTTAATTCCGATCGCTAGGTGCCTGGAGCTTTATACAAAGATAAAGAACACAAAACCCTGTATGTAGAATGAAGGCTGCGTATGCACTCTTTAGGTACGCGAGTTCATTCGATCAAATTATTACTCAGAAATTCGCAACAATTGTCACAGGCATTCAGTACCAGTAGTAGTATTTTTTCTTACGACACCCAACCGGGACACAATCAGCTTTTCGAGGCAATTATGTTACAAGCCATGGTACCAGGCAGCTCTCAGTCTAGTATGTCTGTACATTCCTCAGATCACCACGAATACAGAAAAAATAATCACTAGGAAGAACTCAGTCTCAGTGTCCCTCCATCATGGCTGGAGAGGCACGATCATCCTTAAGATGAGTTTCAGCTCCTCAAACCTTCAGGTCTTCAAGTTTTGAACGAGTGTCTGCTGTTAACACACGGAAACTTCTTCATGCCTCAGTGAGCACAATCGAGACCCCGTTGTGCCTTGAAAGGCACGCAAGGTATTCTGCGTTCTTCGTTACGTATGTCATCATCATCATCATTTCAGCCGAAAAACGTCCAATGCTGGACATAGACCTCCCCCAATCATGATCATGGATATGCCATAATCACGACGCTTGGCAGGCGGGTTGGCGATGCAGTTGGTTGGTTAAATACTCGGAGAACGCTGCTGCCCATCCTCTGGTGAGTCCCTTAGTCGCCTTTTACGACACCCATGAGAAGATATAGGTGGTGCAATTCTTTACGTCCGGCACCACACGGTATAAATTACGTATGTAATTGATACAATTATCGTTGCAGGCAGACTTTATGCTGCATATTATTTCTAGAAATTAATGTGTGGAGGAACGAGGTATCATGTTCCTCCAACACAAAGCGAGGATTCTTCCGACCAGGCTGGGTCTGCGCCTGGCGGGCTACTGCCCAACGGTTGATGTTGGGCTCTTGTATATATGTTAACTTGCGTGTAAACACTGCTTGCGCGATGTAGGATAGTTCTCATCTCACCAGGTAGATTTCGCTACAAATGCAAAGACAAGGAACGTAAGATCTTGAACGTAGAATTTTGGATGACAGTAAACTTTCTGCCTGCACGAGCTCATTAATGACAGTGGTAATAGGTATACCTGTCTTTAGCCATGTCTCCTCACGACATCCAATCGGGACAGGAAACATCTTAACGAAGGCTATTATTTCCATTGACTAATATTATTCTACTGTTTCAAAGTGGCTTACCAGTGAGGAACCCTGTTATTTCTAGTTGCTCTAACCAGTTCTCTGAGTGACAGATACGTAGCGGATATAATGACAAGGAAGAGGGTGGTCTCCAAGAAATGTGTGACCAGTGAGCGCAAGCTCATCATCAAGATGAGCTCGACTTTATCATTAAAACATCACAGTGGATTTCGACAGACTCGCAGAGAAAATAATCACTGTGTAACTGACTGATGACTTGACAGCACACAAATGATGATTTTGATAGATGATATTTTTTCTTTCGGTTGCTAGATTTTAGGTTGAGTCAAAAGGTCGGTTGTGTTGGGTAGAGTAATAAAGCTGCAGACAAACAGCGGGCGGAACGGAACTGAAGCATATCGCCGGCGGGCCTCGTTGTATTGACGTACTGAATTGTATTATATAGTGCATGCACACAGTGCCGTCCTGCCGGGCGTTTTGACAGCGTGGCCGATCCGCCGCCGCTCCGCCAGGCGGTGCGCGACCAATACGCTGGCTTTGTATATGGGAATATAGTTGCCGGCACGAGTCGTGAGCACAGATTCTACTGCGTAAGTGGTCGAATCTCTGTTCACAGGACAATAGACCAGAAACAGGCACATGCATTGGCTTAATTATATGATAATGCATAATTGAACATACGTAGAAAACGGAATACTAGAATACAGTGACGACAGAGACTACCACGCAGGTACAATTTGTGCTCACGTCTCGTGCCGGGAACTATACCAGGCCCCTCAGAAAGTATTGCGAAAAAAAGTTTTTATATATGGGAGACTGGCCAGTTATAATGTTTTTCGAAAATATGATTATTTATAAGTAAAAATAAGTAAGTTCCAATTTCAAAATTTCCCTCCACATTTTTTGCGAGTTAATTCAAAGTATTGTGTCTCACTGAAATATGGATCTGCGCCGGGAACATTTTAGAGCTATGATTTTATACGATTTCAAGTGTCGCCTGAAACCGGATGAATCGTACGATAGACTTCAAATGGCATTCATGGATGAAGGCCCTTCCAAGGCAACCGTGTATCGTTGGTATAACGAATTCAAGCGCGGTCGACCAACTTTGGGGGATGACGAAAGAAGCGGTCGCCCTTTGACGGCTGTTACCGAAGAAAACGTGCTAGCAGTGAAAAATTTAATCCAAGACAATAGGCGAATTACATATCAGGAGATTCAACACATATTGAAGATTGGATCGGGAAGCGTTCACGAGATTCTACACAGCCATCTTCGCGTGAGGAGGATAGTATCACGCTGGGTGCCGCACAACCTCACCGATGCTCAGAAGCAGGCCCGGGTGGAATGGTGCCGTGATATGCTTAACAAATTTGAAGCAGGCTCGTCTCGGCGTGTTTACGACATCGTTACAGGTGATGAGTCCTGGATTTATCAATACGACCCAGAAACCAAGCGCCAGTCGACTGTTTGGGTGTTTCAAAATGAGCCAACGCCTACCAAAGTGAAGCGATCTAGAAGCGGGGGTAAGATTTTGATCGCTAGCTTTTTTAATTTGACTGGCCACTTGGTATCAATTCCCTTACGGGATCAAAGAAGCATTAATGCCGAATAGTATACTACCAAATGTTTGCCAGAAGATTTCTCTGTTATAAGCAACAAGCGACCAAACACAGGGCTCCGCGGGCTACTGCTCCACCACGACAATGCACCTGCGCACACCGCACTCAAAACGAGGGACTTCCTGGACAGCACGCCAGTCAAACTCCTGGGTCACCCTCCTTACAGCCCTGATCTAGCACCGTGTGACTTCTTTTTATTCCCAAAAATAAAAAATCAGCTCAAAGGGATACAATTTTCGTCGCCGGAAGATGCGCTGGCTGCGTTCGAGCAGGCTGTAAACGAGGTGTCTGCGGCGGACTGGAAAAAGTGTTTTGAATACTGGTTTAGGCGCATGAATCTTTGTATAGAGGCTGGTGGAAAGTACTTTGAAAAGATTTGATAAAAATATATGTACGTATAGAACAATTTTTTTTAGTTTCGCAAAACTTTCTGAGTGTCCCACGTACATACACACAGACACACACAGCCAGCGGAACGTTTTCTTCTGGCACTGTCATTCCGCCGCCGCCGTCCAGTCCCACGTGCGATCCGCCCGCAGTGTGACATGCACGGCCCGTCCACGTTCGGTCGACGCCTCACTTCCGTTCCGTCCCACCCGCCGTTTCTGCACCTTAATAAGGGTTTTCTTGGGTACCTACAGGCACCTGCATAACTTTTGGCGGCTAGTCAGTCATCATCATCATCATTTCAGTCGAAAGACGTCCACTGCTGGACATAGGCCTTCCCCAAGCATCGCCACAACGACCGGTCCTGCGCCTTTCGGCTAGTCAGTATTGAGTATTAATTATCTAGGAGTCGACAATCGATTGTGGGCGTAATCGAATAATAATATATAGTGCATGTTGTTATAGAACGCTGTGTTGTGTTGAGTGTGTGTGCTGTGTTGTTGTGTTAGTTGTGTGTGCTGTGTGCTGTGTGTGTGTGTGTGTTTTGCTGCTGGTTGTTATTGGATATAGATCCAATTGTTTGCTTGTAAACCTGGGAATTAAGTGGCAGTGGGCGGGGCACATTGCTCGCAGAACGGATGGCCGATCGGGCAGTAAAGTTCTAGAGTGGCGACCGCGCACTGGAAGGCGCAGCGTGGGTAGGCCCCCCACAAGGAGGACCGACGACCTGGTGAAGGTCGCGGGAATCCGCTGGATTCGGAAGGCGCATGACCGGTTTTTGTGGCGATGCTTGGGGGAGCCTATGTCCAGCAGTGGACGTCTTTCGGCAGAAATGATGATGATGATGAAACCTGGGAATGGAACCCATTGGACTTCAACTTCAACACACAACAAAAACAACATTTACTTGAATGTTTCTTCGAAAGCTATGCAGATAGGTAGCTATCTAGATACGCATCAATGTTTTTTATGATGAGAATTAGAAGGTAAAATCATGTAAAAATTAAATAAAAAATCTATTTAAGATAAACTAATCGTTTATTCCGTGAATAATAACAGATATCTATGGCATAGTCACTGGTAACATTATGTCGAAGTGAAATAATGTAGATAAATTAAATAAATTCTTAGCCTCTAGCCTCCGACATTGTTATACTGTCATAAAAAACTTGAAAAATTTCCATTTTGGAATATCATGGCATACAGATTTTTTCATGAGTTTTTTTTTGTTATTACTTTAGTCTCTTCATTCATTCTTCATCCAAATGAAGTTTTTTCATTGACTATGACAGTGTAACAACGTTTTTACATACCTCTTTTATCTTGATTTAACGCACATCCTCAAATAATAATTTTTTTTTGAATGTCCCTATTTCGGGTCATCTATTTACCAAACACTTATAAAAATAATATTTACGATGTTCTTTTTCGGTGCATCGTTTATAAAAAATTAAAATGTTCAAATTGTTTCATAGTAAACAGATGACATGCTTTTGAAGGCCGAGCGTTATAAATATTATGTAGGTTTGACAATAATAGAAAAATTAAATTTAACATCAATGGAATATAAGCTATAAAAACAAGAAAACACAGTATATGCAAAGATATGATGGTTGTGTCTGTAGAACATTTCTCAACGCCTATTGCATATAAGAGCCATGACATTTAACATAGCATAGCATAGTATTAAAATATAGAAGTAACATTTGTGACATCCTAATAAGGGTCTGAATTAAGACCTGAAGATAAAAAAATCATAGTGATATTTTTATCTACTTATAGATAATTACTTCAATCATTAATTTAATTACAATTAAATTATCTATTACAATGATAGAAGTAATATTGTTGCTAACTGTTATTCTAGCCACTTGATTAGGATTTACAAGTAAACGAAAATAAAGGGAATGGATCTCCATAATGAATGAAAACAAAAGTTAGTTATAATCAAACAGTTATTTTTAAGTTATTTTAGCAAAAAAAAAAAACAAAGTGGCCAAAATTACATTTAGCTGATGCCAATCTACAGTTATTTCTTTACTACACTTCAAAACGGACGGCTTTATGGCAAGTAGTGACATGTAATTGTTTTTTTCCATAAAGAGTGTGTAAAAATATCTCTTTTTTTTCAATATACTACAATGAGGTATGAAAATGGATGTTCCTTGTAGATTTTTGTTCATTTTATTTATGCCATATTAACAATTGGTGTTATTAGAAAAATCTACGTGATTTACGTGTTTTTTTTTAAAATTTTCTTTTGATTAAAAACGCTACAGATTTTTATAAGCTCTTACCCTTCATAACCTACAAAAAATGAGATTACTTTTAAACAAAAATTGCCAAATATCCCGGCTACTCCAATCATGGAATGATATTTTTCGTTAAATGCAAATTTTCAAATGTCAAGTATTTATTAAAGTAATAATAGTTTTATTCATTAGTACAGTTTTACCGGGAAAAGTTACAAAAATTAATTCTAAAACTTAAAAATATATTCTTAACTAAAACTTGTCATCTTGTAAAATGAAAAGTACTCGAGTACTTACGTTCAAATTCTTACTATTAGTAATACTTCTGTATTATATTACTAATAGTAATATTTAAAAAAGGGGGAATTAAAAGTCTGTCGAATCTATTGAACCAAAGTTTACCTTAAACACAAAAAAACACAATTTATGTTTATTTACATCAATTGTGTTATCTACATAAAATGTCATTAAATATTCCAATTTATAGTAAACTTTGGTCCAATTAGAAAACTTGAAAGCCTAAAAATTGTGGGATGCCAAGTTTTCAGCTTATCTAACTTAAGGCAATAATTGTAAACTGCTTGTGATCGCATTTAGACGAAATAATTAAATTAACAATAACTAAACAACAAAAGCTTACATTTTTATTGCTTAGCACCATATTTAACCGACTTTTAATATAAAAAATGCTGTTTTAAGTGTTTCAGGTTAATTTATAGCCTTGATTCTTTAAATTAGGCTTAGAATCTTTTAATTTTGGGTTACATTTCGTTCTAAAATAAACTCCCGAAAATATTAATATTCATCGCAGTTCATTGAATATACTATAAATTTAATTATTCCAGATCAAATGATTGGATCAGCACACGATTTAATGAAAGTCGGTTTTTAAGCAAATAGATGGAAAATCTTTTAAATACAAAATGGTTGAAGTGACCATTATTTTATTAAAATTGTTAGTACGAATTTTCTAATCGATAATTAGTACTAAACTATAGTTAAATATCTTAAAATCGTCATTATACTTGGGTGGATTACACCATTCTAATTTCTAGCTAACTAGAGTTTACTGATATAATCCACGTTTTGGACAAATTGACTTCTTCAGTCATTATTATTAAGTCAAAGCCGTGTTTAAGCCAGTCTCAAGCAAAGTACCACGGTTTTATGCTCCAAAACGTATGATTTAACTATTTCTGAACTACAATACCAGACTTATGTGAACTACCAAGTTTAGTGAAGTAAAATGGCAAAAAAAGACCACGGTAAATCACCAGAGACCGACCATTGTTATCTAATCCGTATAAAATCTTAAGCCTTATCGCTATTATTCAAAGATATGCGATATTAAAGTCCATACATCCCGTCATAAATATCACACACAACGCCACTTTGGCTGCAATCCTTCACTGATCTAAAACCAATTTAATTTGACCTGTCTTCACAATCTATATACTAGTATAAATAGTTCAATTATCACTGGTTAGTCCCGCAGTGTCCACGCTGTCTCCAGACTCCTGTCATTGGAACTGTGAAGTGGATGTGGACCTTCTGCAGCCAATAGAAACTGGTGCCGGTATTCTGGACGCTCCATTTCTCGGGTCTTTCCTAGGAGCGGCCAACTGCCTTGTACTCGTAGACCTTTCTAATTTGCCATCAGACATGACCCACGCTGATGTGAAATCGGCGTAATCTGAGTCCTTAGAACTAGTTCTTGAAAGAGAATCGTCTCCTTTTGAAAATGTCCTAATAATCTCCTTCATTTTCTCAAGAACTGATGCGTCATCTTTCGCAGTTTCTGTTGACCTTAAGATCTGTTCTAGCAAAGGACTCAAAGGCTTTTGATTCGGTGGGGACCTGAGAGTGGCACTGCTGGCTCTGAGAGGAGAATTCCTCTTGAAAGCTTCGGGCTGAGGAGTTTTGGCTCTCATTTTAGGAGATTTATTCGGGTTCTCAAATGTGTCTGCTCCTAGCGTTGGCCTAGACTTCGCCTTGGATTGATTAGGGGCTGTTCTTCCACCCCAAGTATTTCTAGCAGTTGGTGGCAACTTCGGCGTCAGTTTGGGTGATGTCTGAACCGGATTAGCATTATGTTTTGGGCTTGGTGTATTCCCCCGGCTTGGGGTTCGATTCCTGACGGGAGAATGGGGTATACGGCTGGCCTGTCGGCTTCTTATTGTCTTCGTAGGTGACTGGGAAGCTTCCCGGGTCGCCCTGAGGCTTTTGCTGGGAGAATCGTTGCTTTCGGTAACGATTACGCGGTCTGGGCTGCCTCTGTTAGACTTCTCGTCAATGGAGCTGGTTTTCCTGCCTCCATAGAAAGTGTCTGAGAAGTCAGTCTTGCGGAGGCCTGTGTTGAGACTCACGTGATCGTCGACTCGTTCCTGCTTGTCTATGTGACAACCGTCGTCGTGGTCGAGACGCTCTGGAAATAGACAAAAGGAAATTGAAAATTTGTTTCATTTGGAGTATTATCAATAAACTGTTTGCGCTATGCGGAATAGAATAATATTTTGTGCTTTTTGTAGACGTATAATTATTTTAATTTATCTTTTGGCTTTTTAGTTCTAAAACTTTAATAAACAAAAAGCCAAGGTTGACGAAGAAATACATACATATTATCACCCCTGTTTCCCATTGGGGTAGGCACAGACTATGGATTTCCACCAGCTACGATCCTGACACACCTCTTTCGCTTCATCTACGTTCATTAACCTCGTCATGTATGCTCGTCGGTTTAGAGTAATCTTAACCTGGCATTTTTCGATAACGTCCGCGATTTTATTGCGAAGAAATAATTCTTGTGTTTATCCATAATAGTTTTCTGGAGCCTACTACCTACTAGTTCTAAACCAGGTATTAACTATCAATTTTTTAGAAAACTATTGTAACCCTCAAACCTATACTAAGAGCCTTCGTTATACAACACTACAATTAAAAGCAACGAGTTTGTTAATTACATTCTTATTCATACATAACCCTTAAGTTAAACCTCGGGATATAAAAACAGTATCTAATTTACAATGACCATGTTTAGGAGATAATAACAGTTGGATTAAGTTAATAATTCTGACCATATCAGGCTAATTCCGTGACCATTTATGGACAGGCGGTTGTGACTAGGACTTCCCTTTTCCGCAAAACTTTGAGCTCACTTATATTTAATGTTTGTTGGAGAAATATTTTATAAGGTTTTTTTCTTTTCTGCAGTGAATATCAAAGTTAGAAAGTTGAGTTTTTAAACAAACATGATCACTCGTTAACACATATTATTATGTCACGGGATATTTTGACGACGTCTGTGGTCTAGTGATTCGAGTGTCGGACTGCTGATCACAAGGTCGTGATTTCGATTCCCCCAGGACACAAATACTTGTGTGATGAACATAAGTTTGTGTTGGTCTGGGTATTATATAAGTATTATATCCATTGTCTAGTAGGTACCCATAGTACAAGCTTTGCTTAGTTTGGGACTAGATAGTGCTGTGTAAAAAATGCCCCAAAAAATTTATTATATTTATTTACCACATAAATCCTTTTCTGAGTTCCCGATATTTCGGCACTGTTACAAAAGCCATGGTCACGGGTACACATGGGTTGACATGGTAAACATACCGTAACATAATAAAATTGGTGAAAGTTAGAAAATATTCAGAGATCTTAGCGGTTTCTCAGCCTTACTGCATGAGTCCGTAATGAAGTTATCCGTGATCACGATCTGGATATTCTGGTTAAAAGAGGCGGTAGAGAAACACAGACAATAAAAAATATAGACGAAGTGCTGCGAACAATCATAGTGAAGCCTAAAAACCGTATACAAATCAACGCTCACGTACACACATGCACCTGAACGATATTTGTTGTTGCGATGCTTACTGGACAATGCCGTAACATGTGTACTAGAGCGGTAAGCACGGTTTGATTTGAGCGCTGGTTTGAACACGGAGCACGGTTTTGTTGGCTTCACTATGATTGTTCGCAGCACTTCGTCTAAAAGTTTTGGGTTAATGTTAGCACAGGTAGGGGCCATGGTCCAACCTGATAATTTAACTCCGACGACCATACAGCCTATACACAATAACAGGCGACCGTTGTCTGCAACACATCTATGAAATTTCACTAATGTAGGTCGCCCCTATTCACCACTTGAAATCTTCAAATGAGTTTCGACCACTTAGAAGAGCCGTCAAAATTGCCGCGTTAGTGATTAGCCAATAAATAAAATAGCCGCCTTGGTAGGGCCAATCGGATTGCAGTACCCCGCCTCAGTTAGTGGCATAATTTATTGTACGCATTGTATTCAATATGAGGAGTCTATTGGGCTGTATAGTCGTTGTTTAAACTCTATGGACTAAAATCTAAGGACACTCAAGGCTATAGACGTTTGTATTAATATTACAGTGAAAGTATTAAGCAAGAAAAAGTATTTTATTCTTCTCAATGACATGTCGTTTGAAAATTTTAAATATGGACTTACGCCTCCCTATAATGTTTAGTTTAACAAACAGCAAGACATTTGCAAAGAAGGAATGTGAGTACCATATCTATAATCGAATGCAATAAGCTACCGATATCCTTGACTTCAAACTTCATTTTTAATAACCTTTATCTTCTCGCTCGTTTTCACATCGTCACGTGCAAGTCACATGTCTGATATGAAAGATTTCATTGAAATACATTTCCCTTCGATATTGAACGAAATATTTTAACTAACTAATTTTTTTAACATAATTCAAAAAACAAGCCTTGTTGTTTCAAAGTATTATGTTGTTCAGTTTCGTTTCCTGACAATTTTCAAACTAAAAACGCGTTCCAGAAATTACGCGTCAATTCAATTAATTGCGCGTTCCAGAAATGACGCGTCACTTCAATTAAATCAAATCAAATCAAATAAAATCAAATGTTTTTAATTACAAATAAACCTAATTACAGGCACTTTTGAAACGTCATGCTCTAGTTGCACGGTTCCAAATTGTGGGTCCTATGGAGAAGAACCGGCAAGAAACTCCATGGATAAACTCTTTTTAAAATAGGTTATTGTTTATTACATCAAATTTATTCAAATAATGTGAGTAATTATACTCAAAGCATTAGCTTTGACTATGGAACTATTGGACTTGACATAAACGAAAAAAAACCGTGTCGATTTTTGAAATGTCCGAGACATATTATGGCCGCCTAGTAGTCTTGTTCTTTACAAAAATATAATTGTAGTACTTATCGATAGAATAGTTTCAGAAAAATTGTCATGATTCCTGGGTTAAAATGGATAATAAACGTTTTAATTCGTAGATTTTGTGGTTTTATTAACCACAACAACTCGAGACAAAAAATGGCGGATTTTCAAATAATCGCCACGCTCAGTAATTCATTTAAGAAATGTCACGGAAAACTGACGTATGAAAGTAGTGTCGTATCTTTCCTTCACATGTGGTTGTACGCATAGAAATATAACACATATGTCTATGGTTGTACGTATGTTAAAGAGAGAAGACTATAAATATCTTATCTGTAAAATTGCATAGACAATAATGTCGCTTCCATAGATTCCATTTTCAAAGGTATAATGTAGGTTAATGCCAGAAATAAACAAGAGTTTCAAAGTGAGAATATAACGTTATATTAATTTCGCGATCCAGAAATGACGCGTCAATTTAATTCAATTAATTTTCGCGTAAACAACAGTCCGTACCTGATACACCTATTAGTCCTTATGACCGCGCGCCCACATTCAAGAGCGTTTAGTTATAACAATGTTGTCAAGACCATGTTGGGCGGAATGTTGCTCTGTAGCCTTGCAGGGTAAGCAGGAGTCCAGGTGACTAATATGTGGGCTTGTGTATTGTGAAAGACTGTATTTTGACCTTAAACGGTAGAATGAAAGAATTTCTAGTAATTTTAGGTTACCTATCATAATTTAGTTGATTATTTCCAAAAAAATGCCAGGTTAAGAGTACTCTAACCTAGCATTTTTTCTACTCTGTTACTATACCATTGACGAATTCCTTCTTGACAAAATTTTATGTGACCGATTTTATGTACGTAGATGTATCTAATGTTTCAGTATTGAAATTTTAATTGTTCTTAATATTTTTTTTTTTTTGTTAAATGCAATGTCTCTTTTAATTTCTTATATTGTTAAATAGTGTAGCCCTAATGGGTAGATTTTTGAGTTCCCGTATGTATGTATAAGACCTACTGTATCACTGAAAATAACACTAATAAATACTTTGAGTAAGCCGACGAGCATGCATGACGAGGTTAATGACGTAGATGAAGCGAAAGATGTGTGTCAGAATCGTAGCAGGTGGAAATACATAGTTTCTGCCTACCCCAATGGGAAACAGGCGTGATACTACATATGTATTTATGTATGTAGATAGATATATAGATAGAATATACTTTATTGTACACTATGAAAATAGTAGTAAACAGGAACAACGTATAAATTATGGGTACATGGGCGGTCTTATCTTATGTAGTTGATTAATGGCAACTATTCGTCTTATTTTTCATGATGAGGGTTTTGTCCAAATAGTAGACGGTAAAAAGTTCAGGTACAGTTTCGACTAAACTTTGGTTTAACCAAAGATTCAATATTGGTCAAACAACTCGAATATTTGCTGCAATCTCTAATCTTGTATTTGTCAGAAGACAAGGGTGTCATCAAGGGCGGGGGGGGGCAGCTGCCTCCCGTAGAGACTCCTAGTAAACACAAATTACAAATTGTGTTTATTTTATTTTACCTACAAATAATTTTCTCTATCTGTCATAATTGCCCCCCCCCCCCACCCCTTGGCCCACTAGCCGTCAACGCCCATGTCAGAAGACGTGATTTTTTGCTTTATTTCAACTATCTAATCTATGAATCTAAAAGCGAGACCTATGGAATACAATTTTCCTGAATTTGTCAAAATACTCAAGAAATTACTAAATAATAATGTCTTCAAACGTCCTAGATCACGATCAAGCCAGTTCCTAATCATGTATTTATTCGAGTATTCGAACAGATAACATCGCCTTGTAATTAGAGGCTCTTGTATAATTACGAGTAATTGATAAAATTAATTGCAAATGTTTGTTCAATGAGATAAACTCAGCTGTATCACTTTGTAATCGTAGGACAAGCGTGGTATCTACTGCTAATGAAATAGAGTGGCGCTGTTTTATTTCTGCGAGAATTCTCTGGATTCTCTCCAAAGAAAATATGGATGGGTTGTGTGAAAGATGATATGGCTTAGAAGGAAGTAAAGAGATGACAGTTTTTAAAAGAGATGATAACAAAAGAAAGAGAAAATACTTCTCTAAAAACTTGGGAGGCAGAATCTTTTGATCTATCTTTTGTGTTATTGAAATAACTGAAAATCTCTTAAGGGGTCACTATACTCATCAGTATGAACAACTTTCTCAAAGATTTTTTTTTTTTAGTTTTTTTAGTTTTTTTTTTTTTTTTTTTTCTTTCTTTTTGATTTGGTCTCATAAGACCAAATCTGAAATTGCGAAAAAAAAAACACCTGTTAGCTGCATTTGTGTTTACATAAATCGACAAAATGTAGGCACCTAACAGCCGTTTTTTTCGCGATTTCAGGTTTGGTCCCGTAGTAGAAGTTGTTCATACTGATGAGTACAATGATCTCTTACAAGGTTTTCAGTTATTTCAATAACACGATGTATTTACGATAGCAAAGTCGATCAATGTGAAGTTTAGCCTCTTTAAAACTCTAACCTATAAAACTGTCCTTCATTACACTGGGTGAGGGTTGAAAGTCATTCAGGAAATCTGAGTTTTCTGATCTTTTATTCTTAATACAATGAAATTAAAGGCGAAAACACAACAGCAGCAAAAAATATTCAGTTGAAAGTACATTTTAATATACTTGGGGTGCATTAAAAGAGCCTCCACGAGTGGACGCTATTTAATTGATCGTCCGGCGCACCCTGGGCAGTCAGCCCTGCTACCAACCTGCTGACTGGCTAATCTTTTCCCCACGGCATGAGCTGTTATCATTATGTAGCTCATGTCGACACGATAGAAGAAGGAGAATATACTTGAATGAAGCTAGAATGGCGACTGTCTGTGACGGTGATTATTTAATCAAGCAATTTATGGGGAGTGGACGTATATGGGTCGATAATAATACGATGACGAATAATAATTAAAGAAGCCAACAGAAGGATCCGTCTGGGCTGGGCAGCGTTTGGCAAACTTCGCCAAGTCTTCTCGTCGCCTATACCGCAAAGTTTGAAGACAAAAGTCTTCAACCAGTGCGTCCGGCCTGTCATGACTTACGGTGCCGAGACGTGGACACTGACAGTTGGGCTAGTCCACAAGTTTAAAGTCGCTCAGCGAGCTATGGAGCGAGCTATGCTTGGAGTTTCTTTGAAGGATAAAATCCGAAACGAGATTATCCGGAGAAGAACCGGAGTGACCGACATAGCTTGTAGAATCAGTAAGCTGAAGTGGCAGTGGGCTGGCCATGTCTGTCAAAGGACCGATGGCCGCTTGAGCAGACGAGTCCATGAGTGGAGACCGCGAATCGGCAAACGCAGCGTAGGGCGCCCCCCTGCCAGGTGGACCGACGACCTAAAGAGCGTGGCTGGGGGGGACTGGATGCGGAAGGCAGAGGATCGAGCGTTGTGGCGCAACTTGGGAGAGGCCTATGTCCAGCAGTGGACTGCGATAGGCTGAGTTGATTGAATAATAATTATGACTAATTCTATTATCATCATAATCAGAACGATTGACGTAATAAAATTAATTATTATTAAATATTAATGAATGGGCAAACATTGACTGACGGTTATCATTCATATAACCGAGTAGGACACCCAAAATGGCCGGTGAAGGTTTACCATTGTTTTACATGCGCAAATTTGACGCAAACAAATGATGTTGATGACCGCTTGATATAATTATGACATGTGTATGAATTCGCGAAGAAAATTACTGAGTATATTGATATACATGCTGAAATTTGAATCGCTTATTTCCCGAAAAGGGGTAATTGTACTCACCATTATGAACAACTTTTACTATGGGACCAACCCTGAAAACGCGAAAAAAAATCAGTTAGTCCCTACATTTGTGTTCACTTAAATCGATAAAATGTAGAGACCACCTGATTTTTTTTCGCGATTTTAGGGTTAGTCCCATAGTAAAAGTTGGTATCTTTTCGGGAAATAAACGATTCAAATTTCAACATGTAGTTTGACGTAGGCTGTAAAAGAGAGATTGGGGGAAAATAGTTGATAAAAAAACGTGTAAATATAGTTTAAGGTTTGATAGTGCTTGTGAAAACTACACGTTTAATTGTAGTTTACTGTTAGTCAGGTCTAGCACGATAAAAATCACGTATTCGTTTTATAAAGGAAGACAGTTAGCTCATAGCCTCTGAGTCACCCCAAAATTCAAACAAAGTCTACTGTGTTAGGTCACAGATAATATAATACTAGGTTAGGTGAAAAAGTTGTTGTAGACTAGCAACCTGGATATTCCAAAACTTAAGAATGATATATGGAGATCTTTAAGCAAAGAAGAGAGTGATAAATCAACCACAAGACAAAGTCAAACGAGATCTGATCGAGATCTGGGAGTCGGAAAAATATAAATCTTCTAAATATGGAGTGACTTTTCTAGCATTGAGAATATCCAAAAGACCCGAATCCAGGTACTGTCACGATCCCGGTGATACATTTTGTCGACAAAGTCCCTTGAACGAATCCTGCTACATTACACGTACTTAGGCTGCCGTCGAACACTGAGCTCAAGCGATTTTAGCCTTAGTGGTGGTTCACCGGAAAGTTTGCTGATAGTACGGTCGACCGCACGTCGGTGGTAACACTTTGACATTAGCAGCATCTTTATTTTGTATTTTCGAATTGAAGTGTTTCCACTGTCATGCAGTCGACTGTACCTTGCCTAAGAATGTAAAAGATGAAGCATACTTGTACAACATTTATCAGAAATGCGTGGAAATAGGGTAGAGGCAACAAAGAGTGCGCACTACCAAAGAGTCAGCATCGCTATTATTTTAAGAAATATTATTTGAAGAGCTATTTTAAGAGCTCATTACTATTTGAAGAGCTTATTCATGGAATGCTATGAAACAGCTTTTACAATGAGGTCAACCCTGAAATCGCATTTCTGATACACGTCGTATAGAGCACAACTTTTAGGAAATCTTTGTAAGCAAAACTGCAAACAAACACTTTGTAACCTGTACGCTTAAACTACTTACTACCCTCTTGATTGTACTACCTATATAATCTACCTGCGAAGATTTCTAAATGGCACAATATTACCTATTTCCAGCATTATATAGATTCTGTTTGACTGCAAATCTTCCGAACTTTAAATAAATAAATAAACTGACTGCCTCGTTGGTCTAGTGGTTGCAAGCGCGACTGCTGAGCGTGGGGTCCTGGGTTCGATTCCCGGCTTGAGCAAAGTTTTTTTGGGTTTTTTTCATTAGGAAATTCTCAGTAGCAGCCCAGAGTCTGGATTTGTGCCCGGTCAATGGCAATAGGCTCGCCCCCTATTACATGGGACTATAACATAACTGGCGAAATGTGGGTGTACTATTACACTTCTGCCTACCTCTTCGGGGAAATACAGGCGTGATGTTATGTTATGTTATGTGTTATAAGCAGAAGAATCCTTAGAAAACTAACTGATCCTTTACCGAAATCCTCAAGTCCTGTTTATTTATTCTAAACATAAGGAATTTCCTAGATCACTATTTAAAATCATTGCATTAAGTATCAATCTCATATTTCTATAACAAGCTCGCTTGATCGATTGGAATGTAGTTCTAAACAAAAGTGTATTATCAAGCATGTAACATGAATGTCATCGGCTTATGCAATAGTGTCAATATGAGATAAATGACTTGCCATGCCATATAAGAGATGTGACTATGGCCTCAAGAATGTCAAAACATTGGAGACATCTAGTGTTAGTACCTCATGGGAGTTATGGGTAAGATTGTTTTATCTATGCGTTTTATAATCTTAGAACTTCTGGTTACATCGGTTCTGAGATATATAATTATTAGAATTGATTGTGTTTTTTGTATGGACAAACCGTCGATCGCCGTCGATCAATGTGTCGTGAGCCTTACCTAATCTCTTGTTTTTTCTTACTTGTCATATTTATTAAACAATCTTGGCATGTCTTTTTACAGAAATTTATCAATAATAATTATTAAAAGACATTATGTTAACAATTTCACACACTAATAACATTTTTTAACGAAACATGTGCAGGAACTACTAATTATATTTCTCGGACGATTAAAAAATGGCGGTCGTTTTTTCATAAGCCCACAATAATGTCGACGGAATTTTATCACACCAGATATACAGTGTTATTTTATTTGTGACATTACGACAATGACTACCGTCACACGAGATTTGTTGCAAATCATAGACTCAATGATACTCCTACCAGTCTACCTTATCTAGGAGACTTGGATAGAGCTGCTTCTCCAAGTATTTCTGTGATTGAGCTACACGATAGCTGATTCATGCCTGCCATCAGTTGGGACAGCTCCACTCAAATTGACTTGGCACTTTCTTCAAAATGCCAGTCTAGGCGTTGCCCTGCATTCATTATCCTCACACAAATTCTTAATACAAGATAACTTTAAAAGAGACTGATCTCTGAGTTTGTTACGGCGTTTCTTCTCGGAGGTAGCCACATAGAAAATGCCAACGCCATCTAGTTATTAAAATATTTTACTTGTAAAAGTGATTTTAACGTCCAATACGTTGACGACGCCTGTGGTCTAGTGGTTCAAGGGTCGGACTGCTGATCACGAGGTCGTGGGTTCGATTCCCACAGGACACAAATGTTTGTGTGATGAACATAAGTGTTTGTGTTGGTCTGGATGTTTCTTATGTATTATAACTACGTATTTACAAAAAAAAAAAATATATGTATTATATCCATTGTCTAGTACCCATAGCACAAGCTCTGCTTAGTTTGGGACTAGATGGTGCTCTGTGTAAAAAATGTCCCTAAGATATTTCATTGGATGAAAATACAGTTGTTATATCCTATTTGCCTCTCATTCGCAGTATTTACTTAAGCAACAGTCATTATGTATTTATGTAGGTGTATGTGTATGTTTGCACAAATGTCGAAACAACGAAGTGAGCGGAAATTATTTGTGCAACATTCATAAGAGTCAACACTCGGACAATTCAAATAGTTTGCAAATTATGTATTGTCATGTGACGTGGATATTTTGACGGCTACATAATATTTTAATATCACAATTATTCTTCCTCCTGCCCTTTTCCCAATTTACTTGTGGTCGGCGCAGCATGTGTTTTTGCTCCATACATCTCTATTAGCAGTCATCTCCGTGTTCACTTTCTTTCTATTCACACCATCTTACACACAATCCATCCATGTTTTCTTCGGTCTCCCTCTTTTCTTATAGCCACCACACTCATACTAAAACTTTCCTCGTAACATGCTCCTCATCACATGTCCATACCAATTTTCAAGTTAATAAGGTGGGTTAATTGTTTGCCATACAGGAGGGGCCGAAGTCGAACTTGGCCCGCACCACTGACTTTGCGAATTCATATGTAGATCAAAATTAATTTATCACTTGCTTTAACGGTAAAGGAAAACATCGTGAGGAAACCTGCACACCTGAGAGAGCTCCATACAGTTTTCGATGGTGTGTGTAGTCCACCAACCCGCACTAGGCCAGCGTCGTGGACCTTAACCTTCTCATACTGAGAAGAGGCCCGTGCCCATCAGTGAGACAGTAATGGGCTGATTATGTTATGTTATTTTATGTTAATCATTTATTTCGGAAATGACATCCATATGACAACACAGACAACACTGCCAACTCGCACTAGGCCAGCGTGGTGGACTAAGGCCTTAACCTTTTCATTCGGAGAAGAGGGCAGTACCCAGGACCAAATTGCGGTGATGGCAGTTACGGTTTTTAAGTACCTACTTGTTATTTTTGCCCGTTGCCTAGCAACCAATAAAACAAAAATTCTATTTATTTATTTAAACTTCATGCAACATGTGTACATAGGCGGACTTAACGCCTTAGGCATTCTCTCCCAGTCAACCTTAGGGTGATACAGAGATGACACTGCAGGTGCAATATTGATTCACGACACAGAACAAGATGAGAAATAAATTACCACTAAAACAATAGTTAAACATACATAGGTATATATATATAACATACAATAAGTATTTCAACTCTTGTGTTTAATTTACAGCTAAATATCTACCTCCTATATCTAGAACAGTGTGGAATGCCCATAAATATTTATTATAAAGCCATAGAGCCACTTAGTTATTAATTAGACTTGACTAGATAGAATTAGTGCTTGCTCCAGATTCTGGACAAGAGAGTTCAAAGCTCCCATTTAATTTAAATTAAGTCCTTAAATTTACACCGAATACACGAACAAAGAACAGGCTGTACTTTGGAGCGTGTGCGCAAGAGCTCCATGAGCTTATTCCGCCATCACCTTTCTTTCATCGGACTACACGACGCACTGCAGGATATCATCCACATTTAGTAGAAATCCCTACTATCAGGACCAAGCCCTTTGAGAACTCTTTCATAATGCGCACAGCCAAATTGTATTTCCGGGCAACTCTAACGCCTTTAAAGCTGGAGTGAATCGGCACCTAATAGGTTTGCTCGCTCCATCGTCGACCACATCTTGACAAAGCTGTCTAGATTGCGGTCAAGAGCAGATCCATATCTCATTAAAAGGGTCTAACATCGAAATACTAAATATTGGTCCTAAGTTGAATCCTACATAAATAATAAATACAAATACCTAGATTTTTATAAGGTGCTGAAAATAACAACTTACCATTAAATTCTGCATCATCAATCGAGTTCTGGCTGTGCAACGAGTATCTGTTCGTAGTTTTCGTAGAAGGAGATCCCTGCGTAGACCCGGCCACCACTCCCAGACTCCTGTAACCCTCGTCAGAGACCTCAGATCCATTGTCAGACGCACTTTCAGCTGCAGGAGCAGGAGACACTGGCCTAGGACTTTTATTTCTCATCCCAAGTGGGGTTGGAACTAAGTGATTCGAAGAAACAATTTTGGTCCTTCTGTCCGGAGAGGAAGATTTCCTTGAAGGGCTGTGTGCTCGAGGAGCCAAGTGCCTCCTACTTGGAGAAGCAGCTCTATCCAAGTCTCCTAGATAAGGTAGACTGGTAGGAGTATCATTGAGTCTATGATTTGAATGGTAGTGTCCAGATTTTGGTTCTTCATTGTATATTTTAGAGTTGTATTGCAGAGATATTGGCTCGTAAATCTTTGGCTCGGTTTTGGTATAAGGCAGGGAGGTTGGGCCTGCGTCTGGTCTTTCGTATGTGACGGTGGCGCCTGCCAGGTCGTGTTTGGGGCGGGCGAGACGAGCTGAGAGGGAAGTACGGTGCTGGGCGCGGCACCTGCAGGGATCGTGCTTGTCCAGGTAGTGAGCGAGGGTGTCCCAGCCACCTCCGACGCGGACCATGACGTGGGAGCGGAGGATCTGTGAAAGATACATTATAATAATGAGTAAATAATTTACAAGATAATTCTTCGGTTCCTCGCAAAACACACTGAATATAAGGAAATTAAAACCCTATCAACATTTCTTGTTTATTATCGAAAGTTTGTTGATGATATTGAATATTTTAATCATAGCATTATAAAAATTTACTAACTGCACAATTGAGAAGTTGTAATTTAACCGAGGATCTGTTCTCTAAATTTTCTACAATCAAATAAGGGGAATCCGCTGGATGCGGAAGGCGCAGGACCGCTCGTTGTGGCGATGCTTGGGGGAGGCCTATGTCCAGCAGTGGACGTCTTTCGGATGAAAATCATTTCAGCCATTTCTGAAGATCAGATGATGATGGTGAAATAAGGGGCACATCCATTATACAGATTGTTAATAGATTCTTGATATCGTAATACTCACTGGCCATGTAAAGAAACTAAACATAGATTAATTACCAGTTATGTACGATAGATCTTACTTTATAGTAGCAACCAGAAATAGATTTTAAGTACTAGAGAGTGCATTCAATTTGGAATCCGATCCCATAGTTCAAGTTAAAGAGCATACGACCGTTGTAGGTCCAGTTATAACGGAGCGTCGACTCCATACAAAGTGACCAATACATCTTGAAACTTCAAGTACACGTTTATTAGAAATTCCAAATAAAGATTCGCTGATACCGTGGGAATGCTGCCTTGATAGTCCCAATGAATACAAGCCTGGTGACCTCGATCCGCCTTCGTTTAGTTCTTAGCCTTGCATCCCTTAATATGGATCATACATAACATCCAATATAAACTGACCCTTCCATTCTAAACACTTGTTCCCAAGTCGAGGTCTTCCTAAGTTTGGAATAACATGATTATCCATTATAATATGACCTGCCTCCAAAAATAATCTATTTGAAATAAGAGGTCGTTTTGTATTGGTTGTTATAAGGTCGAAAGTCGTTTTCTAAAATGAGGCGTCCAATCGATTTGACCAAACAAGGAATCGAATAGAATGAATCATAGATCCGTCGTCAAAGGAATTGGAACGCTATTTATATGAATTTAAATGTCAAGCTTATTTGGCACAAATCGGTGTGCAAGAGTTTTTTATTTTTCATTAAATGGCGCTTGGGGATCTATTTTTAGTGCTAATGAATATGCGTTAGTAGTTGTTTGTTACCTGGTCTAGGCTTAATAGCAATGTTTTGATACTAAATTAAACTAGAAGTTTTTAATGGATGTAGTAGAATTTGATGATATTTTAATTGTAGTTTACGCTGATTTGGAAACTTAAAAAACACATTGAATATTACTATCATTACTATTTCTGGTAGTTTGATGAACTTTACTCTAATTGTGGATCCAAAAGATATTATATATCTTAAAATTCTTAATCTTATAGCTGCACTAAGTGGAGATGACAATACGACATTAAATAAGACCACGTACAGTGTCACGTTCTCTGATTTTACAGAAAAAAACAATCAAATCAAGTTAACAGTTAAGCCACAAGAAATAATTTTAATTTTATTTATTTTGAATGTAGGGCCATTTTTTCTGGCATAGATCGTTAGGTCAAATATCTGTGCGAATCAAAATTTTAAACCCTCTTCCTCAATTATTACTTGATGATTACAAATGGTCTTACTTATTATTTCTTATTATTTATTATGTTCAAAGAAAGAGCCTCCACGAGTGACGATGTATAATTGATCGTCCGGCGCACCCTAGGCAGTCAGCCCCGCTACCAACCTGCTGACTGGCTAATCTTTTGCCCACGGCATGAGCATTATGTAGCTCATGTCGACACGATAGAAGAAGAATGTTCCCACATTTTTTTTTTCATTTTCGATAAGTAACTTATTTATGTGTTTAAAATGCTTCTATAGACTAGCAATAACCATGTTTTCATTTATTGTCGTATTGTCGTCTCGACGTTGTTTAACAAAGGCGATCTAAAAAATATATTTTTCTCTTAGACAAACGTCTTTTGAGTGTTGTTATTCACAATGAGTAACCTAATATCACCTTTAGCGATTTTGGGTGCCTGTATAGGCGCACTTGTTATTCCTTTTAGATCATAAGTGTTTATTTCCAAAAGCACGTTCCTCACATCTCCACGTTTTAGGTTATCCAAACTTCTTGGATCCTTTGAGCCAAATTGTTTACAGAATGTCGCAACGGCTTCTTGCGACAGATAGTACGCAGGCGGCCGTCTTTTGTCTACTGCATTTTGGTCATAGTATTTTGAATGTTATTTTGTTATAACTTGTAACCGCTTTGCTTAGATGGGGTGGACAGAATTCTAAGTAAAAAACAGGCTATATTACAAGCTACGTTAAATAAGTACCACAAATTTTAAGCAGATTTAAAAAAATACAAAAATCGCAAGCCTCTAGGAGATCGTTTCAGTACCTGTTTTTTTATTTTATTTTAAATTATACTTTAAGGTATTTTTGTCAGACCTAAGACTTGAAACTAGGATAACGCTAGATGTCCTCGCAACAACAAAATCATATATATTTTATTTCAAGACCAGTACGAAAGTGCTATCAAAAACAAATATATATATACATATATATATATGCAAACAAAAACAACCTAAGTGTCGTTAAGTTCCCCAAGTCATGTGCTTTAATGGATCTACGTCTAGACAGGAAATCTCATTTAAACCTACAACGGGGGGAGCTCAATTGATCCTCCCGTTCTCAATGAGGTATAAGAGCTTTTGACTTCTTTCTTTCTTTTCCAATTTGCCATTGTTAAATGAATTTAACATAAATCTAGATTGTGATTGTGTTTTAACTGCTTATGTGACATAATTTTATTATGTTACAAGGTTATGGGGTGCCCTTAAATAATAAATCTAAATAGTATATCTCGTCGTATCCTACGAATATTTATTGATTAATTATATTAAGATCTAGAACGAGAACGAACAAACGAACAAATAGTGCAAATAGTAATTTATGGGAATTTTGTCCAATTTTGTGCATGTAAAATATACCATTAATTCCATGAAAATAGTCCGTCTAACCCTAAATTACCAATACACATAATTTAAAACCACTGTTATCGGTTTTTTCATATTTTTTTTACTAAACACAAAAACAGCGTCTCCTGAAAAGTTTCTGTTTTGTAATTACGCCTCTATTTCCGTACGTGTAGTTCTGTGCCTCATTAATATTAAAAAAAAAAAAATTAAGTTAGTTTTGGTTACTTTCATACTATCTAAAAAAAAAAAAACCTGTACCAGGTCAATACCTAGATAATATAAATAATACAGTCCACTCACCCTGACGAAAATCAGCAACCTAGTGTCACCGATCCTGTATTTTCCTTCCGACACCCTCACCATAGGGAACTGAGTGGGGCAGGAGCACCTCTCCACGAGATCCCTGACTCTCTCATCTAAGCTCCTCAAGTCATTAGTCACCAGCTGTGGCTGAGGAGCTGACGGAACTAATCCAAGTGCCGAATCATCAGGTCTCAACTCTTCTCCTGCCAATTCTCTTTCAATCTGCCTCTCCATTTGCACGAGGAGAGGAGCTGGCATACCTAACACTGCTCCTTTACGAGCAACTTCTAGCAGACATAACACTACATGTTTTTCATTCTTTCTTAGGCATAAATCATCAGTTTCGAAGAGCAAGCATTCTAGGATACCGAGAGCTTTTCGGCACCAGTCGATGAAGTTGGAAAGGTTGTCTCTGGCAAAGAAGGTGCCAGCTTTGGCTGCCGGCAGCATGTTGACAGGAGGTCTGGTTCTGAGAGCTCTGGCTAAGATCGTAGCATCGTCGGATTCTGCCTGTAGAGACTCAAGGATCAAGCGGGCTGAGTCACGGACTGCGTTCGCGTGCTGCAACAAAAAGAAAAAATATGTTAGGAGACAGTTAAGAGAAATGAATGGGACATGTAAAAGTGAAGGTGCTTTTGTCCAGCAGTGTACGTCTTTCAAAAAAAGTAGATAATAACTATGTAAAAGAGAATATTTGAAAAAGTGACTATTGAAGAAAATATAACAAGATGGAAGCAAAAATGTTTGAATAGGTTATGTATCCTACAAATGGGTGTCCGTTTCGTTACAGATCGAGACCCCTCTGTGCCTCGGAGAGCACGTTAAGCTGTCGGTCCCGGTTGTCATACGAATATTCAGTCAGGCAGTCGTTACGGGTAGTCAGAAGCCTGAAAGTCTGACAACTGGTCTAACCTCCGAATGTCGGTATTACCCAGTAACTAGGTCGCGGGGGTCTGATGGCAGCCGCTCCGTGTAAAATACTGATGTTCAGCCGCATCTGGCTAGACTGGAAGCCGACCCCAATATAATTGGGAAAAAGGTTCGGAGGATAATGATGTATCCTACAAATATTATAAATGTGTAAGTTTGTGAAGATATTTGTTACTCAATTACGCTGTAAGGGCTAAACGGATTTGGGTGTAATTTGGCACACAGATAGAATAGTGGCATACGGATTGACATATAGGCTACTTTTTATCCCGGGAAGATGAACAGTTCCCGAGGGATGCGCGATTAACGACATCTCGCGGGCGAAGCCGCGGGCATAGGCTAGTTTTAAATATAATTGGGTTTTAGCTCAGAATACAGAAACAAGTATTAGACGATTTATAGGAAATAGAAGTAATCCAATATATTACTACAAGTTTTCAGTATGCTGTTCATTATTATGGGTCCTTGAGACAAAACACCAAGTTTATTTAATCAAGTGAAATGAAAAGTACAATAATTTATGGTGACTTTGTAAATATTGATCAGTATCTAGAAGATCTATCGATGTGTATGCTTATACATATTATGTACCTATTTGTTTTTCGTTTTCATTGTCAGTTTCAACGACGACAGAGGCAAGGGTCTATCTCCACTTTTTGGGAAGATGCTACATACACTCTGTTTTTAGGGTTCCGTAGTCCTACAAGGAACCCTTATAGTTTCGTCATGTCCGTCTGTCCGTCTGTCCTAATCCTTTAAAGCTTAATAACTTCTACAGTTATAAACATAGGTAAATGAAATTTTACTAAAAAATAGTCTAGATATAGATCTCAATTTTAAACGAATAAAAAAATCCTGATTATGTATTTTAGGGGTGGCACCCATACATGTGAAATGGGGATGAAATATTTTTTCACTGCACCCCCTTGTGTGGGGTATCATTGAATAGGTCTACTAAAATGAAGTTAATGTTTCATACATCACTTTTTTATCAGGTGTACCATCTGTGAAATATACCCCGCCAAAGTGGCTTGCAATGTGTCCCCCCCCAGCCAGTTCTAAACTATGGAACGTAGAAACTTATAATCTTCCACATTGATAGACCGTGGTAAAAACTCTCTGAGTCGTCAAAATAATGTTCCTTTAGCTACTTTATATTAAAAAAAAACACAAAGGTAACTTTGTGTTATATTGAAATGACACACTTCTTAAATTTGGTGCTGTACAGCGCCATCTAGCGGCTAGTAACAACACTATCTGAGTCACCAATGCTGCCGTCTATTGCAAAAACTAAAATAGCCATGATTAATATTCGATTTGATTTGTTTGTAACACCTACTTAAGGAACCCTATAATACTGAGCATGGCCCGACATGCTCTTGGCCGGTTTATTTCATACTTGTTTTATTTAGTAAACAATCATGGCATGTCTTTTTAATGCAATTCGTAATTAATTATTATTAAAAGACATTAAGTATATTAAGAATTATACACACTAAATAACATTTTTTGAACCTAATGACATGTGCATGCCTAATTAAATTTTATCAGTAGTTATTTAAAAATCAACATTAAAAAAGACATGCCAAGATTGTTTACTAAATAAAACAAGTAAGAAAAAACATAGTTTACACGACTTGTGTTTATGTTAAAATCATTAAAACCAAATCAAAGCCGTGACTTATTTAAGCAAGTGGTGCTGTGATATACCAATATAATTATCTGGTTAAGAAAATGTAAATCTAAAATAGTCTAGTATTTTGAGTATTTATTTATTTTACTTTCCACAAAAAAAAAAATACATACATTTGGCAGATACAGTGTAGAACATAAACCAGTTTAGGTTTTTCTGTACACCGCTTGGTCCATACATTCATTACAACAAGATGTGGGTGGGTGAACACGACGCATCGCGCTTGCTCGCCCCATGCAAAAATTCCCATATACCCTCAACTAATTTATATTACTTTACTTCTTTAGTAAACGGGGAGGCCCTGAAACGATGATGAATGATGACTTCTTTAGTAAATACAAGACTTAGACCATCTTCCAGCCGTGGTTCCATCTATGGTCGGGAGCGAGAGCGCTTGGGCAGGCGTCGTCTCCTTCTGCGAGGAGGTGATGCTCGCTAAGGAGGCGGCGGAGAGGGTTCGAGAGGCGATGTCCTCTCTTCCCATCCGCAGGAGACGACCTGGGCGTCGTAGGAGGGCGTACGCCGACCTCCCGACCCTAGGTGTGGGCCTGCAGGCGGCGGACTCGGGGTGGCCCGCCGCCCGGCCAGTCAAGGCCCGTGACGGTGGCGCGTAGTGTTCCGCGCGCGCCAGTCAAGAGAAGGGTGCGGCCGTTGTGGTTGCCACGCGGGGAGAAGGGGCTTGCCTGCCAGTGGTGAGCTGGGACCTGTCGGGGCTGGTTGGGCGAATACGGGAGTATTTCCCACGCCCCCGGCCAAGGGTCGGTAGAGGAACAACGTGGTGGTTTTTAGTCGGTAAGAGTCCGACACTGGCTCCGCCATCCCCGGGCGGAGTGCGTCCATGAGGATTTTCCCCACGGAAAAAAAAGACTTAGACCATAGTTGATCACCATAGCATAAAAAGTAAAAATTAAACATTGAGAAAATTATTTCGAAGTTGGATAAAAAAAAAAAATTGTTTTGATTGATGAATAAAACTTGTAGTTCGTACAAAACCAGACACAAGCAAAAAGATAATAGAAAGATAACTTCACAAAAGACTAAAAAATATCTTGCAGTTGTTGTTATTATTTTGGAAAATTCTTTGTTCCCTTTACAAGAAAATATTCCTTAAACATTCATACAATACTCTGCTACTTTCAGAATTCAATAGCTTTTTAAGCTCAAGTTCTATTTACCATAATAACAAAGTGTACAATTACAGTCCTGCGACATTTGCACTCTGCGACAGTGCAGCAACAGTGCGACATTGCTGCAATACTAACAAGAGCTGTCGCATAACTGCCGTCCGTTTGTATAGTGTTATTAGTTTACATTTAGTAATAATTTGCCGCAATTTAGGATGTGGTTACGTGTGATATTTTAGTTAAACTCAAAGGTTTTTTGTTTCAAATAAACCTAATTACAGGCACTTTTGAAACGTAAGGCTCTAGTTACACGGTTCCAAACTGTGGGTACTATGGAGAAGAACCGGCAAGAAACTAAATAAATAAGTTTTTTCTCTCCATTATGATCCTTTCTGCCCTATTTAAATAGCCTACTACGATAATAAAATATTTCTGTCTGAAAGGTTCTGTGTAAAATCTGGATGTCAAATCAACTCAGCCTATCGCAGTCCACTGCTGGACTCGCAAATTGCGCCACAACACTCGGTCCTCTGCCTTCCGCATCCAGTTCCCCCCAGCCACGTTCTTTAGGTCGTCGGTCCACCTGGCATATGTCATAGCACTCATTATATCCTATCCAGATTTCCATAGGGTTAAACGGGCAAAAACTTTTTTGACAAAGACGTCTGAATGTCTAAAGTCACTATGGATAGACCCTTACCGCATTCAGGACGCAGTAAGCGCAGTGCGTCTGCACTTTGCATAATATACATGAGCTGCGAACTGGAATGTAGCAATAGTTTTCAATATATATTTAAACTGTACATTTGTCAACGCTAAGAACTGAATAGCTATTTAAATTGTTTGTTTATTCATGTTTAACTGGTAATGGTAATGTGAGTTTGCTGTAAACTGTATGAAAGTGTTAGTTGTATAGCATTAGCTAAATCTAGATCCTTGTTGATCTAGGTATAGGAGTAGATAGTTGCAAAAGACGTCGATCTGTATGTATTTATTTCAATTCGTTTACCAATAATGCTGGGTAATAAAACTAGAACTATTCAATTTATATAAAAGCCAGTTTAAAATCCAAATACACTCGACAGCAATGAATCCGATAAAAAATATTTTATAGACTATTCAGTAACAAAAATAGTAATTGTTTTATTATATAGACCTATTCATTATCAACTTTTTATTTGAACAAGCTATCATGCTTAGCTTCCGAGATATTATGGTTTTTGTTGGTGACCCGGATTAATTGCTGTCGAGTGTATTTGGATTTGAAACTGGCTTTTATATACATTGAATAGTGTTATTACCTAGCATTATTGGTAAACGAATTGAAGTAAATACATACAGTTCTTAGTTTTCGAGATATTAAGGTTTATTTTGGTGACCCGGATTCATTGATCCCGAGTGTACTTTTGTATACAATACATTGTATTATGTAATGTGTAAGTATTATGTCCAAGGAATATAGAACGTTTGGTTTGACTGAGCTGGATCCTGATCCTGGATTTTTGCATTGATACCCGATACAAAATTACTATTTGTATGAACTTATAGGTTTCTGTATGCAGGATTCGAAGTGTATAATTGCTTTCCAAGAGGCAGAGGAGCTCGTGGCTAAGTTTAAACCACGTGGATTGGAAGTTCTGCGAGCTCTGTCTCTCTAAGAGATATGTGACCGACATCGAGATCCCTCCGTGCCTCGGAGAGCATATGAAGCTGTCGGTCCCGGTTGCTATATGCATATCTATGGCAGTCGTTACGGGTCGTCGGACGTCCGAAAGTCTGACAACTGGTCTAACCTTAGGATGTCGGTACCTAAAACCCAATAACAGGGTTGTGGGGGTCTGATGGCAGTCATTTCGTGTAAACTGTACCGTACAGTTCGTATCTGTTTAGTCTGGAAGTTGCCCCAACATAGTTGGGAACTGGAAGTTGAAGGCTCGGAGAAAGAACTGCTCTCCAAGTTTTTTTTTTATAGTATAGGATGGCGAAACGAGCAAAAGGCCCACCTGATGTTAAGCGGTTACCTTTGCCCATAACAAATTCAATACCACCTAGGCTGTTGCCTAAATGGTACCGCAAGTCGGTTCGCCAAACTGAGACATGAAGATGGAAAGTCTCATGTGATTGTAATTTCACCGGCACCCGTACCCTTCAGACCGTAACACAGCAATGCAAGCATCACTATTTGGTGGAGAAGTAGAAATACTTAGCGTCCTATGGTATATTTTCAGGCACAGAATATAGACACTATTAAACAACTGTTGTGTTGTTTTTCAACCTATTCTACTAAGTATTTTGATTGTTTTGGTTGTTGTTTGGTTGTTCTGGTTGTCTGGTAGAGAACGCCTATGGCGTTAAGACCGCCTTTGTACCCAGTTGTGCATAAATAATTAATTAAATAAATAAATAAATATTTTAGAAACGATTACATGTTACTACCTTTCAGCAGAAGATGGCCTCCGAAATGAATGAAAAATATTCAAATAAACCCACATATTTCTAAAATCTTTCTGTCTAATAAAATAAATCAACCCGACCAGTCAAAATGTTTTTATACAAAACATCCAATAGACATAATGCATAATAAATGTAAATTATCACATAATTACACGTTTAAGCGCCGGTTAGCCGTTTATCACATTGTAACATGGACATTACGCGTAATTGCCGTTTGGAGGCTAACTATTGATCAAACTTTGATTACAATGATTGGTGCAATCGGTCTTATAATCTAGTATTTTTGCGTAACATGTCTAGTATCACAAAATGTGCAATTTTGGTGTCTGCAAATGATGGCTACCTTTCATTACATGGGTAAGATTTGGATTTTGATCTTGGGAGAAAATATTTGATTTAAAATCTAACCGTAATAGCCTCGCAAAAACAGGTTAATTACAGTATATTATAGACGAACTTCTTCGTACCAACACTGATTTAAGGATACTTTTTTCTGGTTTTTAAAGAAATATCTACTGTGAAACCACTGCAAAAAAAATTACCAATAAAATATCAATAAAAAGTATGATAATTTAAGAAAAATACGGAGCCTTTTGCATTAAGCAGATATTTCATTATAAAGCTTTGAAATTAAATTTAAATGTAATCCTAAACACAACAGAACCACAAGACAAACCCAACCATTTTCTTCGATTTGGTAAACCACAAGTCCTGACAAAGGATATGTACCTACAATGCTCCGTGAGGTTATTGAAATTAAAAAATATCCTAATTTTAATACAGAAGATAGTTGGCAGCTACCTCCTGTTTGGAACCCAGTTCTAAAAATAATCAAGTCCGAAACAGCACACTACACTGTAAAAAATAATGACACTGTGAGTTAATAAAAAATGTCATAATCATCATTCATCATCATTTCAGCCGAAAGAGGTCCACTGTTGCACATAGGCCTCCCCTAATAGGGGGGATATACCATAATCGCCACGCTTGCCAAGCGGGTTGGCGATCGCAGTTGGTTGGTCAAATACTCAGAGAACGCTGCTGCCCATCCTCTGGTTAATCCCTTAGTCGCCTTTTAGAGATAAGGGTGGTGCTATTCTTTACGTCCGTCACCACACGGAACATAACACGAATAAAAAAATGTACGGTAGATTAAATTTTTTTTTTGAAATATCTGTAGAGACGCTTGTCATCTTAGTCTGCTTGCGACTACGAACGCTGCAAAGCTTTCTAAAAGTCAGGAAAACCAATTTAAATAACACAAACGATGTAAACCGGTTAAACTTGTTTTGTTATCATGTATTGTGATCGCGAAAACCTTAGAAAGATAATTTTTAATTATACAACAAAACAATTAATAAATGGGGATGAGGACTAACTAGAACTCTTGCTTACCCACGCAAAAACAAATGTCTGTCTCATTACACATACATTTCTCTCACAAACAGACATTTTCTTCACAGTTTCTTTTATATTATAAGTAAGTATTTACGAATAAAAAGTATATAAGTATTATATCCATTGTCTAGTACCTATAGCCTATAGCACAAGCTCTGCTTAGTTTGGGACTAGATGGTGCCGTGTAAAACGTGTCACAAAATATTAAAAATAAATAAAAAACTATCACAAAACAATGAGTCATTTCGCGAAATTCACTTTTCATATAAGGAGATTTCACGAAATTGACTTTTGTCTCGACAAATGTTAATAACATGGCATAACGTGTTACTTAGCGGTGCTGAAGTTATAACATGTTATTTTTTAATGTTTGTTGTTTTAAATGAACGCCTGTGGATTTTTATGGATTTTATCGAGCGAGTTCGAAATTGTTGGTTTGTTTCATTTGGGTCTGTCTGATTTCATTTTTCATGGGACAATTATTCAGCTTTTGGATTCGAAAAAAAAAGCAGCTATCAGTTATCAGAATATATTTATCACTATCGGCTAAATATTAAGTAATGATTACGTAGTAATTATTAAGTAATCTGTGGTAATGATCAGGGGTAACTTTAATGACGACACGGCAAATCTTAGTGCAACATACCTACTACAGAAGAAAAAATATGCTCTAGGAGTGTCTCGGAATCTCTTTTACAATAACACTTTTTCGAGAAAAAAAAGAAAAAGAAACGCATCTCATTTTGTTCCCCTTTTTAGAATCTATATTTAAAACACAGTTTTGACTAAAGATTTTGAATCTTTTTTTTAAAGACGATTGTCTATTCTCTTGTTCACGAACCAAACTTATTTTAAACTATCGCTCTCTTTTACTGATAGTAAATACAAGAAAGGGATGGCAACAATTTTAGAACTGTCAAATTAGTTTACGTGTTACTTTTCTTTGTATTTTAGTGGGCACGGCTCCAAGATCACGACTAAACTTGTATGGAAATCTAAATTCCGACTAATTTGACAGTTCTAAAATTGTTGCCATCCCATTCTCGTATCTACTATTAGTAAAAGACAGCGATAGTTTAAAATAAGTTTAGTTCGTGAACAAGATAATTGACACCAGTACCAATTTTTTGGTTGTAAGAGGCACCTATCATTCCTTCTTATAATGAAGCAGTTAATACCAAGGCCTGCCTACCCACTGTCCACTTATTAACTTTAATAGTATCACTCTTAAGTACAATATTACTTTTAATTTTGAGTAGGTGTAATGACATGTTGCGATATATTTTTTATTGATTTTTTTGTTCGTAAGTCCCGATTTGATTGAGGAAGCATTTAAAGTATCAACTACTGTGTAGATTCGGTTTAAAAACTATCTTGATAACAGTTTTTTTTTAAATTGATTTATTACCATTTAATAGCCGAAACAAATAATTATTTTTTTTAAATTCAAAAGTTTGTTTGTACCTATTTCGAATAAGCATTTACATGCATTTATGTGCATTTACAAATAACAAAAAATAAAACCGACTTACAAAACCTTAACTAAAAAGTAAAAAATAATCCTTGTATGTATTTCAAAATCTTAACATAAACCAAAATTTTGAAGGTGGCGCGTGACTGTCCCTTTGCGTCATGTAAATATAATGTACTGTCGAGCGCTTATCTATAGTAAAAAAAAACAGTTTATGCGAACATACATGAAAAACACGCGCCACCTTCAAAATTTTGGTTTATGTTAAGATTTTGAAATACATACAAGGATTATTTTTCACTTTTTAGTTAAGGTTTTTGAAGTCGGTTTTATTTTTTGGTAAAAAGTTTTTATTTCATACTTTTTAGTTGATAATTCACAGAAAAACGAAACTAATAGAAGATCATCTAGGTAAGCGAAGCTAAATTAAACTGATTTATTGAAGCTGGTTAAAAAACTACTCGACTTAAGTCAATAAAATTTATATGGGACCACCGCGCGGACTTCCTCTACCAAATAAAAAAACGACCACGCAAATCGGCCCAGAAATCTCGGAGTAATCGGTGTACATACATGAAAAAAAAAAAAAAAAAAAAAAAAAAGACGTGTGGCACTCGGAGACTGCCGCGGTAAAGCTATTGCATAGCATTTTTTATGAAAATACAAAGAGGAGGTGCCCTAACGCCGAAACTCTAAGCAGGCATGAGTCACCAGATTGCGGGGCGAAGAGGGGGATTACGCATGCGCAGTAACGCCGAAACAACCAATGCCACCTAGAGGCGATTTGCAGAACTAAAGAGACAAGCGTGATATTTCAAAAAGTCATTAAAAGTTCTGCTATTCATCGATAGATGGCAAAACTAAAAAAAGTATCACCGCTGTGCCGGTCGGAGTGGGGGTGTTAGGTTATTTTCGTTACGGAATTTCTGGATTCGGTCTCCACGCTCAAGGCCGGCGATAGAAGCTATGCAATAGCTTAAAAATAAAAATAAGCAAGTAATAAATTCATTACTAATAGCACTTGGCTGATACTCCACTTATCTCTCACATCCAGACTACGGAAATGAATCAAGCACAGATATTGTAACAAGGAACAACAAAAAACAACAAAATTGATCAAATTACTGCAGTACACTCGATACTTTACAATAATTGACAAGTTGATCACCTGCAGCCGTGTGACTGGCAGCTGCAGGATTAATAACTGTAGAAGGTGATAAGACTGGTGCCAAGATGGCCGAAACTGATTTCAATCCAGGTGAGCGCTTTTATCGTAAACTTTTAGACTTCTCCCTGGAACAAGACTGGACATGTGTAGATACTTGTAGGTTATAATAAAACAAAGTTTAACCGGATTAAATCGCGTATATTATTTAAATTGGTATTCCTGACGTTTCGAAAGCTTTGCAGCATTTCGTGGTCGCAGGTAGACTAAGATGACAATCGGCTTTACAGATATTTCTAATAAAAATAGATTTTAATATACGTACAATATTATTAATTAAAATCGTTTCAATGCACGCAGTAATTACTCACAATGTCAGTATCTTTTACCGTGTTGCGTGCTGTTTGGGACTTGATTATTTTTAGGACTGGGTTCCATTAATAATATTGTACGGTAGATTAGAATATTTTTTTTTTTAGAAATATCTTTAAAGACGATTGTCATCTTAGTCTACCTGCGACCACGAAATGCTGCAAAGCTTTGGAAACGTCAGGAAAATCAATTTAAATAATATACGCGATTTAATCCGGTTAAACTTTGTTTTATTATAATGTGTAGTGATCGCGAAAACCTAAGAAGTTATTACTTTTACTTTTGTGAGTGAAGTCCATGGATGTAGACGCTGGCTGGACCATTGCCTGGTTACAAGCGCAGCCTTAAATTCAGTCACAAATGTATATGTGGAACACGCCGTCTATTGGTCTGACCATTTGCCTTTAGTCATTACCTGCAATTTGGATGTTCTTAGACAGAAAACGTTTAAAGGATATCCAAGTTGTAATAAGGTACTTTGGGGAGAACGGAATGCAAGTCAGTGTAAAACATATGAAAACTTATGTAATTCAAAACTGAGGTTTATAGACTTGTATACTGAGCTACAACAGTGCTGTGGTAAATATTGTAATGATAGTGCTCATAGAGAGATCATACAAAATATGTATGAAGATATAGTTAATATGTATTAACATATATCTTTCGGTACCTCGGTTCACTTGTGCAAAGCGATGGCGAAATAGACCGGACAGTTAAGCACCGTATTAACACAGGATGGTTGAAATGGCGGCAGGTCACGGGAACTACATGTGACTCCCGAATTCCTCTTAAACTGAAGGGGAAAATCTATAAACCGTGATAAGACCTGCTGTCCTGTATAGATCGGAATGTTGGGCTACAAAAGGAATTAATGAAAGGCAAGTGCATGCAGCTGAAATGAGAATGTTAAGAGGAATGTGTGGTGTAACTAGAATGGATAGGATAAGGTAAGAGGGAGTCTGAAAGTACCGCCAGTGACAGAGAAGTTAAGTAGCAACAGACTATCATGGTATGGAAATGTGATGAGGAGGAATGAGGAGCATGTTACGAGGAAAGTATTAAGTATGAATGTTGATGGCTATAAGAAAAGAGGGAGACCGAAGAAAATATGATGGATTGTGTGAAAGATGATATGAATAGAAAGAAAGTGAACACGGAGATGACGGCTGATAGAGATGTATGGAAGAAAAAAACATGCTGCGCCGACCCCAAATAAATTGGGATAAGGGCAGGAGGATGATGACATAGTTAATATTTTGGTGTCGAATGCTATTATCACTCACGATCAAAATGCTTATAAGCACAAAAAACCCCTAGCAGGGTGGAATAGACATGTGAGCGAGGCTCACAGGAATGCCAAGCTGGATTTTAGTACATGGTTCCAATGTGGAAAGCCCTCAACTGGTCTTATTGGCACTGGTCGTTCGGACCAAATCTCTTCTAGTTAATAGGTACTAACATAGGCTAAGTTAAATTGTTACTAACACACTGGACCCTTTGTTGTCTGTAATAAATGAATAATAAATTAAATTAATCTTTTTGGTCCGTAAAAAACACTATAAAAATTTCTCCACCACTTACAGACTTACGGTTAGTGATAGTCATATGAAAACGCTACAAGTGCGCGTACGTCGTCGTCCCAGAAGCCCACAACGTAACTCTACCCACTAACCATTTAAGAGTCTATGACGCCAAACTATGATGATTCATTATTATGCGAGAGCATTTTATATAGAACCAAGTGTTCTCGAATATAACGCTTTCAACTAAAATAATAGTGACAGTAATTTAAAAATAAAATCTTCACCAAAATTATCTGAGTCATGGGGAAAACGAAGAAAACGGACCGGCTGGTTACAGTTTAGTCAGCATCGTTAAAAATTGCAGCTCAGCATTCCGTGCTAGCCAGAACCAGTATTGGTAAACTTGCATGCCTATATGTAAGCAAAACGTGGAGAACTATGAAATTTAATTTGATAAGATCATAATAATTCACGATAGCTTAATGGCTAAAGCACTGGCGTAATAAGCCAGGAGCCACAGGTTCGAATCCTGCTTGTGAGCGATTTTTTCTTTCCACAATTTAAATCGTTAGTTACATTTACTTTTTCATGTAGGCCCATTTTATTTATCCTCCTATGAACAACTTACCTTCTAAAACCAATAGTAACCACACATCCATTTATTGTTTAGTGAGCCATTGCGTCAGTCTCATTTATCGGCACCCATCGATTCTAATCATCCATTGTCAGTCGAATCCTATCAATTAGTTCAAGGTTCAACACCTACTGGAACTTTCTGACAGTAAACAGAATGAAACAGCTGACTTTCGTGACTTGTTTGTTGAGCTTACAACTCTGCAAGTCCTAAAGGAAATGTTCCGACTACGTCTTGAAAATTACAATAATAATAACGGTATCAACGCAAATAGGGGTGCATTGAAAGAGCCTCCTCGAGTGACGATATTTAATTGATCGTCCGGCGCACTCTGGGCAGTCAGCCCAGCGACCTGCTGACTGGCTAATCTTTTCCCCACGACATGAGCTATTATTATTATGTAGCTCATGTCGACACGAAGAAGAAGAAGAACGCAAATAAATGATTTAATCTTTCTTTCTTTCAAAGCCTAGGCCCTAAGATTTTGATATTTTATAGATTTATTTTCACTTGTAAATTCTTTACTCCACGAATTTAAAACTATAATTGCAATGTACCTACAACTGTAATCTTCTTGGAATTAAAAATCCAGGAATGAATTTTAAAAAGTTTAATAAAATAGTTCCTGTTAATTTTTAATCCTTCTCAGCCCTATTTACTGCATTGCCAGTATTCATTTATTTATATTATCTGTGATCTAAACCATTGACAGCTACCGTAATGACCCAATTATATCTAAGTATGTCAGTCAACTTCCGCGGAATAAGATATAATCGCAGCTACTTCCTCTTCGGTTTGAATTAAAAAAACATATTAAATGTTGTAAAATTCGTAATGGTAAAATTGAATGAAAATAAATCTAAACTGTAGAAGTGAAGTCTAGAAGTCTCACCTGCAAATGAACCCCTATCAATAATGTCAAGCCTTACAACCTTATTTATAAAATATACGTATATTAGGTACCTTGTCCGTGTGGTGCCGGACATAAAGAATTGCACCACCCTTATCTCTTCTCATGGGTGTCGTAAAAGGCGACTAAGGGATTCACCAGAGGATGGGCAGCAGCGTTCTCTGGGTATTTAACCAACCAACTGCGATCGCCAACCCGCCTGCCAAGCGTGGCGATTATGGCATATCCCCCCTTAATTGGGGGAGGCCTATGTCCAGCAGTGGACGTCTTTCGGCTGAAATGATGATGATAATTAGATACCTAAATATCTATAGAATTTGAAACAAAATACTCCACGAACTCGGTCGGGCAGCGTTCGGGAAGCTACGCATTATCTTCTCGTCCAAAATACCGCAGTGTCTCAAGACGAAAGTCTTTGACCAGTGTGTATTGCCAGTAATTACTTACGGTACTGAAACGTGGTCGCTCACAATGGACCTGATAAGAAGGCTCAAAATCACTCAAAGGGCAATGGAGAGGGCTATGCTCGGAGTTTCCCTGCGTGATCAAATCAGAAATGAGGAGATTCGCAGGAGAACGAAAGTAACCGACATAGCCCGAAGAATTGCCAAACTTAAGTGGCAGTGGGCGGGGCACATTGCTCGCAGAACGGATGGCCGATGGGGCAGTAAAGTTCTGGAGTGGCGACCGCGTACTGGAAGGCGCAACGTGGGTAGGCCCCCCACAAGGTGGACCGACGATCTGGTGAAGGTCGCGGGAATCCGCTGGATGCGGAAGGCACAGGACCGGTCGTTGTGGCGATGCTTGGGGGAGGCCTATGTCCAGCAGTGGACGTCTTTCGGCTGAAATGATGATGATGATGATGACTCCACGAACAAGCTTCCATTTATCACTGACACAAATACACTCAATCAAAGTCTCATCTCCTATATTTTTAATTAACATTTCTGAGTCATTCTCCGCCATAAACCACACTTAACGTCTTACAAAGTTTATCGCGACACATAAATTGTCACATTAAGCACATCAGATGCATTTACATGGAGCGAACATACACTTGACTCAATTAAGGTTCGATGCCGTACGGCCGCCAAACCGGAAAGATCGGGAGTTCAAGGCCAGCTGATGCATTTCAGTTTCACTTTTGTTTGGGAGAAATTGTGTTTTGACTTTTACTTTAGTTTAAAAGTAACACTTTTAAGCATAACAACCTTATTTTTCGTCTTGTCATACATGAGGTTGTTAGAAGAAAAAAACTTTTTTAACTCCTTTTGGTTTCGCAACGGAAAATCTTGCTTTTTCTTTTATACTTGTTTACGGAAAGATATTGAAGGTTTTGAAATTAATTTTCTGTTTCCTGAATACACTAGTTTTTGTCTAGATTGTGAAAATAATTTATTGAGAGGTTTTTTTTTTGGAAATGTGAGAGGAAATTTTATTTATAAACCAATTTCTTAAAACCTCTGATGGAACAACGGAGTACAAAGTAAATAGTAAATTATAACTGTTCACTTCCACATAATGTTTCGTCCAACCGAAATCACCAATATTATTTCAAACAAGCCAATGTTTGCTCAAAAATTTCTCAACTTATACGCTACAATGCTCCAAATTATGCATCGTGACTTCCTCTTGATAAAAAATGTCAAGAAGGTCATATCAAAGACTCTCCATCGATCAATAGAGACAGGTTCTTGGTATAAGCACCCAAGAATGCCATGAACGCCACGACCAACAATCAAATGGTCCATTGAATTAAAACAACAATATATCATTACAAAAGATTATTGATGAACTCGTCTATGCTTTGGATCCTATTGTTTGTTGCTCGATTCAGATACTTGCGACGGAAATTATAGCATAGCTGTTTGACTTCAAGCAAGACATTGATTCTGATGCTATTATGAAATTGCGAAGTAAGAATGGACTCAACTTGGATGTTCAAGATCATAATATCAATACTTTTAAATAAAAGGATATTATAGAGCTGTTAGCTGTTGTTCCAGGTAAAGATATCTGCATTTATGATCTAGGTGACCTCACAGACTCAAAAAATAAAGAAATAAAGCTACAATTATATCACAAAACAAATTCAGACTTCATTACATTGTAACGAAATGGCAATAACGTCAATGACAAATGAGTTTCCTTACTGTAAGGATTTTTTAATAATCATCGTTCAACTTTAATTAAAATGGCTTCGTCCACTGCATGTCTGAGCATCGGAAGATCATAATTAATATGTCAATTTTTAATAACTTCCTCGAGGGAAGTCCTTAGTTGATACTGGATGCTATGTGAATAAGAATGCTTGTATTACTAGTGGTTTTAGGGTAAAATGTATTGGTTCTTGTCTTAGAGTCATTCTATAAATATTGGTTGGCGATGAATAAACGATGCTTTTTATCTGCTTGGCATGTTTTTTTTATATTTTATTCTACAGGACAATAAACAATTGCCCAACAATCTAGAGTACCTAATGCTGAGCTAGTAGCCTAGTACCTAATGTTTAATGCCTACATTTTATGTAATAAATAGTTACATTATTATGTTAGAAAATAATGATTTTAATAAAAATCTTGTAGCAGTTGAATTTAATAAACAAATAATAAAGTACAACAAGAAATGCACAATTTTACAAACATTGGAGAATTGACAAGCAATATTTTGTTAATCTGATGATACAACCTAGAATCAAATATCTAAATCAATTTCAAGACACGCAAAAAGATGATATCGTCGTATTATGGCGCATCGTAAACATATCCTAGTTTGGTCATAATGCAAATTAATGTATCAATTCTAACAATCAACCAATTAATGTAGTCATAAACAAAACACCATTAATAATAATAACATAAAATTATAAGCCACAAAGAGGTCTGATGAATCACCGAATACGGAAAGTTATGATCAACTAATAACAATCTTGATGCTAGTTCCAAGGCAACATCTTGATCCGCAATGATCATATATGGTGATAACCAGCTACCTGTCGCATTGCAAGGCTCAGATTCTTGATATAAGGCAATGTCAGGGTCGTCTAATTTATTTTTATTGTTCGCTTTTGTGTTGTACGTGATTGCAGTAAGGTCTAGGTCGGGATTTAAGTCTAATCTTGGCCGGAGGTAATTTGATTTTCTTATTATTTGTTTATTATTTCCTTGATTTTATTTGGTCATGTTTTTAACTTATTTCAGCGCTAATGAGCTGGATTACTGTCTGTAAAAATAACAGGAAATGTCTAGAGGACTTGGCTTTGGCTTCTTTAATATCTGGTTATTAAATCAGCTTTTTCACTTCTTATGTATTCAGTATATTAAACTATTTTAAATTACCCATAATGATTCTGAATCTACATCATATTGTTGAAGAAATGTATTCGTGACTTGGGTTAACAAGCGAGCATGCTCTCCCAAGCATAAACAAACTTGCTAAGCGTGTGATTATATGGAAAAGTTCACTCAACATAGAAGAATTTGATAGTGATGAAAACATTTCTCCTCCTTCCGAATTAATTAAAACAAAAGCATCGATCGAAGTGTAAATAAATAAGACTGATAGCAGTCAAAGACCAGACGCAAGGTTACGAGAGATAAAAACAAAAACAATTTAATTAACGATTTTTTCATTCTTTCCATCCATCAACATAATAATGATCCTCATCGCGTCACATTAATACATTTTTTCTTCCGTATTTACGTCTTTTAGGGTAATCAAAGTCGTAAATCTCACTCGATAGTGTGAATTTTTATATGAGTCAGTCACCCCTGGTTGGAAGGCTTGTGACCTTGCGCGTCGTGGGCCGGCCTCGACTGGCGCAGGGCGGCGCGGTCCAGCCCTTATATGGTAGATCGCGCGCCTGCGCAGTCGGCTCAACATGATGCTTCCACGTCACGTGGTACATGCATCTAAATTTTCGCATTTATTGGGGCTGAGTAGGAAATTGTTTACGAATTTTACGAGTTTGGAGTAAATTCTTTCGTTACTATATCTTGTATTTCTTCCAAAATAGGATGTAATAAAATCTTTTGGTTTCCTGCAGTCGGAACGAAAATGGTTTTATCAAAAGCTCTTTTAATTTATGTCACTGATAATAAATATGCAGTGTGCAATAAAATGTCTAAATACGGCCCTGCATGCCCAAAAAGGGTAATTTCTTTTACTAAAAGTCGTTGCTCCCAGAGCTAATTTTGTGACATTATGAGGAAACGGTGCATTGACTTGGATTCTGTTTCAGAAACAGGCATATCCCGGTAAACCATGGGCACCTACAATCATCTATACGACCTGATTTTGACGACCAGAAGAAAGCACTTTTCACTTTTTCGAACGTCTTTCATGGGGCCGAGGGGCCCCTCGGGCTAGGGGGCCCCGGGGCACTGCCCTGCCTAGCCCTACAGTAGCTACGCCACTGCGGGTATAGTATCTGGAGCACTCAAAAGTCCACAAAAGGTGGCGTTAGTCAGTAATTTAGGCACAATTGTGTGATATTGTATGGAGTATAATTATGCTATTGGGAGCCAGCAGGGTGATGACCTCGTCGTAAGTTTCGAAGACATTGTGATACATAGGTTTTAAATATTTTTTGTGTGTTTTAACCTCTTGTATGCCGCAACTCCAGACATAATTAAAATTCCATTATATCCCGCGTGGATCCACATTCAGGCAGACAATGGGTTAAGGTATTGATTGAAAGGAGATGGTACTTGTAGCATGTTAGGGGCTAATACTTGCTCTGTGCTAATACTTGTTAGTAGACTTCATATATTTTATTATGATTTGTATCCTGTTCTGACGCCCAATCACATTTTAAATACAAAACTATTAACAAAAGGAAAAGTCAGGAAAACCAATTTGAATAATATACGCGATGTAATCCGGATAAACGTGTTTTATTATAATGTGTAGTGATCGCGAAAACCTAAGAAATTATTAAAAAACTATTATTATTATTCGAGACTCAGTTGAAAATTAAGTGATAATTTTATTATAAGTAGTCGCAAAAGTATTTCACGATTTTTCAAGATTGACCAAATCTCTTTGTAATAAATTGTGAAAGTGTTGAAAATAATGTAATGAATAATTTAGTTATTTAGTATTTAATAATAATATTAATGTTTTGTCTAGGGCACCACTCTGTCACGTCTTTGGCCTATTTGTTTTTTTAATTTCTCACTGAATAACCCTAGACAAAACAAAAGAAAAAAAGGTAGAAAGCGTCGAAGATGGGAGGACGACATTAAAAAAGTAGCAGGAACAACTTGGACGAGGAAAGCACAAGATCGATCTTTATGGAAAACTCTTGGGGAGGCCTATGCTGAAGAGCAAGACAATCTTAATATATAATAATTACCGGTGTCAAATAAAAGAAAATCGACCCTTAGTTTTAGATACTTTTATTTTTATGTAAACTAGATAACATAAGATAATGTTTATGTTTTGTTTTTTTTTGTTTTTGTTTTTTTGTTTTCTATAAATGTAACTAAAGGAGATTGTTAATAAAGGCTATTGTAATTGTAATAATATTATTAAATTAACAAACACATTTATAATAATAATTAGCACCTGTTTTAATTAGCACCGAAATTCAAAAATGTTAAAATTATAAAAAAACATTAAAATATTTAATTCGGCATTTTTTTAATAAGTAAACCTTTTGCAAATATTTTATATTGTTGCCATATTATAAATAAATAAACACTGAGTATAGTGTATTCATAGTAATGAAATTACTAAAGATGTAGGTAATTCGCACGGGTATAGGTTACAACATGGTTATTTTATTATCTTGCATAATTTCAATTCATTTATATTCATTACCTAGTTTATTATTCAGATACTGATCTTTAGTAAACCAATACTTAATAAATGAGTTAAGACTTGAATAAAGCAGTTTCTACTCATAAGATATTAAGTAAAACTTTAAAAAATACTTTTACAATAATATAAAACGAAATACAAAAGCCAAAAAGATTCTGCGATGGCCGGGAATCGAACCCGGATCAACTGCTTGGAAGGCAACTATGCTGACCATTACACCACCATCGCAGCTGACGGAGTGATAGAAATATACGTTTAATATCGGCGTAACATTTTAGTCATGCTATGACGATGACGTCGCAATCTTGATAATAGTTCCGCTATTATTATTTATCCACATTCAATAAAGAATGTAGACTTTTATTATCAAATTGAAAACATTCTGTATCGTATTTTTTATTGATACACTTCAACACGAATATTAATTTAGTTAAATGATACTAAATTATTTATACATTTATAATTCAGTCGAATAATTTCTTCGAGCAAACAAAATCCACGCCTTTATGATTTTCGAAATCATGACGCTAGATGGCGCCACTAAGTAGAAGTAAGTAAACTTTCATGATTTTAAGTATAGAATTTCTATCAGCTAGTTAATAAGACTTTTCTTAAATTGTGCGAGTGGAAATCATAACTGGAGCTGGTATTTGAATTTTTTTTATTGATTTCACACCCGCCACTAAGTGCTGCGAACAACCATAGTGAAGTCAACAAAAACCGTGCTCCTTCATGTACAACCAGTGCTCACGTACACACCATGCACCTGAAGGATATTTTTTTTCGCGATGCTTACTGGTAGATGCCGCGACATGTGAACTGAGAAGGGTTGAGCCATGGTATAATAACTCCAGGTAGTCTCTTCCCGTGACAGCTAGGTCACGTGATTGCCTCCGTACTACGTCATCGGCCGTGGAGCCAATAGCGGGCTGTTAGCGTGACACTTGTCAGTTTGATGTGCTGCCACTTTGTGAAAATAAATTACCCGAGCAAGATAGATAGATAGATAGATAGAGTATACTTTATTGTTTGCACACCATAAAAATAAAAACAAAGTTATAACAAACATGAGCACAGTACTAACAATTGGCGGTCTTATCGCTTAAAGCAATTTCTTCCAGACAACCATTGGATGGACTTGAAATGTACAAGAAAATATAACGGGTAGTTGGCGGTGTACTATAGAGAAAATACTATATAAATAACTAAAATAAAAACAAAAGGATTGATTGAAGATGCATTTTTTCATTTACTTTCTTCTATAAAGAATCACTTTTTAACTAGTAATTTAATATAGTTTCCTTTATTAACTAATTAGATGAATAACACGAGATAACAAATAGTTAGGCTAGTTAGGAATTTATTTTATATTCAATATGAACAAAAATCTCCTTAAGTATATTGAAGATATCAATAAATGGCAGCACTGATCGTGACGTAGCTTGGAGTCATCGCGCTGTCATTGCGGGAAGAGAATACCTGGTGAAACATCTTATTATACCATGGGTTGAGCATGGTTTAAGGTGCATGTGTGTGCGTGAGCACTGGTTGTACATGAAGGAGCACGGTTTTTGTTGGCTTCACTATGGTTGTTCGCAGCACTTAGTCTATATTTTTTACTATGTCTGTGCCGCCAAGTAGCAATCAACATAACATAACATCACGCCTGTATTTCCCCGAAGGGGTAGGCAGGGGTGTACACCCACATTTCGCCAGTTATGTTATAGTCCCATGTAATAGGGGGCGAGCCTACTGCCACTAACCGGGCACAAATCCATATCCCGGGCTGCTACTGAGAATTTCCTAATGAAAAAACCCAATAACACTTTGCCCGACCCGGGATTCGAACCCAGGACCCCACGCTCAGCAGTCGCGCTTGCGACCACTAGACCAACGAGGCAGTCCAGTAGCAATCAAACATTGTATATACATGGAGTTTCTTGCCGGCTCCTCTCCATAGGACTAACTTTGGAACCGAGAAACTAGATTCATAATTAACGTTTTGAAAATGCATGTAGGTAAATGCTAATTCAAAAAAAAAAAACTTGACTTCGACTTTGATGTTTTTTAGCTCGGAGTTCGAGCCGCCGACTAGTGCAATGATTAGACCCTAAGTATAAGTTACCATGAAAAATTTGGATTATTTTCGGTAAGTACCTACAATTATCAATCATAAAAACACGGCATGTCCATCACTCATCTTTATTCACGATTGCTAGACCAACAAAGACAGTTCCAACAAATTGGTAACATAAGTACTTACACTTACAAATGCAAGTAGGTATAGGTACATGAGATGCGCGCGCGCCTATTATCGCACAATCACTTTGTAGATCGCCGCCGGTTGGGTCGTGATCTCTGTGATTTATGTAGGCACCATGAGTTAGGGATCTATGGGATAAATCCTATATTTTAAATGAATTCACTAATCGCCCGAGAGACTTCCAGGAGTCTAAACAACTGGTCTTAGAATAAGTACACATAGAAACGAATTCCACGCTCACAATTTGAATCAACTAAATTCATCATCCTCCTATCCTTATTCCAATTTAATTGGGGTCGGCGCAGCATATTTTTTTCTTCCATACATCTCTATCAGCCGTCATCTCCGTGTTCACTTTCTTTCTATTCACACAATCCATCCATATTTTCTTCGGTCTCCCTCTTTTCTTATAGCCATCAACATTACACAGGCTATAAGAAAAAAAAAAAAAAAAAAAAAAAAAAAAAAGAGCGAGGGAGGCTCGCCCCCTATTACATGGGACTATAACATAACTGGCGAATTGTGGGTGTACTATTACACCTCTGCCTACCCCTTCGGGGAAATACAGGCGTGATGTTATGTTATCAACATTCATACTTAAAACTTTCCTCGTAACATGCTCCTCATTCCTCCCCATCACATGTCCATACCATGACAGTCTGTTGCTACTTAACTTCTCTGTCACTGGTGCTACTTTCAGACTCCCTTTTACATATTCATTCCTTATCCTACCCTTATTCTTGTTCCACCACACATTCCTCAATAATTGAATCAACTAAATTAGAGCCAGAAAATTAAATGGTTCCGTTCAGTAGAGCTTACGCGCCTATGTGTGTTGGTGAACATTTTTCGTGCCGCTTGTGGGCACATCGATTGTTTTTTGAAATTTGAATGAAATTCACTCTATGTCTTATTACTCTAAGCAATAAATTTTATATTGTGCCTTTAATGTAATCATTATTTTTAAATCTTAACCAAGCAACCAATCTGACTGACGAGGCGTTTGAAATTTAATACAGTAAAATTTTATACGTTACATAACTTAATAATATATCAACAATATTTTAAAAACGTTATGTTTTGACAGCAGGAGCGGCGAGTTCGATCCCGGCCCGCACCTCTGACTTTTCGGATTCATGTGCGGATCATAATTTAATTATCACTTGCTTTAACGGTGAAGGAAAACATCGTGAGGAACCCTGCACACCAGAGAGTGCTCCATACAGTTCTCAATGGTGTTTGTAGTCCGCCAACTCGCACTAGGCCAGCGTGGTGGACTAAGGCATTACCTTCTCATACTGAGAAGCGGCCCGTGCCCAGCAGTGGGACAGTAATGGGCTGATTATGTTATGTTTTGACGAAAGTTCTCGATTACTCTAAAAGAAAATCGTCTGTTCTCCACCTTAGGGTGTTAATATATAAATAGCACAAAAAATTGATGTTAAATAAATAAAAGAAACAGAAAAAAAGTCAAGCAAGAAATAAAATCAAAAAATAAATCCATGGGTTACATGACTAACATGATCAGGGGCTTAGAAAGGTGCTTATCGGGGTACATTAAAAGAGCCTCCACGAGTGACGATATTTTATTGTTCGTGTGGTGCACCCTGGGCAGTCAGCCCCGCTACCAACCTGCTGACTGGTTAATCTTTCCCCACAGCATGAGCTATTATCATTATGTAGCTCATGTCGAAACGATAGAAGAAGAGAGCGGCTTAGAGTGGTTAACATAAATAGTACAAAATAAAATTAATTAACAAAAACAAAAAACCCGACTGCGCGACATTTTTTTTTTTTTTTTTTTAGTTTTGTCATGTTTTATTTATCATACTATACTACTATGTTTTTTTTTTTAAAGTCAAATTTAACGTTGAATATTTTGTTGTTTTTTAGCATTTCTCATTCCAAATTATATTTAAACATATAAGTTGTATATATTTTCGTAAACTATTTATAAAACCCTTTATTTTGATACCTCACTCGATAGGTTTTGACCAAAAAAATTTTTTTGAAGTACCATAAAATGGCTCCAAAAAGCGGCCATTTCGATTTTTATAATTTTGATATACCCAGTGTCACTCTCACAATTAAGACGAATCCAATGACACCTCTCAAGCTAAGATCCATCAAACCTTTTAGGCTACAGAGCGTGCCAAAGAAATATACATACATACATACATACATACACTCGAAAAACATAACCCTCCTTCTGGCGCAGTCGGGTAATAAACCGAAAAAAGGGAAGAAATAAATAAAATCATAAATGAAAACCCGTGGTCTAATACTGTAATATATGAGTATCTATTCAAAGCTGATAAAGCTTTATTTATTTGCAAAACTGAATATTCTAGGATAAATCCTAAGACACCTGGTTTGCAGTGCATGCACTTACAAATCCCTAAAGGTGTAAGTTCAGCCATTGCACTGTCACTTAGATTTAATAACGAAACAAAGCATCGCTTGCAGGAAGTAGGTACGATCACTTTGTATTAAGTAGACAACCGCGGGGCATGTCGTGAGAGCTTGCGTTATAAAACGTTCAGGATTTATAGGAATTACTGGTAAAAAGGATAGGCAGGGAGATTATTTAAATGCTAGCTGTATGACAGAACGCGTGAGTTATAAAAAAAAATCTTTATTGATCAAAGTAGAGTTACAAATAGTACTTCGTACGCTAGCTCCCACACTAAGATTCCCTGTGTCGTGGAGTCTAGTCTGACAATAATTTGACGATATATTAAAAAAAAATACACACAGCACACTGACACACACACACTAGAGTAACACTGAACTATTAATTCTATGGACTCTGTTGATTGAAAAGCTTGACGAACTTGTATAGCAGAATTAACCCTAAATATTGTAACTCCACATTTTGTATTTCATGGATTTCCGCAAAGTAACGCCCATAGATTTATTATTATGTATAGACTGGCAAAGCTGTGAAAAAGACGAGACTAAAAACGATTTTAATAAATTCCTTGTAATGTGTGATCATTCGAGAAATATGTATTTGAAAAGAGTATACCTAGCAACGATATTTAAAATATCAGTGATACGTAGAAAATCTCCACAAAATTAAGGTGAAAAAAATGTATAAAATTCACGAAAATATTTTTTTGTATGTATCTGAATATTATGCGACACTTTTCTCTTTATTTCTGCGTAAAAATTATGGGGCTACATCAAGAAATATGCACACAAAAACATAACGGTCTTATGTCTGAAATGGAAGGGTTTTTCTGCTTGGATGAGCTTCACTTAAGCATTACACATGTCACCATTACATATTAAAAGTATGACAACTTTGCTTGAAATGTTAGTTTCCGATGATAATTGCTTATTATTACGATCACGTCTCGAGCCAGGTCGCTACAGGTCGCTAACGTATTTTACAGTAGTGCTGTCAAAACACGTCATTTGGTATTGCTTCACATTGCCAATCTATGGTATAATATGTCTATGGTAACTTCTGATTATTTTTATACTGTCATATCCCAACTACTGCTTCAACATGGGTGCTGCAGGTCGCGGCACCGTTTGTCGCGAGTTCGCGATAAACCCGCGACCCGCGGTAATTGCAGCGGGACGGCACGGGTGCGGTGCGGCACGACCCGATGTGTTCCCACGATCATGTTATTGTGAAGACTTGCATGTTATAGGTTGGAACAATTTAGATAAGACAAAGAAAAAAGCGGAGAAAATTATATTATTATAACTTGCATTAGTAATTATATTTTCGAGCAGTTTGGGGTTGAAGCATTGGGGTTGTCGGGTCGTCGTCTTTTATCATGTTCCCAGTAGAATTGATGCCCTCTTGTAGCTATTAGTTTTATTTTATTTTAGGTTATTGTATTTACATGTGTACTTAAGTATGTTTGTAGTCTAAAATTACAGAGTTACAGTCAGTGGTAAAGTCCGCACCAAACTTTATATGGCGACTGTGAAAACGAGTCATGCCTGCGCAGTAGCAAGATAACAATGTCCATTCCCCATACATGCGTTGACCTGTCACTCAACTTTTTATTTTGCTGGGTTCTTCCGATTATTGGTGTTGTATTAGTACCATTCATGTCTACTACAAACAATGATCTCATTTTTTAGGGTTCCGAAGTCCTACAAGGAACCCTTATAGTTTCGTCATGTCCGTCCGTCTGTCCGTCTGTCCTAATCCTTTACAGCTTAATAACTTCTACAGTTATAAACATAAGTAAATGAAATTTTGTTAAAAAATAGTCTACGTATAGATCTCAATTTTAAAAGAATAAAAAAATCGTTTTTACGTATTTTAGGGGTGGCGTCTATACATGTAAAATGGGGATGAACAATTTTTTTTCGCTGCACCCCCTCGTGTGAGGTATCATTGAATAGGTCTACTAAAATGAAGTTAATGTTTCATACATCACTTTTTTATCAGGTGTACCATCTGCGAAATATAGCCCGCCAAAGTGGCTTGCAATGTGTCCCCCCCCCCCTGTCATTTCTAAAGTATGCAACGTAGAAAGTTATAATCTTCCACATTGATAGACCTTTGTGAAAACTCTCTTTTAAAATTATTTCGAGTATAATGTGACTATAATTTTTTGAGTTATAGAGAGAAAACTGAAAAATATTTAAAGCGTCCTAATTCAAAGGAAATAATGCTCCTTTAGCTACATTCTGTTTGAAAAAAATCAAAAAAGTAACTTTGACATGACACACTTCTTAAATTTGGTTTCTTGAATTTATCGCTAGATGGCGCTACTAACAACACGCTCTGAGTCGCGAATGCTGCCGCTTATTGCAAAAACTAAAATAGCCATGATTAATATTCGATTTGATTCGTTTGTAATTACACCTACTTTAGGAACCCTATAATACTGAGCATGGCCCGACATGCTCTTGGCCGGTTTTTTTTTCTGGGAAGCCAAGGAAAGTTGTTATAATAAAATCTTTTTTCAAGGTTAAGTATGAAAAAACTGTAGGTAGGTTATGTCGGAATTACACTTGGGCATATTTTATGAATATTATGCTAGGGCCACACATGCATATATCGTAACGAACCTTCTCAAGAAGGTTTCTTCAAAGGAGAAATCATGACTTAGTCTCAATAGAGATCCAGTCATTTCGCGATCTAGTCTTACTGGCAGCCTAGACATATCGAGGTAGAGACCAAAAGATACCGACCCGTTTCGTTTTGATAATTTATTGGGTGCGTTCAGTTATGTCACCCGATTACGCACGGAGCGTACTTTAAACGTTCAGTTACTCAGCAGATTGCATTGCAATAATGAGTATCAGAAGTTGATATTTTCAAACTTCAATTTATTTTTTTCTAGGCTTCTATTTAAAATTCTAGTAAGTGTTTTGAAATCAACTCAAAATTAGCATTTTTTCAAGATATATTATATCACTAGAACCGCCAATTGCCTAGCAGGTCAAAACTGGACTTTGTTCTCTAAAATGCACGGGAGTTAATGAGTCTGCATACTGCGCAACGCTAACTTCACTAAACTACTACTACACACACACACACTACTAAACACTAAAGATTGGTTCGCATTATAAACACTTGAATTTTGAAAACCGAACTGCTCACAAAATAAAGATACTGTCAAGGTCAAACAGTCAGGTGCAAAGTTAGGTCTCACAACTGTACTTTTTACTATACAAAAAAAAAAGAAACATTATAATCAAACTTGGTCCTAATAGGTAATTAAAAAATACAGATTAATGGAAAATTGCCATAAGCAAATTGCCATAGGCATAACACATGACATATATTTATAGGCACTATTATTGAATAGACCAAAACTATAGACCCTATATTAAGTTGTACAACAACTGCAAGTTACAATCCTACCAATCTTTCAATAACTCAATCTGTCTAAAGTCTAAAACAACCTTAATAAGCTAACACCAGTAAATTAAGCAACTATCCCACAAATATATCAACTAGTTCTTAAAATGCTTCGGCCGGGGACCGAATGCCAACCCACACGTTGTTTGGTAAACAGTTTTGCGTAATTTTCGCTTGTCTAAGTCTGGGTCTGGTACTAGTTTTACTGAAACAGGGTTGGTGAAACTAATTAGGTGCAATAAAGCAAAGAAGCCTTGCCAATAGCACAGAATATCTAAAAGTACTAACGTACAGAACGGCCACTCACCTCCCCCCACCAATTCAAGAATCCTCGCCCGAACCGCCCATAGTTTGCCGGCAATTGGACTTCAAGATTGCTATGGATGTCAATCGCCAGTCGCTATACAAGCACGCCATCTCTGAAAAGCGCTAGGAACCCAGTCGGTATTACGAGCGGCGAGCATCCCTAACTTACACGTGTGTGTGCGTTTGTATAAGACGTAATCTTATGTATGTAGGTGGTGCTAGCGTTTATATTGTATTGAGTGTCCGAATTGTGCCAATAGTTTCAATCAAAAGCCTGAAATATCTTGACAAGGCTACAATACAATCATTTAAAAGTTCCAAATCCATCCAAAGGTCGTCTGGAAGAGACCGCCTTATACGATAAGACCACCCATTTTATATAAATAAATTATAAGAAATGTCTTCTATTTTTCTGTATTTTATTAAGCAAATCCTTCTATCTTCCTCATATTATAAACTAGCCTATGACTTCGCCCGCTTGAATGTCGTTTATCGCACATTCCTCGGGAACTGTTCATCTTCCCGGGATAAAAAGTAGCCTATATGTTAATCCGGGTTATGTTCTATCTGTATGCTAAATTTCATTAAAATCCATACAGTAGTTTTTGCGTGAAAGAGTAACAAACATCCATACATCCTCACAAACTTTCACGTTTATAATATTTGTTCTTTCTTCAATCACGCTGAAACGGCTAAACGGATATGGATGAAATTTAGCACTAGATAGACTTTAACCCGGATTAAAATACAGGTTTTTTATGCCGGGAAGATCCACAGTTTTATCCGTGATAACACGAATTATACGTGGGCGAAGCCGCGATCAAAGGCTAGTTAATAGAATGAATAGATGATCACTGATTTTGTAGAAATAAATATAGATATCTCCATCACTTCATGAAGACTAACGGCCAAAATTAATATCCAATCTATCCACGATTTGCCCTACTAGAGATAGGAATTTGACATAAGCTCCATACAAAATATGTCAAATTTCTATCTCTAGTAGGGTAAATCGTGGATAGATTGGATATTAATTTTGGCCGTAAAGGCACAATGAAAAGATTGTGAATCGACAGTTACATCACATAATACCATCATCATCCTCCGAGCCTTTTCCCAATTATATTGGGGTCGGCTTCCAGTCTAGCCAGATGCGGCTGAACATCAGTATTTTACACGGAGCGACTGCCATCAGACCCCCGCAACCCAGTTACTGGGTAATACTGACATTCGGAGGTTAGACCAGTTGTCAGACTTTCAGGCTTCTGACTACCCGTAACGACTGCCATAGATATTAGTATGACAACCGTATGTACATCACATAATACCGTGATAACAAAAACGTGCGTACGTTTGTTACGTACTCTCTGCTTATGCGAAGTTTAAAAAATAAAAATAATTATAGCCTCTTTCAGAAATCACAGATAAGGTGAAAGTCTAGGTTTTGTCAACCCTATGAGTAGTGTCATATCATTTCCTGTCTAGCTCATTTATTAAGGTGAAAAACTAATGTTCAAACACTTCGTTCACTTCGCTATTGAGTAATTCTGAAATATTTAGCGAATTATCAATCGAATAAGTCGGGGCTTCAATGCAAGCGAGAAACGGTATAGCGGAAAACGCTTGAATTGATTTAAAAGAAAATACATGACGTTACTTCAAACTTACATATTAATCTAGTAAGCAGGGATTAAAATAAATAAAAATTAATAAATATCTTTGGGACATTTTTACACAGTACTATCTAGTCCCAAACTAAGCAGAGCTTGTGCTATGGGTACTAGACAATGGATATAATACTTATATACATATATTTTTTGTAAATACATACTTATAATACATAAGCAACACCCAGACCAACACAAACACTTATGTTCATCACACAAATATTTGTGTCCTGTGGGAATCGAACCCACGACCTCGTTATCAGCAGTTCGACACTCGAACCACTAGACCACAGAGGTCGTCAACAAAATAAAAAAATACATAAAGAGCACACAAAACATTTTTAAGTCACTCTTAGAGCGTTTTCATGTCGTTCTTGTCTTCTTTAGGATTTTGTTCAGAACAACCTAATATTTTGAATTATTTTATATAAACCAATATCCCCAAAAATTACATAAACTGACAGCACCACATCTTAGACGAATAAAAAAAGCGGACGGAATCTCGCTAAACAATAAGTGATGCACCCATAGTAAGACGGCTCGCTTAAATGTACGGGCTGGCACGCACACATTCACACCCATAGTGAGACAAAAACCCGCGATTACGCAACAAATCTCGTGTGACGGTAGTCAATGTCGTAGTGTTACAAATAAAATATTAATATAATAATATATCTGGTGTGTTAAAATTCTGTCGAAATTATAGTAGGTTTAGGACAAAACGAAGTGCTTCAATCTTTTCTTAGCGAGATTCCGTCCGCCATTTTTTATTCGTCCGAGCACCTTATATCTATCTTCTATCTATCTATATTCTATACTCATAAAGACAGATGTCCTGACTGACCCATTTTTAGTAGCCTCGCTGACAAAGGAGCCCGACTCCTTCACATTCCTTTTCCAGTGACCCACTTATGTGACAAAAGGAGGAAGCGCGGGTGTCGTCAACCGATAACCATTGTAACCCTGTGCGTAATAGCGGATGGGTGGCGTAACCATGGTTGCTGTAGTGTAAAGAAATGGTAAGTGGTTACAGGTAAGTTTATTAAAGACAACAGTCTATCCAATGATAGCTACCAGGCCCCTCAGAAAGTATTGCGAAAAAAAGTTTTTATATATGGGAGACTGGCCAGTTATAATTTTTTTCGAAAATATGATTATTTATAAGTAAAAATAAGTAAGTTCCAATTTCAAAATTTCCCTCCACATTTTTTGCGAGTTAATTCAAAGTATTGTGTCTCACTGAAATATGGATCTGCGCCGGGAACATTTTAGAGCTATGATTTTATACGATTTCAAGTGTCGCCTGAAACCGGATGAATCGTACGATAGACTTCAAATGGCATTCATGGATGAAGGCCCTTCCAAGGCAACCGTGTATCGTTGGTATAACGAATTCAAGCGCGGTCGACCAACTTTGGGGGATGACGAAAGAAGCGGTCGCCCTTTGACGGCTGTTACCGAAGAAAACGTGCTAGCAGTGAAAAATTTAATCCAAGACAATAGGCGAATTACATATCAGGAGATTCAACACATATTGAAGATTGGATCGGGAAGCGTTCACGAGATTCTACACAGCCATCTTCGCGTGAGGAGGATAGTATCACGCTGGGTGCCGCACAACCTCACCGATGCTCAGAAGCAGGCCCGGGTGGAATGGTGCCGTGATATGCTTAACAAATTTGAAGCAGGCTCGTCTCGGCGTGTTTACGACATCGTTACAGGTGATGAGTCCTGGATTTATCAATACGACCCAGAAACCAAGCGCCAGTCGACTGTTTGGGTGTTTCAAAATGAGCCAACGCCTACCAAAGTGAAGCGATCTAGAAGCGGGGGTAAGATTTTGATCGCTAGCTTTTTTAATTTGACTGGCCACTTGGTATCAATTCCCTTACGGGATCAAAGAAGCATTAATGCCGAATGGTATACTACCAAATGTTTGCCAGAAGTTTTCTCTGTTATAAGCAACAAGCGACCAAACACAGGGCTCCGCGGGCTACTGCTCCACCACGACAATGCACCTGCGCACACCGCACTCAAAACGAGGGACTTCCTGGACAGCACGCCAGTCAAACTCCTGGGTCACCCTCCTTACAGCCCTGATCTAGCACCGTGTGACTTCTTTTTATTCCCAAAAATAAAAAATCAGCTCAAAGGGATACAATTTTCGTCGCCGGAAGATGCGCTGGCTGCGTTCGAGCAGGCTGTAAACGAGGTGTCTGCGGCGGACTGGAAAAAGTGTTTTGAAAACTGGTTTAGGCGCATGAATCTTTGTATAGAGGCTGGTGGAAAGTACTTTGAAAAGATTTGATAAAAATATATGTACGTATAGAACAATTTTTTTTAGTTTCGCAAAACTTTCTGAGTGTCCCACGTATTACTACTTACTTTAGTGAAATTAATTTAAGTATTTTGTAAAAAATGCATGCTGTGTATTATACGGCAAAATGTGTCTTTGCACCTATTTAGAATGTACAATCCTCTGTACCACATTTTAAGCAAATAAAGTTAATTTGAATTTGAATTTCGAATTCAAGATCGCAATGGTAGCAACCATATCCTATCACTCACCCTATCATGGAAAACCAATCGCAATCCTCTGCTCGGACTGAATAATACGTGTAGACTTCTCATAAAAAAATATGCAATAATTGTATTCTATAATCTAATTAGCTATTAGTTGACGCTCGCGGATTCGCTCTTGTGAAAACCGGTTTTACGTAAGTAAGTATCCCATGTATTAATCAAGGACATGGCCTATCTGTGTACAAAATTTCATCAAAATCCGTTCAGCCGTTTTAGCGTGATTGAAGAACTAACAAACAAAATAAGCAAACGTCCATACTTTCGTTTCGCATTTATAATATTATTGCTAAGTTTAGCGCTCTATAGAGTCGCTAACTATTTATTTGTGTGTGACCACAAAGTCACCACCATTTCTAAGTTATTTAGACTTAAAACCATTTATTTTGCCATAGACTGCCATACACCATTTCTAAGTTATTTAGACTTAAAACCATTTATTTTGTCATACACACAAAAAATATACATTTATACAAAAGGTAAAAAAAAGGACAAATAACAGAGAATATAACAGGGCCGAAAATATAGTTTATGTCGAATTTCTGTTTCGTATTCGGCCGATAAATAAAATCCATTTTCGATCGGTCTCTAGTTACAAGTGATCCAGCTCAGTATTTGTTGTACATATAGGATGTACTTGCTAGTTGGATTGTTATCCCGACTTCTTTTGCTTGTGAAAGCCATATCAATCAGCGGTAATTATAATTTTTGACTTCTACCGAAAATCACATAATTAATATTTAAATAAATATTTTTGGGACATTTTTACACAGCACCATCTAGTCCCAAACTAAGCAGAGCTTGTGCTATGGGTACTAAACAATGGATATAATACTTATATACATTTTTTTTTGTAAATGCATACCTATAATACATAAACAACACCCTGACCAACACAAACACTTAAGTTCATCACACAAATATTTGGGTCCTGTGGGAATCGAACCCACAACCTTGTTATCAGCAGTCCGACACTCGAACCAGTAGACCACAGAGGTCGTCAAATTCAAGTTACCAAACCTCTCTATACAGGCACAAACAAAACCATTGCCCTACCAAACTAATATGTCTATATAAAGCAAATTTAACATCCACTTGTATAGACGTATGTATAAGACATAGTAACGGTGTATGTCGCCTACTCGCCCTATCGCCCTACTAGTAAATGTTGTTTGTTCTTTGTCAGTAGTAGGCGATGGGTGACAGCCCAATATGGCTACAGAGTGATAGTTGTATGTTTAACATCACGGTTTATATCTTGAAGAGGTAGGCAATAATGTAAGACTGATAATAATAAACAGTTGTAGTATAGCTGTTACTACCACCGCACCGCACCTATTTCTGCTGCTAAACAGTGATGTTTGCATTGAAAGAAGAAAGAAAGAAAGAAAAATGATTTATTGCCACAACAAGACGACATACAGTAAGTGCACATAAAAAAATTACTTCATTAAATGGTACATTTTAGGAATTACAGTGTATATACCTACGTAGTTGTAATATCATAATACGACTAACTTTGCATGTCGTAGCTGCTAATTTAGGCAACAGCCTAGATGGTATTGCAGTTGTTATGGGCAAAGGTAACCGCTTAAGGCGCATGTAGCAGCCAAATGGCACCCCCATCAGTGAGTGAAAAACGGCCACTTTTGTCACTTTTTCTATCTATATACAACTACAGCTAACTATAATTTACAGAGTTAATATTTTCTGATTAAATTACAGTACCTGTATTTCAATTGTTGAAAACGAATTTTCGATAAATGATGTATTTATTCAGCGAGTAATATTTTTAGCTAATGGGGGCGCCACTTGGCTGCTACATATATGAGTATTATATCCATTGCCTAGTATCTACCCATAGCACAAGCTCTACTTAGTTTGGGACTAGATGGTGCTGTGTAAAAATGACTCAGATATATTTTTATTTTTTTTCTCTTTTCGTAACTTTGGATACCTGCAGATAGATACCTAATTTGAAACAAACACAGCATGGGCACCTGGATTTAACGATGACATAATCAATCTCACGCAAAAAGTGACAATTAATGATAAATAGTGTTACGGTAAGGTCATTGGACAGCAATATAATTAATTGCAATACTTCATTAGTCGGAACTTGGTTATCAAGGACTTATGACTCATTTTAACGATTTTTAATCATTTTGGGATCATTCAACAACGTGTTGAACAATAAAAAAAAACATTTATTTCCAAAATAAGTAATTTGTTACAATTCAGATGAAAGTTGATCCCCAAACTAGGTTAACCTGTACCTTGGACCACCTTCCTTAGTTAAATTATACAAATCAACACATATTATAGTTTACATTAAAACATAATAGATATAATTTGATTTTACGTAGTTGTTAATAGTAATGAAGGCATGCAATGCAACTATTAGTGATGCGACTCGAGTCCGATTTTACCACTCGAGTCATTCGAGTCATTTTACAATTTTACTCGAGTACTACTCGAGTGGTCGAGTCACTCGAGTGGTCGAGTCACTCGAGTGGTTCACGAGTCACTCGGTCACTCGCCTCTATCAAGTCACTCGTCACAATCCTTGAATTAATTATTTTTTAGTTGAGGCTTAATAAAACGAAAAGCATGAAGTTTTATTTCAAAACATTGTCAGTCTTACAAAATCAACTTTTATGTATCGAAATTAAAATTAATATGCTAATAAAAATTAATGAATACTTAAGCGTTTTTAAGAATAAAAACTCATCATTTCGCATGTCTCGGTGAGTGACTCGTGAGTGACTCGAGTCCAAGTGAACTCGAGTCTATATATTTTTCACTCGAGTGCGTTTTTTTTCAATGTCACTCGAGTCACTCGAGTAAAATTGGACTCGAGTCGCATCACTAGCAACTATGGGTGTCACGTATTTATGGGTGTATGTGGAGTGTGTACGTGTAGGGGTCGTGTAGGTGTAAGGTTTGGGGGGTGTGTGTACTTGTAGGCCTGACAAAATGTTCTCCCTACTAATAAGCTTGTGGTAAATTTGTAATATGCTGATAATATGTAGTATTAAGTTAATAGATTTAATGTAAGTAGGTATACAAAATATTGTTATACGATTAATACAAGGTTAGTTTATGTCGGATGTCATATAGATGGAGTCAGCGTCAATAATTTAAGTTACGCGGACGACATGGTGCTACTGAGTCCGTCGATCAGTGGACTTAGAAAACTTTTACGTGTGTGTGAAGGGTACGCTGCGACTCACGGTCTGAAATACAATGCCACTAAAAGTGAGTTTTTGATATTCAAGGCTGGTACCAAGTGTCCTTCGTGTGTACCCCCAGTGTTACTTAATGGTACACCCCTCAAAAGGGTAAAAATGTTCAAATATCTTGGGCACTTGGTGACAGAAGACTTACGTGATGATGCAGACATGGAAAGGGAGCGTAGGGCATTGGCGATTAGAGCGAATATGATCGCTAACAGATTTTGCCGATGCACGGCGCAGGTTAAAGTGACCCTTTTCCGAGCCTACTGTACATCACTGTATACCTGCAGTCTGTGGTCGAAATACACGCAAAAATCGCTTAATGCCCTACGCGTGCAGTACAATAATGCGTTCAGGGTGTTGTTGCGGCTGCCGCGGGCTTGCAGTGCGTCTGGCATGTTTGCGGACGCCCACGTTGACGGCTTCCATGCCATACTACGCAAGCGGAGCGCCGCAACGCTCTGCAGAGTCCGCGCCAGCACTAACAACATCCTGGAAATGATAGCGAGCAGGCTGGACAGTCGCATTAGTGGCCACTGGAATAGCCTGCACGTAAGTTTATGTGTATATAATGATGTCTACTAACATAGTATATAAGCTATCTCTTTACTAACAAACTCTTGTTTTTTTATAAATGTGTATATTTTTAAATTTTATGGATCTGAATAAAATGTTTTTTTTTTTTTTTTTTTTTTTTTTTTTTTTTTTTTTTTTTTTTTTTTTTTTTTTAACCATGGAGTTTCTTCTGTCCATTCTTCTCCATAATGAGATGAATTTATGAGTTGCGTCAATTTGTTCAATGTTTTTGATGATTTAATTAAACGTATTTTAATACCCTTGTATCGTCTCAGCTACCAATTACGAATAAAGGATAAGTTTTTCGTTATTTCGTCGTCGTCTTCATCCAAAACTCACTGAGGTAATATGTAGTAAAGTTATGTACTACGTACTAGAGTAGACATTACGAACAAAAAATATCGCGCAACTTGCTGGCCGCGGAGCACGCGTGCGGCGAGCGTGGCTAAGCGAGTGCGAGTGCAGGAGCTCTAAAACGTGCTACAAACATTTTGTTCGAGGTGTCTTCTCTAGTACGTAGTACATATTACCTCAGTGCCAAAACTACAGTTTTTTTTATAATTTGATGATGACACTACCATATCATTAAAGATCAATCATCATAATAATATGGAAGCTCCACGATGCCTTTTGACATCGTGAAAATATTCAGAAGACACATACCTACAGCATGACTGGATCATCATCATCATCAATTCAGCCTACCGCAGCCCACTGCTGGACATAGGCCTCTCCCAAATTGCGCCACAACACTCGGTTCACAACAACGCGCAAGTCGCACGACTATGTGCAGCGGTGCTTGGTGTGTCATCTGCCATACGATTTCATACATTGCAACGTCACCTGCTGCAACGCGATGCGCTGCGCTGTTATGCGCTGCAGTTGACACAGCCTTTATTCCTGTGCGAAAGAGCACGCGTGTCAAAGTATCGGGAAGGGTAAAGGAAGTTTTCAAGCTGGCAAGTTTTCCCGCAGAGTTTTCGCTGTTGTCCGCTGGCAGTTTTTCGCTCAGCGAGCTATGGAGCGAGCTATGCTTGGAGTTTCTTTGAATGATAAAATCCGTAACGAGATTATCCGGAGAAGAACCGGAGTGACCGACATAGCTTGTAGGATCAGTAAGCTGAAGTGGCAGTGGGCTGGCCATGTCTGTCGAAGGACCGATGGCCGTTGGAGCAGACGAGTCCTTGAGTGGAGACCGCGAATCGGCAAACGCAGCGTAGGGCGCCCCCCTGCCAGGTGGACCGACGACCTGAAGAACGTGGCTGGGGGGGACTGGATGCGGAAGGCAGTGGACCGAGCGTTGTGGCGCAACTTGGGAGAGGCCTATGTCCAGCAGTGGACTGCGATAGACTGAGTTGATTGAAGTTTTCCCGCACGTAAAAATCGCTCGAAATGCTCCAATCATTCGCGATATAGCGAGTGTGTACAGGCACTAAAGGCCGCTATAAGACCCTCTCCTCGTTCAACAAGTCACCCTTTACATAGTCTGTTCTATATCTGTGATCTAAAGAGACATACCTCATGGTTTTTCCTTACTATAATGTAGAAGATTCATCTTTATCTCCGAACGAGTTCAACTTACCTGTAAAGAATAAAAAGTACATCGTTAGTTATAGAATTAGACAAAACATAGCTTATAAGGAAATGTAAACAAAGAAAGTGTAAAAGTAGAATACGTATACTGCTAAGTGCTAGCCGAGGTTGAAGATAACTTTGAGTTTATGAACCTGGTATGTACTCCTGGTACGGCAATTTTAAAAAGGTGAAATCTGCTAGGATAATTAATTGTATCAAAAGATATTCAGTTGTTAGTCAAATTCGTCCTGCTAAAATAAAGCAAGCATTGCTTCCACCATTTTTTCATTGCTCCACCTGTCTTACGTCGGGATTTCTCGTGTATATTGGAGAAATTGAAACAAGAGACCGATCATCGACACCCTCTCTTCGGACACCAAATCCCAAGAGCCCGGTTGAAAAGTCACAAGAGTTTTATACGCTCCACTCGGACCTCACAACTCCATCCAGCCGCAATGAGGACGGAGTTGTGGAAGGAAACGCTCCCACCACCACCTGATTTTGTAGTACCGCAAGAACACCTGCCCCCAGGTCACGATCTCCCGTGGCCAGTCTGGAAATCCCTCAACCAGCTCCGGACTCAAGTTGGTCGCTGTGCAAATGGGGAATTCGAGACTCCTCGAAAACTGAATGCGATTGTGGGGCCCCCATTCAGACCATGGCCCATTTCCTTACCTGTCCGTTGTACTCTGTCAACTGTACAAAAGCCGATCTAAATGAAACCACGATCATTGCCACAGAAGTGGCTAAATATTATATAAAAAAAAGTGTGAACCATTGACACGCAAGAAGAAGAAGCATTGCCTCGTGCCACCTTCCCGCATTCGGTAACAAAACTAAACGATCCCACGATGTAAACAAAGATCGATATCTCGATAATTGTCTGAATCGATCCTTAATCGATAGTAGAGGTCGAATTAGTCACTGCTGAGTAAACACTGGCTGTGTGTCCTTTACAGCTGTATGGAGAAGTTAGAATGTAAACAAACGGCTTTGTTTCCTATTGTTGTGATTAATAATAACAATATAAATAGTTTTATTGTTTTGGACGATAATAGGATTCCACATGTTGTAGTATAAATAAATAAATCACTATGTCAAAAGGAACGGTCTCTACATTGCAGCTATCATTATCATTTCAGCAGGAAGATGCAAGATGGAAGGTGCATTAAAAGAGCCTCCACGAGTGACGCTATTTAATTGATCGTCCGGCGCACCCTGGGCAGTCAGCCCCGCTACCAACCTGCTGACTGGCTAATCTTTTCCCCACGGCATGAGCTATTATCATTATGTAGCTCATGTCGACACGATAGAAGAAAAGCAGGAAGATGTCCGCTGCTGGACATAGTCCTCCCCCAAGCATCGCTACGACTGGTCCTGCACTTTCCGCATCCAGCGGATTTCGAATTATAGCTATAAAACGTGTTATTGAAATAACTAAAAACCTCTCAGGGTTCTAAGGGCTCATTGTACTCATCAGTATGAGCAACTTTTACTGAAGGAACAACCCAACAACCCTGAAACAAAGAAAAAAATACTCCATAGTTTATATTCACTCGAGAAAATGTAGGCAACAGCTGTTTTTGTTTTAGTGATTTCTGGATTGGTCCCACACATGCTGAAATTTTAATGGTTTTTTTCCCGAAAAGGGGTAATTTTGCTCATCATTATGAACAATTTTTACTAAAGGACCAACCCTAAAACCGCGTAAAAAAATCAGTAGGTCCCTTAAATCGATAAAATTTAAGGACCAGCAGTTTAAAATGACCCCTTTTCGGGAAAAAGCTATTGAAATTTCAGCATATATATATACATATAGTAAAAGTTGTTCATATTGATGAGTACAATGACCACCTAAAAGGTTTTCAGTAACAATTATTATTAAAAAGATTAATTAAAAAAAATTCAATACCACGTTGTTGTAGCAAACATAACAGTCAGAACGTGACGTTCATTCATCTGTGACCAGAGACATGACATTTACCGCCGGTAGAAGTCTGTATGTCTGTGACATACCGCTATGTCACTCTACCACTTACCAATTGACTTACCGAACAACTAGCCAAATTACTAGCTAAGCAACTAAAAGTAAAAAACGTAGTAAATATGAACGGACGTCGAAGGCTATGCGTGGGCGGCGGTGGGCGGTTACTTGATACAGTTTTACTTGATGGTAGGGTGGACTAGCGTTGTGGTTTTATTAGGACAAAATACATAACATTACCTATAATAACACGGTTTCATAATAATTTAGTAAGATCAGGAACATGAGGAGTGTGAGAAATAGAAAAAGAAAATGTATCACTAATCTTAAGAAATTCAAGTCCATTAGATTTTGTTTTAGGAATGTGTGGTGTAACGAGAATGGAAATGATATGAAATTGACTGAATCAATTGTATTTGTTCTGTTTTCATTACTTTTAATATTGGTAATTTTGTGCGTAATAAATAATAAAAAAATGAACTTTCTTTCTTTCTAGTATGCGAGAGGGAGTTTGAAAGTAGCGCCAGTGACGGAAAAGTTTAGATGCAGTAGATTGTCATGGTATGGACATGTGATGGAGAGAAATGAGGAGCGTGTTACGAAAAAAGTTTTGTGTATGAATGGCTTTAAAAGAGGAAGACCAAAGAAAAGATGGATGAATTGTGTGAAAGATGATATTATTATGGATAAAAAGAAAGTGAACATGGCGGTGACGGCTGATAGAGATGTATAGAAGAAAAAAACATGCTACGCCGACCACACACAAATTTGGATAAGGGCAAGTAGGATGATAAAGAAATGATTTTTCTATACTTTAGCCATTTTTAACTAAGTTCATCATGGATGGATGGTATTACTTAACTAACAGATTTTTCAGTCAAAGATGTGGGTCAAATTGATAGCAAAAGGTACGAGAAAGAGAGGGGTGGAAACGATTAGCGGAGGCCTACGCCGCGCGTCGCCACCGCTGACATGACTACTGCTCATATTTAAAAGAATTTATAAAATAAAATAGTTACTTATGTAAAAACCCAAGAACAATCATTCATTTAATATTTTGGATAAGCTAGTGTTTATAATTTCTTATTTTTTAATAATAATAAATAAAATGAACGTAAAATGAAGGCTATTTTTATTTTATTGGATTTTGTTCTGATTTTCAAAGTAGATGCCTCCGGGAGTCATCAATTCACATGGATATTATTGTTAATGACAATTTCCGTCACCTTAATCGCCCGCTAGCGCCTTCTAGCTTTGAGGACAGATCCTACTAATCAACCAAATAATGGTCACTCTACAGCTACCAACTGGCGCCTACAGTAATAGTAGCTTATTATCACATATAAATTAATATCTAATAACCAACCTCATTGCTTCAAGCCTGTTGCACTTGCACCTATTTGGGAGCCAAAATGTGGTCTGCTAACATTAATTTAAATAGATAAATACAGCTATTTAGGCCTAAACAACTGTTTAAAGGCTGTAAACTGGTTGTATTCGTAAATGTAGGCCTAATTACACAAACTTGAGTCTATCTATTTCAAACTAGCCTATGACCGCGACTTCGCCCGTGTTCGGTGCAGTGCCACCGAACAATTTACCTAACAGACGCATGCGCCTATAAAGCGATGAGTTCAAGTAAAATAAATTAGTGCATTATACGGACCCATCGCGACCGGGTGCATTCATAACATTTTTAACATTCTAACATTTTATAACAGTAACAATACATAGTTTTAGTAACATAACATTAGATTTAGAACTTTATACAGTTTTACAACATTATTTGAATAGACTCGTATTCATCTCAAACATTGACTTTTTATTTAAACAAACATTACAACACTCGAAGACCTCGCACCGCACATTTTGGTCCTTCGCAGCCGATCTCGCGCATCTTGATCAGGAATAGTTTACCGCGTGAACGTCGTTTATCGCGCATTCCTCGGGAACTTTACATCTTCCCGGGATAAAATGTAGCCTATATGTTTATCGCGCATTCCTCGGGAACTTTACATCTTCCCGGGATAAAATGTAGCCTATATGTTTATCGCGCATTCCTCGGGAACTTTACATCTTCCCGGGATAAAATGTAGCCTATATGTTTATCGCGCATTCCTCGGGAACTTTACATCTTCCCGGGATAAAATGTAGCCTATATGTTTATCGCGCATTCCTCGGGAACTTTACATCTTCCCGGGATAAAATGTAGCCTATATGTTTATCGCGCATTCCTCGGGAACTTTACATCTTCCCGGGATAAAATGTAGCCTATATGTTAATCCGGGTTATTTTCTATCTGTATCTCAAATTTCATTAAAATAAATTCAGCCGTTCTAGAGTTATAAATGATGTAACTAACTCGACTTTGTTTTATACATGCACAGACATAGTAAAAAAACATGGTAACAGGTTGACATTGACAGCGTCTTTATTTCGTAAGCAGTAAGGGCGGTTTTCTAATTCAAGTTTTACCACTGACGTGCAGTCGTTTGTACCTAACTGCAGATTAGTGGGTGAATCGTGTAAAGACAAGGAACTTATATATCAAGCTGGAAAGCGGACGGCTGACTAAAATACGGTCCGATGATTGGGAAGCCCTTTGTTTTGAACAGCGGGCTCTCGGTAATACTATCTCAAAAAACCGGGCTCGCCCGGTATTTCTCCCTGATTTTGATAAAAGATTTTGGACCTTATTGAACGGGATATTATTCATTTTTGAAGTTCTCAAATTTCTCCGTCCGCATTATATCTTGGGTAACAAATATTTGTGTAAAGCACTCACAATGATATTAACTTTCATTTTGATATTACAGCAATAATCATTGCGTGGTGACAAAGTTGCCGATAATTCCTAAAGACAAATCGTCAAAACACAGTAATGCTTGCACTGCCACAGAATATCTAATATTTAACGTAGCATTGACTGCCTCGTTGGTCTAGTGGTTGCAAGCGCGACTGCTGAGCGTGGGGTCCTGGGTTCGATTCCCGGGTCGGGCAAAGTGTTATCGGGTTTTTTCAGTAGGAAATACTCAGTAGCAGCCCGGAGTCTGGATTTGTGCCCGGTCAACGGCAATAGGCTCGCCCCCTATTACATGGGACTATAACATAACTGAATCAGAAATGAGGATATTCGCAGGAGAACGAAAGTAACCGACATAGCCTGAAGAATTGCCAAACTTAAGTGGTAGTGGGCGGGGCACATTGCTCGCAGAACGGATGGCCGATGGGGCAGTAAAGTTCTGGAGTGGCGACCGCGTACTGGAAGGCGCAGCGTGGGTAGGCGCCCCACAAGGTGGACCGACGACCTGGTGTAGGTCGCGGGAATCCTTTGGATGCGGAAGGCACAGGACCGGTCGTTGTGGCGATGCTTCGGGGAGGCCTATGTCCAGCAGTGGACGTCTTTCGGCTGAAATGATGATGATGATGATGGTGATAACATAACTGGCGAAATGTGGGTGTACTGTTACACCTCTGCCTACCCCTTCGGGGAAATACAGGCGTGATGTTATGTTATGTTAACGTAGCATTGCTGTGTTTCAGCGCATACGGTACGGGTGCCGGTGAAATTACAATCACATGAGACTTTCCATCTTCATGTCTCAGTTTGGTGAACGTGATTTGTAATACATTTTAGGCAACAGCCTAGGTGGTATTGCAGTTGTTATGGGCAAAGGTAACCGCTTAACATCAGATGGGCCTTTAACTCGTTTTGCCACCTCTAGCCATAACATATGGAGAAACGTACATTGAAATCAACATGATTGCGATCGCAAGTGAGCTACACATTTAGGCAGCAATATATTATCTTATTTATAATATTCGAGCCAATGATATTTAATAGTATACAGGAAAAAAAATATACTAGTGCGCAAATTTTTTTTGGTGGTTCGGTATGAGTAATAGAACACATTTCCATTAATTGTTCAATACTTTTTTTTTCTTTTTTTTTATATCCGACTATCAGCAAAATATGGACACAATCTGTTCGTAATAACATCAATGAAAGCGCGCTACGGCTGGCTCACGCGGCCGTGCGGGAGGGGGTTGTACCCCCGATGCAAACCCGCAGCCACATGAGCCAGCCGTCGCGCGCTTTCATTTTATGTTATTACGAACAGATTACGTCCATATTTTGCTGATTTTAAGTCGGATAAAATATTAAAAAAAAAATTGAACAATTAAAGGAAATGTGTTCCATTACTCATACTGAACCACCAAAATTTATCCTGTAAATATGCCATACTCTAACAAAACAAACGAAAAAAATGTTCCGTACGAAGCGGCAGCACAATACACATAAACTAGTAGAAAGTGAGTAAGTTGGTTACTTCAAGTTACTTGTCATACGTGTTACGCGTCATAATTGGAACACTTTCTGTACACACACGACGGCATTTCAGTTTTTTTTTGTCACCGGTCACGTTCGGCGCCTTACTTGACGCGGATTAATAGAAAAACTTCTTAATTAGGACATTTTCCGGTCTTCAGTTGCGGTAACATATCTGTACTTTTAAATATCAATGGTTCGAGCATTTCAAGCTGGCGTGATTTATTTGACTTTGTGTAGGTATTATTTTATTGCGTTTTTACTTCATACATCAACAAGCGACCTTGTCATAATGTCATAGGTTAGCCAATAACAACTGAAGGCGAATAAATTGACAAAAACTAGATAAGACTGATAGCGTAGATATCTGTGCCCTCAGTACATTTTTAATATAAATAATTAATAGTTAATAATAAATCAATCCAAAATACCGCAGTGTCTCAAGACTAAAGTCTTTGACCAGTGTGTGTTGCCAGTAATTACGTACGGCACTGAAACGTGGTCGCTCACAATGGGCCTGATAAGAAGGTTCAAAGTCACTCAAAGGTCAATGGAGAGGGCTATGCTCGGAGTGTCCCTGCGTGATCGAATCAGAAATGAGGAGATTCGCAGGAGAACGAAAGTGACCGACATAGCCCGAAGAATTGCCAAGCTTAAGTGGCAGTGGGCGGGGCACATTGCTCGCAGAAATGATGGCCGATGGGGCAGTAAAGTTCTGGAGTGGTGACCGCGTACTGGAAGGCGCAGCGTGGGTAGGCCCCCCACAAGGTGGACCGACGACCTGGTGAAGGTTGCGGGAATCCGCTGGATGCGGAAGGCGCAGGACCGGTCGTTGTGGCGATACTTGGGGGAGGCCTATGTCCAGCAGTGGACGTCTTTCGGCTGAAATGATGATGATGATGATGATGAATAAATAAATTTATTTATTAACCAGTGCATCCTGCATATCATGACTTACGGTGCCGAGACGTGGAAACTGACAGCTAGTCCACAAATTAAAAGTCAGCTCAGCGAGCTATGGAGCGAGCTATGCTTGGAGTTTCCTTGAAGGATAAAATCCGTAACGAGATTATCAGGAGAAGAACCGGAGTGACCGACTTAGCCTGTACGATCAATACCTAAGCTGACGTGGCAGTGGGCTGGCCATGTCTATTGAAGGACCGATGGCCGCTGAAGCAGACGAGTCCTTGAGTGGAGACCGCGAATCGGCAAACGCAGTGTAGGACGCCCCCCAGCCAAGTTGACCGACGACCTGATTAGAGTAGCTGGGGGGGACTAAATGCGGAAGGCAGAGGACCGTGTTTTGTGGCGCAACTTGGGAGAGGCCTATCTCCAGCAGTGGACTGCGATAGGCTGAGTTGATGATGGTAGTGGCGAACCGGCGACACGCGTTCCGGTAATAAGAAACAATAGATAACATTTATATTATCTTATTATTTTTATTTCTATATATAATATGCAGAGTATCAATATCAAAAATGCACTATACTGAGGGCCTAGTATGAGTTTGACAATTACGAACACGTTAATAGTTTTCGAAAACTTTCATTCATAAATCAGTAGCGCCCCTGACGGAAACGAGGAGGAACTACTGCTGGGGCCCTAGTACGAGTTTGACACTTACCGATACTTCCATCGAATTCGACGACTTTCATTCATAAATCAGTAGCGCCCCTGGCAGATAGGAGGAGGAACTACTAGTTTATGAATGAAAACCGACGAAAACTATGAAAGTATTATAAAGTGTCAAACTCGTACTAGGCCCCCTGATCTATGAATGAAAGTCGACGAAAACTATGAAAGTATTAACTCGTACTAGGCTCCCTGATCATTGAATTACTATAACGAATATCGTATCTGGCCTTACACCAAATTGAATGAGGTTCCGATTTCAAAACAACTCGTGATTGCTGCAAATTTTTAATTAAAAACACTGATAAAATAGTTAAAAGTTAATTACAGCCGAAATAAAGTTTCATAACTTTTGGTTAAGCAATGTTAATATTAGAACTAGAATAAGCTTAATTATTCATGCGTGGGAATCTGCCTAGCATTTTTACCGACTCCATTTTGAACTATGTTGGGATCTGTTTCCAGTCTGACCAAAATGCGGCTGAATATACCGAGACAGTCTCAGATAAATCAGCCTGAGGAGACAGTACATGATTTTTTTATTTATTTTTCCTTTCTTCCACTTTTCGCGGTCTATGGTAATTTTTGGCCAACCCTTTTTTTTGTATATATAATAATCGTTTATTTCCATAATAAGACTCCTACAGTCCAGCTCATCCCGCCATCTCCTTGTGGGCCTACCGCGTTTTCGTTTTCGGCTGTCTGGGATTAACTCTGTTGTGAGTTTCGCCCATAGCCCCTCCGGCATGCGGAAGATGTGGCCAGCCCAGTTCCATTTTAACTTGGCGGCTGTATGACCTACGTCTGCAAGTACATAATATTATACCCAGAAAATATTGGTGGGTACTTAAAGATTATATGTTCCGTGTGGTGCCGGATACAAAGAATACCCCATCTCTTCTCGTGGTGTAATAAAAGTGAACTAAGGGGTTCACCAGAGAATGAGCAGCAGCGTTCTCTGAGTATTTATTCAGCCAACTGCGATCGCCAACCCGCCTGCAAAGCGTGGAGATTATGGCATATTCCTCCTTTTTGGGGGAGGCCAATGTCCAGCAGTGGACGTCTTTCGGCTGAAATGGCGATGATGATGATGACCCATATTTACACAATTTTAATATCATCTGTAGGTAATGATCATATTGACAATTTTATTATGAAAGTCACGTAAAACTTAGAAAGATCAGAATTTGTAAAACGTAGGTAGTCACCCATTAATATAAAACAAAATTTAAATTGGTATTCCTGACGTTTCGAAAGCTGTGCAGCATTTCGTGGTCGCAGGTAGACTAAGATGACAAGTGCCTTTACAGGTATTACTAAAAAAATATTTTAATCTACCGTACAATATTATTAATTAAAATCGTTTCGATGCATGCAGTAATCACTCACAATATCATTATCTTTCACAGTGTTGCGTGCTGTCTGGGACTTGATTATTTTTAAGACTGGGTTCCAAACAGGTGGTAGCTGCCAACCATCTTCTTAATTAAAATTAGGATGTTTTTAATTTCAATAGCCTCACGGAGCATTCTAGGTAGGTAGGTAGGTAGTCACCCATTCAAGACATGGCTACAGGCAGCAGGACTGGTTGACATTGTCGCTGGTACAGGTGTCTTTTAGAACACCAGTGCGCGACCCGTTTGCTTGATCGTCAGTGCTATTTTGGACCCAGAGTCACTAGAATTGTATTTTGCAGCTCATCTAGCAACAGATTTTTTAGGCTTAATTAATTTTGCATTGAATGCTAGAAACATGGTGGGCGTGATTGCGTATTTATGTCAATCAATCAACTCAGCCTATCGCAGTCCACTGCTAGACATAGGCCTCTCCCAAGTTGCGCCACTTCGCTCGGTCCTCTGCCTTCCACATCCAGTCCCCCCCAGCCACGTTCTTTAGGTCGTCGGTCCACCTGGCAGGGGGGCGCCCCACGCTGCGTTTGCCGATTCGCGGTCTCCACTCAAGGACTCGTCTTCTCCAACGGCCATCGGTCCTTCGACAGACATGGCCAGCCCACTGCCACTTCAGCTTACTGATCCTACAAGCTATGTCGGTCACTCAGGTTCTTCTCCGGATAATCTCGTTACGGATTTTATCCTTCAAAGAAACTCCAAGCATAGCTCGCTCCATAGCTCGCTGAGCGACTTTGAATTTGTGGACTAGCCCAACTGTCAGTGTCCACGTCTCGGCACCGTATTTATGTGTTGTGTTTGTGTTGGAACTTTTGCACGCTTAAAACTTTTATTAGATATCTTAACCACTCCGTGATTAACAACCGACTGCCAACCGAGCTAGCGCACTTCACCGGAAACTTCCAGAGGTGGGGATCGAGTGTAGCGCGCCACTCCGGAAGGATCAATACAATAGTTATTAAAAACATGCCAATTAAATAATTTATATGTAGGTACTTCCTTCCGGATGACAAAGAAACGAATATTATTTTAAACTAAAATCAGTTAAACATTAAATATAACATCAAAATAGATACTGTAGGTATTATACATAATTAATTCTCAAATGACTGTCATCGTATTAAACTATCCTTCAAAACAATCATCATAAGTTTTCTTATTTTATATTGAACTCTAACAGTTGGTAGCCGAAAACCGGCGACATGCGTTCCCGTAACAAAATACAGTAGATAACATTTCTATCTTATTATTTAGATTTCTATGACGGAATTCGATGTAAGAAACTACTTACAACAATTATTGAGACATTAATCTCAATTAATCAATTAAACAATAAATTAATCGTCTATAATCAACATTTAATTATATTATTCCTATTTTTTTTTTATTTTTTTTTTATTAAATTATCAATAATATACATAATTAAAATTAGTACAAAACTACCACTTAAACCTCCTGGGTTTGAGTGTGGCACTTACAATTCATCCTCGTATCAGCACATTTATTTATGTAAGTATATATAAACGTATTACTTTTATTAACAATCTTAACAAACAATATGAATGTATAAATAAGCTAATTCCGAACTCATAATAAAAACGAAAGTAAATTCATAAACTTGTACAAACATGCACAAAATTGTTAATAAGCTTTCTAACTGAGAACTTCTGTCGCGTGTGTACTGTCACGAACAGCTGTCAATTCGAGTAATCGATTTGTAAATATAATACGAGATTACATAATTACTCATACGTGCATTAATTAATACCTCAGTGATTCGTAATCGATTTCGAATCGCGTAATATAATATTATACAGGGTTATTTGTAAAACACCGTTAACCGTCTCAGGACTATGTTACTAACATTATAATCAACAACGTTTGTTCTATGACTTTTAAAAAATCATCATATTTTAGTTCATCAGATTTTCATACAAAAATAAAAATATTTAAATTGAACGTTCTAAATGTTACGAAGTCCATGCGAAGCAAAAGAAAGCGCGATAGTTAAATAGCGAGGGGAGCGGGGTTAGGGCGGCGGGGGCGCTTGAACTTGACCTATTTACGGGTGGCTCTCAGTCGGTTGGTCGCTTTGATGCGCTTGCGTCGCGGCAGACGTAGGTAGGTACAGCAAAATACAGAGTTGAAATGTGTTAGATACGACAACAAAATCTTGAAGGTTTGTTTTTGGTAAATGTATTATGTTTTGTAAAAAGTCATAGAACAAAAGTTGTTGTTTATGATGTTAGTAACATAGTCCTGAGAGGTTAACGGTGTTTTACAAATAACCCTGTATAGTACGCCTATGGTTTTGAGATTGTAAAATTAGAACAAATTTATTCAAAATGGACTCAAAATTAGTAAGTATCTGTTCGTCCAAATGGCTACGATTGCAAAAGATTTTTTTAGGGAAATCTAAGAGATAAGAGGTAGTTTTTTCTGCCTTGCCCAATCATTATGTGCATCATCTTTTTGGTAATATTTGTTTATTACATGAATAATGAATTTGCTTCCATGCAGGAGGGTGCGAGTTCGATCCCGGCCCGCACCTCTGACTTTTCGGATTCATGTGCGGATCAGAATTTGATTATCACTTGCTTTAGCGGTGAAGGAAAACATCGTGAGGAAACCTGCACACTTGAGAGTGCTCCATACAATTCTCGATGGTGTGTGTAGTCCGCCAACCCGCACTAGGCCAGCGTGGTGGACTAAGGCCTTATCCTTCTCATACTGAGAAGAGGCCCGTGCCCAGCAGTGGGACAGTAATGGGCTGATTATGTAATGAATTTGCTTAGGACTTAATTGAGCCCGAGTTTATATTTCGCAATTTGCTTATTACTGGTTCAGCTACCTAACTTGCAAACTTCTAGCTAGTTAACTTGGCAATTATGATCAACTTTTATTTTATTGATGAGCAGATCAAACAAACCGTTAACTTATATTTTCTCCGTATTTGAAACTCTGCTTACCTCACCACAGATCATAATCAAAGTTCTGTGTTATTACTTTCTAGGTACAATTTAAGATAACAAGATACATAACATGTAAAAAGATTCACAATTACACTGAGCGAAAGTGTCGATGAATTATCCAATTGCATTGAATCGATTCTAACATCGATTCGCCTCGGCTCGTTATAATCGATAATCGGTAATCGAGATATTTGTCCGTTGGCCATGAATGTCGCTTCAGGCGGTTTATTCATTAAAATCGTTTATAATATTTTCCCGCGGTTTTTGTGTTATGTAAGATGTTTATAGAAAATCGTGTGAATTTTGTTATGATGTTTGTGAACATGCTTTGTGGTATAAACAATTAATTTTACTTTCTACAAGCAAGTAAATAGATCGACAATTTCCTTTAAAAATATTAAGAGAAACTTGTTGAAGTGAAGCTTCTATATAGACGGGGTATTAGGATTTTTCTGTCACGAAAAAGCGTTACGGCCGCATAAATAAAGACAAAAATATCAAAGGCTCTAGTAGGATTCGAACCTATGACTTTCATTTCATAAGTCTAACACTGTCACTGATATGCTATCGTGACCGATGATTTAGACGTCGAATTTAACTTACAATTACGGCTTTTAGTGACATCAGAATTTTTCTTTTTACAATTTATATCTTTAGTTATCACTTTTTTTACACAGCACCATCTAGTCCCAAACTAAGCAAAGCTTGTAATATGGGTACTAGACAATGGATATAATACTTATATCAAGATAAAGAAATTAAAAAAAATCCATTCGTTAAAATGTACCTAACCGAACCATGTCATAATTTGCAGTAAACCTGTATTATTATTTTTTTCTTCTTATCTGCTCTAAAATTTTTGGATTTACTTTTCTTACTATAGAAAGAAACTGAGTGATTCTAATGAAGTTAATAAGTGGACAGTGGGTAGGCAGGCCTTGGTATTAACTGCTTCATTATAAGACCGAATGATAGGTACCTCTTAGGACCAAAAAATTTGTACTGGTGTCGATTCTTCTTCTCTTGTTCACGAACTAAACTTATTATAAACTATCGCTCTCTTTTACTAATAGTAGACACAAGAAAGGGATAGCAACAATTTTAGAACCGTCAAATTAGTCGGAATTTAGATTTCCATACAAGTTTAGTCGTGATCTCGGAACGTGCCCACTAAAATACAAAGAAATGTAACACGTAAACTATTTTAACGTTTCTAAAATTGTTTCCATCCCTTTCTTGTATCTACTATTAGTAAAAGAGAACGATAGTTTAAAATAGGTTTAGTTTGTGAACAAGAGATTCAACACCAATGTCACTTTACTATACAAAGAAACTTTGAGCCTTTAAAATAGTTTACAGAATGGTCCAAATATATTTCTATCTAAAAGAAAATAAACCAATGTAAGACGATCCATAGTCTCATTCTGAAAACACTATTCCTATCCTTTTTTAATGGAGAAATAATTAAATTAAAAAAAGAATGAAAGAAAAATTATTTATTGCCACAACAAGACATGCGGTAGGTACCTATATAAAAAAGAACTACAACGTGTTACCGAAATAACTGAAAACCTCTTAAGGGGTCATTGTCCTCATTAGCATGAACAACTTTTACTATGGTAACAACCCTGAAATCGTGAAAAAAGCAGCTGATCCTTATATTTGTGTTCATATAAATCGAAAAAAAATTGGTAAAAACTGTTTTTTTTTCACGATTTTAGGGTTGGTCCTACAGATATAGATAGAATGGTGTTACCACAATTTTACTTGCGATACATGCGAGTCATGCGGGAAATAAGGAGATTCGCAGGAGAACGAAAGTAACCGACATAGCCCGAAGAATGCGGGGCACATTGCTCGCAGAACGGATGGCCGATGGGGCAGTAAAGTTCTGGAGTGGCGACCGCGTACTGGAAGGCGCAGCGTGGGTAGGCCCCCCACAAGGTGGACCGACGACCTGGTGAAGGTCGCGGGAATCCGCTGGATGCGGAAGGCACAGGACCGGTCGTTGTGGCGATGCTTGGGGGAGGCCTATGTCCAGCAGTGGACGTCTTTCGGCTGAAATGATGATGATGATGATGACATGCGTGGCAACTTTCGAACAAACTACGCCTCACTATTGACGTCATTAATTTTTAATCAAATGTACTTTACAGCTGTTGTTTCTGCAATTAGAAACAGCACAATAAGGCATTTTTGCGGGTTTTTAATACAGTATTTACAGAAACAAGTCATAAGGTGTACTGAGAAAGGCTTTGAAATGCACTGCACTATGGTGCAGAGTGTTCGCACGCGCGCCATCTTGGCCATTCTATTTATTTCTGTGCTTGGTCCCATAGTAAAAATTGTTCATACTGATCAGTACAATGACTCCTTAAGAGGTTTTCAGTTTCAATAACACGTAGTATAAAAGTATAATTATTAAGAAAACTTAAACGATCGTAAGAAAAGTAAGATCAATTGTAAGTATTATATTCCTAGATCTTTCAAGAACTATTTTGAAAGTAAAAACATTACGAAAAAGAGTCCTTCTCGCCCACATTTTATTTACACCTCTAGGCTTTTAACCTTTAAATATTCAAGAATACTGACACGCCACTATTATTGCATAAATCTCACGTATGAGCATAAAATAATAAAAAAGTACCTATTATAAAGTCTAAATCTGTATGTGCGTTGGTAAATCCGTTTTTTTTAACTTAATATATGATGGCGAAAGGAACTGAAGGCCCACCTCATTTTAAGCGGTTACCTTTGCTTTGACCATAACAACTACCCACAATACCACCTAGAAGGATTGTGGATCATAAAATATGAATGTGTACTTTCCTACTTTAGAATTAAGATCTTCTGTCCAAAATCACACCAATAAAGATTCTATTATATTCTAGGGTGTTGCCTAAATGGTACCGCAAGTCGGTTCGGTTTCGTCGATACCGCTCAACCAATTTCTATGAAACTTAACAGGAAAGTATAGTGTATTAATATGTTTATTGCAACATATTTTTAGACTAAGAATCGACGGTTAATTTAATTTTAACGGTGACAAATTCATATGTGGTTATTCGCAAAATTTGACGCGTGTTAAGTTAATAACTGATTCAATTTCCTCCCGGACCAGCGACCATAGAAATCTAAAAAAATATAATAGAAGTGGCAAAAGTGCACGAACGTGTAAAATTCTTTAATCGAAAAGAAAATCTGCTGAAATACTGCCACTGCGATCACCACTAACAGTTGTCAACCACTGCCACCGCGATCACCGCTAACAGTTGTCAAAGACTGCCAACTGCGATCACTGCTCACAGTTGCCAAACACTGCCACCGCGATCACCGCTAACACTGTGAGGCTATACATTATGACATTTGCCAAACACTGCCACCGCAATCACCGCTAACACTGTTAGGCTATACATTATGACAGTTGCCAAACACTGCCACCGCGATCACCACTAACACTGTGAGGCTATTCATTATGACAGTTGCCAAACACTGCCACCGCGGTCACTACTAACACTGTTAGGCTATACATTATGACAGTTGCCAAACACTGCCACCGCGGTCACTACTAACACTGTTAGGCTATACATTATGACAGTTGCCAAACACTGCCACCGCGGTCACTACTAACACTGTTAGGCTATACATTATGACAGTTGCCAAACACTGCCACCGCCATCACCGCTAACACTGTGAGGCTATACATTATGACAGTTGCCAAACACTGCCACCGCCATCACCGCTAACACTGTGAGGCTATACATTTATTTATTTATTTATTTAATTCTTTATGCACAACAGGGTACAAAGGCGGTCTTAACGCCATAGGCGTTCTCTACCAGACAACCTTAGGGTAATGCAGAGACAAAGAATAGGGTAGATGCACCAGTAAAGTAGTAAAATATGTTTCGTACTACGGACTTATAATTACATATAATAAAAAATAAAAAAAATAGATAAATACATATGTACATTATACATATAATAAAATATATATATTATACATACCTACATATATAACTATAAATATATAACATCAAGATAATTCAAAGTCGAGCTGAATCTGCTAAATTGTTTTCACGGAAATATTTTTTATACATTATGACAGTTGCCAAACACTGCCACCGCCATCACCGCTAACACTGTGAGGCTATACATTATGACAGTTGCCAAACACTGCCACCGCCATCACCGCTAACACTGTGAGGATATACATTATGACAGTTGCCAAACACTGCCACCGCCATCACCGCTAACACTGTGAGGCTATACATTATGACAGTTGCCAAACACTGCCACCGCGGTCACTACTAACACTGTTAGGCTATACATTATGACAGTTGCCAAACACTGCCACCGCCATCACCGCTAACACTGTCAGGCTATACATTATGACAGTTGCCAAACACTGCCACCGCCATCACCGCTAACACTGTGAGGCTATACATTATGATAGTTGCCAAACACTGCCACCGCCATCACCGCTAACACTGTGAGGCTATACATTATGACAGTTGCCAAACACTGCCACCGCGGTCACTACTAACACTGTTAGGCTATACATTATGACAGTTGCCAAACACTGCCACCACCATCACCGCTAACACTGTGAGGCTATACATTATGACAGTTGCCAAACACTGCCACCGCCATCACCGCTAACACTGTGACGGTATACGGTATACATTATGAAAGTTGCCAAACACTGCCACCGCAATCACCGCTAACACTGTTAGGCTATACATTATGACAGTTGCCAAACACTGCCACCGCGGTCACTACTAACACTGTTAGGCTATACATTATGACAGTTGCCAAACACTGCCACCGCCATCACCGCTAACACTGTGAGGCTATACATTATGACAGTTGCCAAACACTGCCACCGCCATCACCGCTAACACTGTGAGGCTATACATTATGACAGTTGCCAAACACTGCCACCGCGGTCACTACTAACACTGTTAGGCTATACATTATGACAGTTGCCAAACACTGCCACCGCCATCACCGCTAACACTGTGAGGCTATACATTATGACAGTTGCCAAACACTGCCACCGCCATCACCGCTAACACTGTGACGGTATACATTATGAAAGTTGCCAAACACTGCCACCGCAATCACCGCTAACACTGTTAGGCTATACATTATGACAGTTGCCAAACACTGCCACCGCGGTCACTACTAACACTGTTAGGCTATACATTATGACAGTTGCCAAACACTGCCACCGCGGTCACTACTAACACTGTTAGGCTATACATTATGACAGTTGCCAAACACTGCCACCGCCATCACCGCTAACACTGTTAGGCTATACATTATGACAGTTGCCAAACACTGCCACCGCCATCACCGCTAACACTGTGACGGTATACATTATGACAGTTGCCAAACACTGCCACCGCCATCACTGCTAACACTGTTAGGCTATACATTATGACAGTTGCCAAACACTGCCACCGCAATCACCGCTAAAACTGTGAGGCTATACATTATAACAGTTGCCAAACACTGCCACCGCGGTCACTACTAACACTGTTAGGCTATACATTATGACAGTTGCCAAACACTGCCACCGCCATCACCGCTAACACTGTTAGGCTATACATTATGACAGTTGCCAAACACTGCCACCGCCATCACCGCTAACACTGTGACGGTATACATTATGACAGTTGCCAAACACTGCCACCGCCATCACCGCTAACACTGTTAGGCTATACATTATGACAGTTGCCAAACACTGCCACCGCGGTCACTACTAACACTGTTAGGCTATACATTATGACAGTTGCCAAACACTGCCACCGCCATCACCGCTAACACTGTTAGGCTATACATTATGACAGTTGCCAAACACTGCCACCGCCATCACCGCTAACACTGTGACGGTATACATTATGACAGTTGCCAAACACTGCCACCGCGATCACCACTAACACTGTTAGGCTATACATTATGACAGTTGCCAAACACTGCCACCGCGATCACCGCTAACAGGCAACTATTGCCAAAATCACCATATGCTACAATAGATAGAATATTGTAAAACTTAAACATAATTTTTCTAGATTTAGATAATTTAATTGAGTCTATTGTCTCTCAATCTGTACCATATAACCGAGAGGCCTGGCCCCTGTCATACAGGTTATCCTAGTTCAGGGTCCAGGGCTACACTGTTGTTATGTTCTTCTGAAGTCGCAATAAACATAATTATTATTATTATTTATTATTAGATATTATCACGGCGCTTCTTTATGTCCAAGTAAAGACAGGGCACACAGCTAGTCTAGTTAAATAAAAATATCAAGCGTATTATTGACCTCTGAGTGCCCGGGGGCAACAGTCGAAGTATTGAAATGCACTGCGAATTACATACGTCAAGGATTTTAAATTATATGGCTTAAAAATCTTTATCTTTAACTTTATCTAATAAAATGTTGAGATTGGACGTTTTAATATGCGTGCATTTTTTATCAAGTTTGAATGAGTTTTAGGGTAAATATTTCTGTGCTCCTATTCTAGCAAATAGATCGCTCGTCTAGAGATTTTCGTAGCAAAGATCCCATTAAACCTTTGCCATATGCAAACGGTTATCTTTGCCCATAACAACTTCAATACCACCTTAGGCTGTTGTCTAAATGGCACCGCAAGTCGTTTCGCCAAACTGAGACATGAAGATGGAAAGTCTAATGTGATTGTAAAGATTTTATCGAAAGAAAAATAAATAAATATATTCAATTTTTCCTGAGCAATGACTCATTTATTTACTCTGCCTATACCTATTGTCCAACCTCTCGCTTCTAACTCAAAGTTACAACATTTATTTTTATCTCAGCCAAGTGTACACTTGGCGGTTAATCAATTAATTACCGAGACAAAGCTGAGCCTAACTGATTGCTTGGCCACGCGGCGCGGGCGCACGGTCAAGGACGGCCGCGGTCTGTAGCTGATAGTATTGTTTTATCATTATTAGCAACTATGAAGTAAGAATAAATAACTAATATGTTTTATAGAGGTTTCTGTATATACGGTAAATTTTCGTTGGTTTTGGTAACGAAAAGGAGTATTTTCGTTTCCAAAACCAACATCATTCTGAACAACTTTTACTGTGACTTTTACTATGGGACCAAATCTGCAATGGCGAAACAAAATCAGCTGATCCCTATTTTTTACCCGACTGCGCCAGAAGGAGGGTTATGTTTTTCGAGTGTATGTATGTATGTATGTATGTATGTATGTATGTATGTATGTATGTATGTATGTATATTTCTTTAGCACGCTCTGTGACCTAAACGGCTTCTGTTCAAGCTTCCCCTATACTACAGAATATCGTTCTGAACTCTTTTGGTTACTAGGAATGGCCATATTGTTTTTGTTTTTAATTGTTGTATCACTCAAAAGTGACAGTGAAAATTTTATATTTTTTTCATTCGCTATTACGCTAACAAACTTGTACCTATTTTTCTATTAATTATAAGTATTTAGCAAATTACGCTTGAGCTTTTACTTATTAACCGTCACTGCTGTGCTGCTCCAACATATTGTGGTCCCTCGAACCGAACAACGAGAAGACTGGCAAACAGTCGAACATCGCAACTCGCATCGCAATATTCGCAAAAGCTGCAGTGACCATTGGAAAGGAAAGAAGAAAACGCATCATTCGGTACGGCCAGCCATCCTTCCTAACCGTCGTCCTTCGCTTCATTTGGTTGACACCGTGCTAATTTTTTACTTTCCAGTTTGTTTTGGTGCTTGCTTTGTTTAACGCGCGCTTGGTTCGTGGATTAGCTGTGCCGCCGCTAGCATCAGCTAACCCCATTAATCAAGTTAACCGTGAGTACTTACCCCGTTTTTTTACACCTACCAAAATGCCAAGAGGCCGCGATTTATCCCCGTATCGGTTAGAAGGTGATACCGATGAGGATACGGCATTACTAAAGGATTTAGTCAAATCTCGTGGGATTTTAAAGGGTAGGCTAACTAAATTCTCAACCTATGTCGCTAATATACAGAGTGAAAAGGTGAAATCTGCGCAAAAACGAATTGATTTAAAGTTACGAGTAAAAGGGGCTTCAAATTTATATACGGAATTTTGCGATATACAAACACAAATCGAAAAAACGGTCCGCGATTGTGTTTTAGAATATCAACTAACTCAACGCGAAATGTTTGACGATGTTTATTACGATACACTGGCTCAAGCTGAATATATCCTTGACTCTGTAAATTTAATTGACAATGCTAACGTGTCTAGTAGTAGTGGCACTGGTGGCATGTTAAAATCAATTAAATTGCCCACTATAACTATGCCTACCTTTGACGGGGCATATGAGCGTTGGCTTGAGTTTAGGGATACATTTTCATCTTTAGTTCATAATTCAAAAGAAATCAGCAACATCCAGAAATTCCACTACCTTAAATCATCCCTTAAAGGAAGCGCAGAATTGATCATAGACGCGTTGGAGTTCTCAGAAATTAACTATACTGTGGCATGGGAACTGCTTCTTAATCGATTTAATAACAACAGGCTTTTAGTGCATAATCATGTAAGGGCACTATTTTCTTTGCAAAAATTGTCTAAGGAGTCACCCCAACACGTCAGAAAGCTCGTGGATACGATATTAAAGAACTTGCGCGCCTTAAAAATCCTAGGAGAGCCTACTGACAGCTGGGATACATTAATTATTTACATCATAAGCTCTAAATTAGATGAAACGACCGAGCGCGAGTGGGAGCAGTTTAAAACACAAAAATATGACGACTGTAAACCATCTTTAAAAGACCTGCTTAAATTCTTAAACAACAGAGCTGATATGCTTGATACCTTGCAAGTTTCACATTCACACGTCAAAGTTAACCACGATCATACTCTTAAAGATACTAAAAAAACAACGACATCACGATATAATAACAGCAAACTGCATTGCAATGTGTCCACTGATATTAAGCCGCAAGATAAACAAACTTCCGTTAAGAAGCGTTGTTTAATGTGCAACGCAAACTTCCATCCATTGTACACATGTTATAAATTTATTAACTCTGATCTTGACACTAAATTGCAGTTTGTTGCTAACAATAAACTGTGTGAAAACTGTTTACGCTCAGGACATACTTTGGAAACTTGTAAGTTTGGACCGTGCCGTCAGTGCTACAAAAAGCATAATTCTCTAATTCATGTTGATTCATCTAATACTAACGCAAATCAAACAGTGGTTTTGCACTCTGTGAACAAGAATGAGCTGCTGCGCGCTGGCGACTGCGGCACGGGCCAGTCGTTCCCCTACTCGGCTCAAGCAGCCCTCGTAGACTCCGCCACCTCCGCCGCCAGCCCGGTGAACGCTCCATGCGTACAGGTAAATAGTGCACACATAGATAATTTGTCATGCGATCAATCTATGCACGTGAGACCTGTGTTGTTGTCTACCGCTATGATTGAGATAGCCGATAAACAGAATAAATATCATACAGCGCGTGCGCTGCTCGATAGCGGTAGCCAACATTGTTTTATTACGAAATCTTTATGCGAATTATTAGACGTAAATCTTATACAGTCCACTTTCGAAATTCGAGGTGTAGGCAATTCAGTAACACATACTACGCAAATGTGTGACATTGATATTAAATCACAAAACAATAATTATTCTACGCGTATTAAATGTTTTGTGATGCCTAACATTACATCGGCGATACCAGCTGTATGTAAACAAAGCGCGCGGTTCAGTATTCCTGATCACATGCAGCTGGCTGATCCTTATTTTTACGAGTCCCGAAATATAGATATTTTATTAGGCGCAGACATATTTTGGGAATTATTAAGCGAAGGTAAAATGAGGTTAAATAACGGACCCTTTTTACAAAATACGAAACTCGGGTGGTTAATTTCCGGTCCGATTAATATTAATATGCGCAATTTTAAATACACGCAATGTAATTTTAGTCTCTCTATTGATGCCCAACTACGACGGTTTTGGGAGTTAGAGGAATTACCGAGGGTTGGTGACTCACGTACTGACGACGAGCGAGCATGTGAGGATCACTTCGTGCAAACTACAACACGTAACAGCGACGGAAGTTTTTGTGTTCAAATACCATTTAAAGAATCACCTACTACCTTAGGCGAAACATATCCGCAGGCTGAACGCCGTTTTTTGGCACTAGAGAGGCGGTTGCAAACGAATGCAAGTTATAAAAAATTATACAGCGATTTTATTCGTGAATATTTAGAGTTGGGACATATGTCACGGATAACTTCTTACGATACACCACATTATGTAATGCCTCATCATGGAATTATCCGTGACCATAGTACTACAACAAAACTACGTGTTGTTTTCGACGCCAGTGCACTGTCTACTACTGGAAAGTCATTAAATGAACTTCAATTTGTAGGACCTCGACAACAGAGTGAATTAGTTGACATTTTATTACGCTTCAGGCAACATAGGTTCACTGCATGTGCGGACATTGAAAAAATGTACCGACAGTGTCTAATCAATGAATCACAACGCAACCTGCAGCTTATTTTGTGGCGCGACGATCCATCTGAACCATTAGGTATTTATCGCCTTAATACAGTGACCTACGGGACAGCCTCGGCGCCTTTTCTAAGCGTTAGGTGTCTCAAGCAACTTGCACATGACTCCACAGATCCATGCGTTCAACAAATAATTAATGATGATTTTTACGTGGACGATTTGATAACAGGTTCAGATAACAAACATGAATTAATAAAACTATGCGAGAAAATCGCGGAGACTCTAAAGTCTGGTTGTTTCATTTTAAGGAAATGGATTTTTAATTTTGAATGTGACAGATCTTTAGCTCCGTTTAGCGATGCAAAGGAGTTGACGTTAGGAGAAAATACACAATGCAGAACATTAGGTCTCGGTTGGTATAACGCGTCCGATGAGTTCTACTTTAATACACAGTTTAAGGGTGATCATTCAATAATCACGAAACGCACAATATTGTCACATGTGTCTCAAATATTTGATCCGTTAGGGTTACTTAGCCCTACTATAATAATCGCTAAGGTTGTGTTACAGAGGTTGTGGTTGTTGCAATTAGAATGGGACGATAAGGTTCCCTGTGACGTCGCTCAGGCGTGGAATAAATTCGTATGTGGTCTGTCAGCGCTAAATACTATTAAAATTCCGCGTCACGTCATTGATATAGACCCCATACGTGTAGAATTACACATTTTTTCTGATGCGTCACAAACTGCGTATGGCGCATGTGTTTATGTACGTTCGGTGACCAAACATTCACCTGCAATGGTGAGATTATTATGTTCCAAAGGTAAGGTCGCACCTTTAAAGCCCGTTAGTATACCGAGGCTAGAATTATGCGGTGCTTTACTTGGCGCTAGGTTATACGATAGGGTGCGTACCTCACTACATCGTACTTTTGATAGTATTATGTTTTGGACAGATTCGACAATTGTTTTAGGCTGGCTACACATGCCTCCGAATTTACTAAAAGCGTTTGTGCAAAATAGGGTAGCCGAAATTCACGAGTTGACAAAGGAACTACCATGGCGCCATGTAAGCGGGAAGGAAAATCCAGCCGATATAGTTTCGCGTGGTATCGGATTGGAGGATCTTTCAAGTTCCAATTTATGGTGGGAAGGTCCGGCGTTCCTTCGTGAACCGAGTTTCAGTTGTGCTGACGTCTCTTTAGCGCCTTACATGAAGCACGAAGCCCTACCAGAAACTAAATCGGGTGTGTCACATTCTTTAGTAGTCAGGCAGACATCTGAATGTAAGCTATTTCCATTTGACAGATTCTCTCAATTTATGCGCATGAGACGTGCTGTCGCGTACATATATCGCTTTATTTACAATTCGCGCAATAGGAACTCGCCGCGATCAGGGGTTCTCACTGTCGAGGAATTAAGAGAGTCTGACATGACATTGGCTAGACTGTCTCAACTAGAATCATTTCCAGATGAGCACACGTCGTTAACAAACACCGGCACCTTAAGCAATAAACATAATTTACTTAAATTAAATTTGTTTATTGATAACAATAAAATTATGCGTGTAGGTGGCCGTATCGACAATTCTATTAATTTCACATACGACAAAAAACATCCGATTTTAATTTCTGCAAAGCATCATTTTTCTCTATTACTATTTCGTCATGAGCATAAACAGTTACTACACGCAGGACCACAGGCTCTTTTGTCTAACTTGCGAGAGATGTGGTGGCCTATAGGCGGTAGGAATCTTACAAGGAAAATAGTGCATGATTGCGTAAATTGCACTCGATTAAGAGGCAGAACTCCAACTCCTATTATGGGAAATTTACCGAAAGAGCGCATAACTCCAAATTTTCCATTTTTGCGTTGCGGGGTGGATTATGCCGGGCCAATGCTCATATTGAACCGAAAAGGGAGAGGTTCCAGAATTATCAAAGGCTACTTATGCCTATTTATTTGTTTTGTTACTCGCGCAGTTCATTTAGAACTAGTAAGTGACATGTCTACAGACGGATATTTGCTAGCTCTAAAACGATTTATTTCCAGGCGTGGTAAGCCATGTGAAATATTTTCAGACAATGGGAGTAATTTTGTAGGTCTGATGAATACTTTTTCTAATTTTTTATCTACATGTTCGCCACAAATACTAGAATACGCTACCAGTCAAAATATTAAATTTACATTTATTCCACCATATGCGCCTCATTTTGGTGGGTTGTGGGAAGCGGGGATAAAGTCCTGCAAGCACCACTTGCGACGGGTTATAGGAAATGCGCATCTAACATACGAGGAATTTAGCACGGTGTTAACTCAAGTTGAGGCTGTCTTGAATTCACGTCCTTTGAGTCCTCTATCCACAGACCCCTATGACTTCACCCCTTTAACTCCTGCTCACTTCTTGGTTGGCCGTCCGCTCACGGCACCTGTTCTCGCCGACATCACCGAGACGCCCGTCAATCGACTTTCTCGCTATCAGCGGGTGGAACAAATTCGCCAAAATTTTTGGTCACGCTGGGCGAAAGAATACGTATCCGAGTTGCAAACAAGGAACAAGTGGAAGAAGGATTCGTCTCACTTACAACGTGACATGCTTGTAGTCATCAAAGATGAGCATCAGCCGCCACTGAAGTGGCAACTTGGACGAGTGATCAATATCATTCCTGGAAAAGACAACGTGTCCAGAGTCGCTGACATTCGGACGGCATCGGGTGTTGTACGACGGGCATTCTCCAGAATCTGCCCTCTTTTCAACGACTGCCTTCAAGTTCCAGAGCCTCATTGAAAGCTGGTGCTTTCAAGGCCGGGGGCATGTTCAAGCTTCCCCTATACTACAGAATATCGTTCTGAACTCTTTTGGTTACTAGGAATGGCCATATTGTTTTTGTTTTTAATTGTTGTATCACTCAAAAGTGACAGTGAAAATTTTATATTTTTTTCATTCGCTATTACGCTAACAAACTTGTACCTATTTTTCTATTAATTATAAGTATTTAGCAAATTACGCTTGAGCTTTTACTTATTAACCGTCACTGCTGTGCTGCTCCAACAGCTTCATGGATTTTAGCTTGAGAGGTATCGTTAGATTTGTCTTAGTTGTGAGAGTGACACTGGGTATATCAAAATTATAAAAATCAAAATGGCCGCTTTTTGGAGCCATATTATATCAAATAAAAGGGTTTTATAAATGCTTTACAAAAATATATACAACTTACATGTTTAAATGTAATTTGGAATGAGAAATGCTAAAAAACAACAAAATATTCAACATTAAAAATGAATTGGGTACCCTACATATTTATGTGTGACCTTACAAAAATTACATTAATAGCGCGATAAAACATGACAGAACTAAAAATTGTGAAATAAAAAAGTTAATTAACAAAACCAAAAAACCCGACTGCGTGTAAATATAACTGAAAAGATGTAAACAAGACTTGTGTAGGTATATCTGAAAGTATCAAATCAACACGCAGGCGGAGGCTACCTATGAACTACTTATGTAATTAATGACCAAAAATATGCGAAGCCTCCGCCTGCGTGTTGATTTGATACTTTCAGATATACCTACACAAGTCTTGTTTACAACTTTTAAGTTATATTTACACGCAGTCGGGTTTTTTGGTTTTGTTAATTAACTTTTTTTGTTGAACTGTGTTGAACACCGTGGTGGTTTTAGTTGGTAAGAGTCCGACACTAGCTCCGCCTACCCCGGGCGGAGTGCGTCCATGAGGATTTCCAAAGGGCAAAAAAAAAAAAAGCGTTTTTGTTAGGTACTGTACATTTCTTACGAAGGTCTGAAAAGATTCATCCACAAATCTTTTGATGTTACATCCAATTAACCGTTTCCGTGAGGTGACAACAACAAAAAGCGTCCATAACAAAAAAAAAAATTTTTTGGGTCAATTATAGAAAGAACGGATGCATGTTCCATTGTGAGGTTAAGCCGTTTTTGGTATTATTTCTTAATAGCTTGCCTTCCTGCGGCCTCGTATCAAATAGTTGTCGTACAAAGTCTTAATAACGGTGAACTGTACAGCAATGGATTGGCCACGGTAAGGTCGGGGTCGTTGAGAAAAACGCAGTTAATGAGCTTAAATTAGGTTAAATCGAAAAAAAATAACGATGCGTAAAATTAAAGTGTCGGAAAAATAAATAAAATTTATAACAGATTTCTGGCCTCCTCATAAAAATAAGGAGGCCCAATTTTGAAAGTGAACCTATATGAATTTTGCTTACCCTTCGACGAAAGATGATTGAAGATCTTTAATATAATTTGGAGAATTCAACTTACCTGTAACAAAAAATATATAAACATAAGTAAAACTTAGTAGGTATACATAAACATGTGGTCACTAAGAAAATGCCATCGCTTCCTTTAGAGGTTAGAAAGACGATCGTGGAATGCGGAGATCAGTCAGAATGCATTTGCCGCATTAATTGCGTATAAATATAGCTAACATACTATTAAGTATCATGAATAATAGGACTACTTCTGAAAACAATAATGATTATGGTTATTAGCATTTCCTTTAATCAAAGAGAACCTTAGCAATGATTTGGAAAACGCCAAGAGAAATTTATTATCTATAATAATTTTGCATTTTCACATCACTGGAAATGTCAACAATCAGAAACAGGAAGGTGAAAACACTCGTAACCGTCCTACAAAACCGAAATTCGAATACAAATATAGAACGAAGGAAGCGTTTTTAATTCCGATCACATATCGTTCGGGTGTTTCCGCAGAGGATTCGCTTGCGCTCGGCTGGTGAAATGGCATGCGTGGCGCTCGGGGAATGCGTTGCATGTGCAAGTCGACATTTTGATGTCACTTTGTGACTTAATCGGTGAGTTATCAAGTTGATGTCAAATGATTTCTTTGTAAAAAATATACCATAAATGTTTTCGTATTTCTGGATAATTAGTACCTACATTGTTCGCGTTGATTTATCCGCTGCCTGTTGTAAACAATATAGCAGTATAAACATACAGTCAAGATTGTTTGAAAAACACTTAGAAATCCATAGCAATACATTTCCGGCGGATCTTAACTTATTTAGGACGAAACTGACAGCTTCCAAATTTAGTATGGAAATTCTGTTACAAAATCATTCGACGCTCATTATTCATACATCATACATAATAAAATCGAAACCAAATGGCATCGTCTATATTTGTGGCCTTTACGATCACCAAAACAATTCACATATTCACAAAAGGAGTGAAGGTCATCCAATGTCATATTCACTCACAATTATATTGGAGCTCCTTACATGCAATGATCTAATCTCTCAGGTTGTATAATATTATTTAGTTGCTAACTACTCGATTATAGCAATCAAAAACATATTTATTGGAGCATCGTACTCTAGGCAACGTGGGTGGAAATTTATACTCCATCATGGACTGCCATAGTAGACCTGGTAATATTACTTGTTCTTATTTCAATAACGATTTAGTTCTATGTTAATTGAGAAACAAAAAATCGATATGAGTCAGTTGATTACGAATTGTAAAAGTCAAGTGTGGGTTAGAAGTTAAAGTTATACCTGTGTATGATGGGTTGGTAACCTCTGACTATTTATGGTATCAGATCTTTGAACTCAGTTTATTGTTAAACGATACGACTTTAAATATTACCAATACATTTCATGGGAACGTTTATCTTGGAGTTAAAGATGATGAAAAGACAATCACTCGCTTATAAGCCGTTACAAATAACATCATCAACTCAATAGAAGGGTTTTTTGTATATTTCATTGATGTGCCGAAAACTCATGACTACATTACACCGTAAAATAGTAATCATATTTTTGCCAAACAGCTTCAAATACTTTTTAAGCAACATTAATAATTTAGGCCAAATTTATATTCACATCTTTCAGTCTCTCACTCTCAAACAAAAGAATCACATAAACCATAAAATACACAATTATTTCGCCGCAATAATTACTCAAAATTGCCAAAAAGTTTGTAAAGAATAACCTTCTTATGTCATTGGATGATGGACAAGCCGATAGCATCAGTCATGCAACAGTTACAACGTGGAATCAAATTAAAGTACCCGTTTAAAACAATTAATGTCGTAATATATGTGAGAAGATAGAACAATGGCGGAATTCACTGACTCATAATTGGGAGTTATTGCTGAAGAAATTACAGGTGGAGTCACTAATTTTCTACCGACTAAGGAATTGGGACTTTCTGTTTACAAATTCTCAGTTCCCGTAGTTTACTGCCCCGCCCTTTATAGCTTATGTTGCCGCTATCAAAGCAGCGAGTACAGACTGACAGTGACAGACCCAGATAGTGACATCAACTTTGTTAATTTATCTAATCAGGACAACTTTAATATTTAAGTAGAAATTAACAGAAGCCCCATTCTTCTTTATCATTAGATCTAGCGTTATTTCTTGCCTATTAAATATCCTTTTGCTTTAAGCAAACTTCATCACGAGCTTTTTCCTAAGCACTGATTTCAACTTTTTTTGTTACTGAAAACTCATCTTTCTTTATGTTTGACATAGCATGTCTTTTGCTTATTATATATTCTTCTTTTGCAATTTTACTATCAACCATATATTTACGAACTTGATTAGTCCATCAGCTCCTTCATAAAAAAGGCTTTAGCCTTTTGTTTCTTTTTTTCTTTCATCCAAACCATTTGCCCTTTGGCCCGTTTTTCTTGACCTTCACACAACCCAGTTTTTCCCATAACATTATAGTCAATGTTCTCTTATAGAAGAGATACTTAATAATGTGTCAAGTATCGTAGGGTACTCGTATGAAGTAGCATTGGGCGCCTGCCACTCAGTGTAACCTCATTGTTTGTGGCTAACATGAGTTATGACGTCAATCATTTGATCGGAGTATTAATTTATTATACTAGACCTAATAAACAAACTACCACCAAAAAAAATGACATAACACGAAACAACATAAAATCTAAACTTAAAAAACACCTTTTAGAGGAATTAAAACCTAATAATGACTTATAATTTTATAGCATTAAGAAAAAAAAAACAGCTGTATTTTTGTAAGTAATTTGCTATTGAGAAGTAATATAAATTAGTTGAGGGTATTTGAGAATTTTTGCATGGGGCGAGCGAGCGCGATGCGTCGTGTTCACCCACCCACATCTTGTTGTAATGAATGTCGACGGACCAAGCGGTGTACAGAAAAACCTAAACTGGTTTATGTTCTACACTGTATCTGCCAAATGTATGTATTTTTTTTTTGTGGAAATAAATAAATAACTAGTTAAAAGATAGGCTTCAAATGCAATGTTTGGAATTACATATAGTAAAATTGTTGAACGGAATAATAATTTACTGTTTGATCATAGTTTTTTTAGATGTTGTTGATTTTGCTATTTGCAAAGCTCAGAAAAATTTAAATTAATGTGTTAATTAACAATTTACCGCACAGTAGGTACCTACCTATTTAATTTTCATCATGAAATACACCTAAATCTATTGTAATATTAATATCTGCTGAGCCGACATCTAGTGCATCCACCCTAACCGCATGATTCGGCTATTCAAATGTTTGTGAAAAACCAAATCACAGAATGTAATTTTTTTAATAACTGTTACTATCTCTGGTAATGGATTTAAAGTTATTTTGTTAGCTTAATTGATCTTTAACTTATGCAATATGGTAATTTTGAGAAGAAACATGATGTCGCAATCGCAATATGGTTTTTATGTAACCGTCACGGTTTGAAGGGTTTGGCAGAGTTTGTATTGTATTTCCTCAATTTTGTCATGTTAATATTAGTTATATTAAATTTCCGTGGTTCGACGAAGATGGCAAAACTGATGATTTCAGAGATTTATGCATTAATTATGTGCCCATACATAATAATATCAACCAAAATCATAACGTAAACTTAAACGCTTAAGGTCCATACTCAGCAGTGGGTCATAAAAAGGCCGGTTAAGCTTTGGACAATGATTTAAAGTATACTATAAACAGATAACTAACAACTAAAACTAACTAACTGATAACTATTTACAGATAAGTTTTCCTTTGAAGCAAAATTCAAAGCTTGATTGTGGGGTGGATACAAATATTGTAACTTACGACCTTCTCTTACAATTAAAATTCGCAATAAAATGAAATGTCAAGTAACTAATAAAGAGAGTTTCTTAATGTTTTGTTTAAATAAATACATTACAATATTTTATCAGAATCCTATTTACATTTTGCCCGTGCGTACAAATTATAAATTTAAAAATCATACATATTATGTTATGTCGGCTAAATTGTATATGACTTCATTATTTCAGTCCAATGTTGGACTGACTATTGGCTTCCCAAGAAATGGAAGACTCTAACGTCCATTTAACGTCCCCCACATAGTTTAGACAGTTTTAAAACCCCCAAAAACATTACTAATAGCAGAAAGAATAATAATTTAAAACGACACAGCATGTAAGCAGTTGATTTGACGCAAGTTTGACATCATCGGGAACCCCACCCATGTAATATGCTTATCACAAACACCATAGACCTGTCTGTCATAACAGGAAAAAACAGTCATCCCAATACTGACATGTCGACAATGAGTAACGTCATTGATAGTATGTGTACGTGACGATTGATTGCTACAAACTATTGACTGACAGTTTGGAATGATTATTAATTTATGTATTTTTGTACATCTGAGGTGGACCTCAATATGGTAATGGTACGATGACTACGATGAGTCCTTGAGCACAGAATATACCTTGAGTGGAGACCGCGAATCAGCAAACGCAGGGTAAGGCCTAAGGCTCCGCCAGGTGGACTGACGACCTGATGAAAGTAGCTGGGGGTGTTAGATGCGGAAAGCAGAGGACCGAGTGTTGAATGAATGAATGATGATGATGATAATGGTGTAGTTACGGAAAAAGTATAAATAAAAGAGGCGAAGGACAAAATTAGGAGAAAATTAATTGCATTCTTGTTCACGTCAAAATTTGTAGAAAAGGCGACAAACAAATAAATAACATCTACGAGTGCTATTATAACACAACCGTATAAGTTTATAAACAACATTGTCAAAACCAAATTGCGAACACAATTCCGGCTGCAAAATGTTTACATAAATTGACATAACATAAAAAAAAATACGTTTTGCAACGATAGACGAAGGAAGTACATGTTTTACACAGGATGTAACGACTGTTTCATAACTTCAAACATGTAAAATATTTCTCAATTCTGTAACTACGGAAATAACGACAGTTTACAAGCTACCTGCAATACTCAATTTCCTAATATCGGCCGCTAATGACAGTTATAAATCGAACTTACTCGTAATTTTATTACCGACCTACCATTTACACTCAAATGGACGCAATTAGGAGCGGATATGCCAAATCTGGTTAAACTTTCAAAATTGAAGAAAGTGATCATGTGTTCTTCGCCTAAGGCTAAGCGTTTAAGACCACCATCTTAAGATTATGGCGTATTGTCTCTGGTAACAATGAGTTTGCGCGGACGATTATTGCGACAGCTACCCTACTTTCTTATTACATTAGCTTTGAACGCAAATGGAATAAATAAATATTTGTTTAGCCATAGGGGGAAAGCCCTGTGCAGTACGCGCATGCATTTCGATTTAGACCCTCAAATGCTACCGCTGATTTGATGGGAAAGGTCGTAATAATTTCATACACGAACCTTACCAAACCAGCATGAGAGGGGCACCGGCGGCGGCGTGGTCCACAGGAGTTCCTGGAGCTCCTCTCTTTTGCGCTGAGGTTGGCCACCATGTGCTATTAGTCGGTAGGAGTCCAACATACCCCTCCGGTTTCCCCAGACGAAGTGTATCCATGAAGATTTTCTCTCATCAAAAAAAAAGGCCCGTGTGGTGGACTAAGGCCAAAACCTTTCCCATTTTGAGCTGACGCCTTTGCTTGGAGTAGGACAGAAATGGGCTGATTTTACTACATCCTATCCTACGTCCTAAGAATACTATAAATGCATGGATACATGCATGAATGTTTGTTTGTTTATTTGTTTATCCTTCAATCGCGCTGAAACGGCTGAATGGATTGGGATGAAATTTTTAACACAGATAGACTATGCCTTTGAATAACACAGGATATGTACCTACTTTTTATGGATATACCTACCACAAATAGACCATGCCTTTGAATAACACATAGGATAAGTACTTTTTATGGACATATCTACCACAAATAGACCATGCCTTTGAATAACACATAGGATAAGTTCTTTTTATGGACATATCCACCAGAAAATAGACCATGAATAACACATAGGATAAGTTCTTTTTATGGACATATCTACCACAAAATAGACCATGCCTTTGATAAGTACTTGTCTAAGGATAAGATACACAGGATAAGTACTTTTTATGGACATATATTTTTTATATATATTCTCGCTTTACCCAGTTGATTATTGCCAAGTCACAGTTTTCTCCATTCATTTGATGATAACAATCAGCGAATATCTACATTCCAAAAGTCACTTTCAATTCATATCACTTCCTCATTGAACTTTTAATAATAACAACGCACTAATTGGTGTAAAACCGCAAGTAAAAAACGTAAACATTCGTTTATGGTCAATTATTTAAAAATCAATACAGTATTAAATTGCTTGGACAATCATCTCTCTCTTATGGTAATAGCTGTAATGAGGCGGCGTGTACAGGTGTCGAGTACCTGTCACGAGCGCTTCCTGATCGTAAGACGGACGACAACTGGTATTTTTACCCTAAGTTTTTTTTTAATGTTAAACTTGAGTGATGTGTGACAAGTAGGATTTTTACCTCATTTTTAGGGTTCCGTAGTCCTACAAGGAACCCTTATAGTTTCGTCATGTCCGTCCGTCTGTCCTAATCTTTTACAGCTTAATAACTTCTACAGTTATAAACATAAAAATGGTTTAGATATAGATCTCAATTTGGCGCCCATACATGTGAAATGGGGACGAAAATTTTTTTTTCGCTGCACCCCCTCGTGTGGGTATCATTGAATAGGTCTACTAAAATGAAGGTAATGTTTCATACATCACTTTTTTATCAGGTATACCGTCTGCGAAATACAGTTCGCCAAAGTGGCTTGCAATGTGTCCCCCCCCCTGCCATTTCTAAACTATGATAGACCTTTATAAAAACTCTCTTTTAAAATTATTTCGAGTATGTGATTATAAATTTTTGAGTTATAGTTAGAAAACTGAAAAATACTTTAGACGTCCTAGTTCATAGGGCATTGACCTTAGAGAAAAATGATCTCAGCAAATAATGCTCCTTTAGTTACTAAAAGAAACTTTGTGTTATATTGATATGACACACTTCTTGAATTTAGCTTCTTAAGTTTAGCGCTAGGTGGCGCTGTTTTCAAAAACTAAAATAGCAATGATTAATATTCGATTTGATTCGTTTGCAATTAGACCTACTTAAGGAACCCTATAATACTGAGCATGGCCCGACATGCTCTTGGCCGGTTTTGTTTATACATCTCTGTGACTTTTTTAACTTTGTAAATTTTGTTGATAGACCAGATTTTTGCAGATAGCTCAATCACAATCTTAAAGGGAATGTTGCAGCCAAGTGGCGCCCCCATCAGTAAACAAATTATTAGGTACATACATCATTTATCGAAAATTAGTTTTTAACGATTGAAGTACAGGTACTGTAGTTTAAACAGAAACTATTAACTCTGTAAATTATACTTTGCTGTAGTTGTAGTTAGAAAAAGTGCGAAAAACGGCCACTTTTGGCATATTTCTATCTACAACTACAGCAACCTATATTTTACAGAGTTAATAGTTTCGTGGCTGCTACATTCCCCTTAAGATATAAATATTATACTACCTTGCATGGAAAAATAATCGCAGAAAATGACAACCGGACAACCTAATCCACTTGATTTAGCAAAGAAAATAATGCTTCTTAAAAAGTACACTTATATTTGGCCAGTAGCCAAACGAGTCCATAATGAATGAGACTTTCCATCTTTAGGTCTGTTTGGCGAACGCGTTCTACAATATTATTTAGACAGCATCCCAGGTGGTTTTGCAGTTGTTATGGGCAAAAGTAGCCACTTAGCATCAGGTGGGCCTTTAGCTCGTTTCGCCAACCGAGGCTACAAAAAAAAAAACATTTCAAAATAGAATAACGAAGATTTAAATCAACAAACTGTATTGTTTTTTCTTTACCTTCCTGCCACGCTAACTGGGTAAGCAGAAGTACCTACAAGTAACCTAGCGGTTAACACTTAACAATTCCATTTATGGTAATAGCTATAATGAGGTGTGTGTAACTGTCAACTGTGCCTGCATGACACTTCCTGATTGCGAGTCACAGACGACAATTGGTGTTGTTACCTATGATTTTTTTTTGGTTGCTTGAACTTATCTCGTGGTTGCAAAATGAAGTGACAGGACATCATTCAAACTGATGTCATGGCTGGTTAAATGCTCTTCTTTGTCTTCTGGAAAATATTAGCTAATCAGCGAGCTTCCCGAGCGGGGCTGATTGTCCAGGTTTCTTAGTAAGTCTTAATATACGCTGAAAATTTAATGGCTGTTTTTTTAAGGTTTTTCATTACTCTAAAATCGATGACGCGATTTTTATGGTCAAAAATTGTTTCGCGTTCATATTTTAATATTTTTCCCCATCGATCCATTTCAATTGATCTGATGTAATTACATTTTTCATTTTGTTATTTATTTATTACTAATTCCGTAGTTATTTTGACCAGTTATTTCATTTATTTGTACCAAAAAGTCTCTAAAACAAACAGCGTCAACCAAAATAAGTTCTAAATCACTTTGCATACAATGGTTAGCGAAACCGGCCAGTATCTCAGATCTAAAGCCAAAAATTCTAAATTATAATGCGACACACCAAAATGGTACCCCATTATTATACTAGTCAATCCTTGTTTATTGGCGACATAAAATAAAACTTAAACTCTAGGGAGTAAAGTTCAAAATTCATTGAGAAAGTTTTTATTATTTGCCAAATACGGCTGCTGCTTCCTTGCAAACGTCCAGTCTAATTTGGTCTATATCCTGTGGAAGGTTTTCGTACATTTTGTTGTTCGTAGGAAGGTCAAGTTATATTGGCTAGTTAGTCCAGTCAGGATGTGCTGGCTACATGTTATGAATGCTTAGGGTCAAAGATTATTTATAAGGATTAGACAGTATAAATATAGTTGGCTGGCGGAACCGTTATTGATGTCCTGTGATTCATATCTCTAGTTCCCTCCATATTCAAAGTTTGTGAAAGAAGTTTTACTAAAGATATAGAACATAAATTATATAAGGTTTTTTTTTTATAGTTTAGGATCGCGAAACGAGCTAAATGCCTACCTGATGTTAAGCTGTTACCTTTGCCCATAACAACTGCAATACCATCTAGGCTGTTACCTAAATGGTGCCGCAAGTCGGTTCGCCAAACTGAGACATGAAGATGGAAAGTCTCATGTGATTGTAATTTCACCGGCACCCATACCCTTCAGACCGAAACACATCAATGCAAGCATCACTATTTGGCGGAGAAGTAGTATATTATTTAAAGTGGGTTTCCTGACGTTTCAAAAGCTTTGCAGGATTCGTGGTCGCAGGAAGACTAAGATGACAAGCGTCTTTACAGTATTTCTAAAAAAAAAAAAAGCAATACTAAAGATTATAATAAAACAAAGTTTAACCGGATTAAATCGCGTATATTATTTAAATTGGTTTCCCTGACGTTTCGAAAGCTTTGCAGCATTTCGTGGTCGCAGGTAGACTAAGATGACAAGCGTCTTTACAAATATTTCTAAAAAATTATTTTAATCTACCGTACAATATTATTAATTAAAATCGTTTCGATGCACGCAGTAATCACTCACAATATCATTATCTTTTACAGTGTTGCATGCTGTTTGGGACTTGATTATTTTTAGGACTGGGTTCCAAACAGGTGGTAGCTGCCAACCATCTTCTCTATTAAAATTAGGATGTTTTTTAATTTCAATAGCCTCACGGAGCATTCTAGGTACATATCGGTTTTCCTTCGCCAGAACTTGTGGTTTATCAAATCGAAGAAAATGGTTGGGTTTGGTTGGAAATGCTGCAAAGCTTTCGAAACGTCAGGGAAACCAATTTAAATAATATACGCGATTTAATCCGGTTAAACTTTGTTTTATTATAATGTGTAGTGATCGCGAAAACCTAAGAAGTCAATACTAAAGATGGTTGCAACCATCTACCACCTGCACCTATTTGGAACCCTGTTCTAAAAATAAAAGTCTGTCTAGGTACCCTTATCAAATCAAATAACATGCTTGGTAGTTTCTGGTTGACCAGTAGCCTAACGCAAACAATTTTGATGTATCGAAACGTTAATTAATGTTAGCGTTTTTTGAATAAATAAAAAATACAACAGTTTTATTACATTTTGATCTTATTTTATGTACATACAATGCGCAATTTTTATCATAAGTACAGAGTTATTGCTAAATTCTCCAAGTTCAAGGAATATTATATGAAAGAGTATTTCAGATCCAAAGTTCGCTTAATTTACGTTTCGATATGTGTGTGTGTATGTATGTGTATGTGTGTTCAATATGGTTCGTGCTAGGACTAAAGATCCTCAGAAAATTTCTTACTTTAGCCAATAATAGCCGACATTGCAACGCATGCCAAGCGAAATCTAACTATTTAAATTGTGGAAAGAAAAAATCGCTCACGAGCAGGATTCGAACCCGCGACTCCTGGCTCAGTACGCCAGTGCCAGTGCCTTAGCCACAAAAAAATGCGTAAATGCGTTAAAAATAATAAAATAATTAGTAAGGGTAGACATCGTCGTATCTATACGACTTTGAATTAACTGCAAAGTTGGTCGAGTCGGTTAAGAAACACTGTTTCTTAATAAGATATCGCTGACGTCACCCAAAGACGTTACCAAGTGGAGTTAATTTTAATACCACGAGCAGTGATCACGGTAGTTTAGTGGCTAAAGCACTGGCGTACTGAGCCAGGAGTCACAGGTTCGAATCCTGCTCGTAAGCGATTTTTTCTTTCCACAATTTAAATCGTCAGAAACAAATTATTGTAGAACTCATCAGGTACCTACATGAGACACAATCAATACAGTTCAGGCAAGACTGAGTTCAATATTTATCGACCATAGCCTGGTCTATGACCTATGATGTCTATCACAATGACATAACACGCACATACAAACATATAAGTACAGTACGTATAAATATTACAGTCGGTCATTAAGTTACACGCGTCATTTATACTTATTTGGTACATGCTATATAAGTCAGCTTATGACGTTTTAAGTGAGTACGATTGTTATAATTGTCAGGCTACTTAATTTTTGGCAAACTGGCTGAAACCAGTGGGTTGGTTGGTTGGTCTAGTAGTCGCAAGCGCAACTGCTGAGCATGGGGTCCTGGGTTCGATTCCCGGGTCGGGCAATGTGTTATCGGGTTTTTTCAGTAGGAAATTCTCAGTAGCAGCCCGGAGTCAGGATTTGTGCCCGGTTAGTGGCAATTTGATATAAAAAAAAAATTATAGGCTGGCCCCCTATTACATGGGACTTAAAACATAACTGGCGAAATGTGGGTGTACTATACACCTCTGCCTACCCCTTCGGGGAAATACAGGCGTGATGTTATGTTATGTTAGCTAAAACCCACGGCTTCGCTCGCGTAGAAAAAAAATCCGTACAATTGCGAGTCGGACTCACGCAGTAAGAGTTCCGTACCACCCATCGAACCCATATAAACTGATTTAATTTACAAGAGTTCATCAAAAGACATCAACACAGACAACGCACCGTGAGCGAGATGTGAATTTTTGCATGTTATGTCTATGTTTACCCTATTTTAATTTTTTGTTGCGAAACAACATAGTATGCACTATAATCAGACCAAGGTAATACATACAAGCGTCAAGCTAGTATGTATTACAACAGCCGTTTTGAAGATAGAGCAGGAACAAGATCATATAAACCTAATTACAGGCACTTTTGAAACGTTAGGCTCTAGTTGCAAGGTTCTAAATTGTGGGTCCTATGGAGGAGACCCAGCCAGAAGCTCCACGGATATACACTTTTAAAATAGTTTATTGTTTATTACATCAAATTCATTCAAATAATCTGAGTATAATGTAGGTTAATGTCAGAAATAAACAAAAGTTTAAAAGGGAGAATATTGCCTTTAGAAATAAACCTAAAAAGAGTTGATATATGTATGTATGAGCTGACCTGTCCCGACCGACGGCACCCGTTCTCGAGCATGACGCGAGCCTCAACCAGGTTTTTTTAAAGGATCCTCGCAACAGGAAAACGTAACATCTGAATATATCATAAAAAAACTTTTTAACAAAAAATAAAACCGACTTCAAAAACCTTAACAAAAAGTAAAAAATAATCCTTGTATGTATTTCAAAATCTTAACATAAACCAAAATTTTGAAGGTGGCGCGTGACTGACCCTTTGCGTCATGTAAATATAATGTACTGTCGAGCGCTTATCTATAGTAAAGGAATACAAAACAGTTTATGCGAACATACATGAAAAACACGCGCCCGCCGCCTTCAAAATTTTGGTTTATGTTAAGATTTTGAAATACATACAAGGATTATTTTTTACTTTTTGTTAAGGTTTTTGAAGTCGGTTTTATTTTTTGTTAAAAAGTTTTTATTTCATTCTTTTTAGTTGAGAATTCACAGAAAAAAGAAACTATTAGTAGATCATCTAGGTAAGCGAAGCTAAATTAAACTGATTTATTGAAGCTGGTTCAAAAACTACTCGACCTAAGTCAATAAAATTTATATGGGACCACCGCGTGGACTTCCTCTACCAAATAAAAAAACAACCACGCAAATCGGCCTATAAATCTCGGAGTAATCGGTGTACATACATGAAAAAAAAAAAAAAAAAAAAAAAAAACCCGCCGAATACATAACCTCCTCCTTTTTTTGAAGTCGGTTAAAAACAGTTTTCAATTGTCTACAAACATTTTCCATTACTTACTTAAAATATTATCTAAAACAAGAGGCACTTAAATAATGACACAACTACATCACGTCGAGGAAGTACGCGAATGTTTTCACACGGGAATCGAACGCGTGACGGTGTTAAACAACAAATGTGTTTCGCTGTTTGTTTTAAAAACGAAGCTTTTTAAACTGTTTTTTTAGACTGATAGGTAAAGGCAGAGACATGACATTTACCGCCGGTAAAGGAAGAGGTGACAAACGTTTTGTTATTTGTCTATAGAAATCTCGAAAAAATTTCAAGAAAAATAAGCAACAGTGAAAAAACCAATAAAATATTTAATAAAATATCCAAGTTATAAGCGATTTAAATTTATTCACTAGACAGAGACAGCACTATCAAAGTATGACGTCGTTGTTCAAAACCTTCATAGAAACTTGACATCTCTCTGTACAATGTCCGTTTCGCATGACAAAGACAGTAAATACCCCCTCAAAAAACTTAAAAAGCGTGTATCTCTTCCATTTTTTCATTAGTTTTATTATTTTTTTCGACAATGTCGTCGACAATTATTTATAATATAAGATTTTTGGTATTTTTAACAGTAGTTAACTACCGGATTAACATAACCAGCCCATTACTGTGGCAACTGGCAACAAGTCTCTTCTCAGCATGAGAAAAATACAGACTTCAAGTAAAAAAAAGTAAAATAAATATCAGCTTTTTCTATAGAAGTTTTTAAACTTTCGCGAATTTCACTCATATGGAACTATATTTACGGGACTGACTAACCTTGACGTTTCGGCCAAGTTGCATTGGCCGTAGTCACGAGCAGACTCAAAATGTTTGTTATATTTTGATTTTATTGTGCACGACAAGTCCCGTAGTTCCATATGCGCTTTTTCTATGCCCTATATCTGTAATTATGCCGTTTTGTTGAAATTATAATTTTCAAAAATGAAAATTATAAAAAATAGGCTTCGAACCACTATTGGACAAAACCGTCAATCAAAGCTTTCTCTCCTGAGCATTGAAAGCGATTTACATCGGGAACTGGATTTCAGCGACAAAGCTCGGAAGGTTCCGTTCGTTAACGCTAAAATTTAATTTCAGATAATTCTTGTTTCCTTTTATATTTATATGTTTGTTAAATAATAAAAGAATCTATACTTGGTTTCACAATAAATTATTTATTGGAAAACTCGACTGAATATTATTTTTCCATTTTATTTGTAAAATAATTTGGGGCCAGGGTGCCTCCACTCCTTTGTTGCCCCGAGGCCTCTAGACCTCTAAATCCGGCAGTGAAAACGTAACCCTCAAGTCAAATCTCTACTCAAGCGTGGTCTCGACCTCACTTGAGTGATTACAGATCAAATCTCTGCTCAAACAGTGTGTAGAATAAAGCTAAGCTCAGCTGAACTGTGACCAATGAATCTTTGCTTGAGGAATATTCTAAAATCAAAGCTCAACTCAAAACTAGTTTTAAACAGTTCAATTCAAACTTAGACCAACAGAAAAAAGGTAGACGGCGCATGTGTTAACAAAAGCGTTCAAAGATGTGATGCATGCTTTACAAACTTGTGTGTGTGACCTTGTGTCGCACGCAGTTGCCATGCATCTGTGTGCTTAGTAAAAAATGTTGCCACCGAAAACAAAGTTACCCCATTTTCACATATTAAATATTACCTATATTTTAAGGACAATATGTAGCAATGTAAATAAAACATATTTTTCTAATGATACGTTTAATAAAAGAGAATAATACTAAAAACCTTTGTGTTGTGTTAATTTCCGGTAGTACTGTCTTTTCTTACCGACTTCTGGGTATACCATCTAATTTAGATATAAAGTATGATGGAATCTTATCTTTAGGTACTTTTCATTAACAGATCTTATTCAATTTGTTTTCTGGTTTATGCCGGAGAAATTATACATACGTGATACACGTGATCACGTGTATCATATAATAGTGATATTATTATCCTTTGAAAATGGCCGCGGGGGTGTGCGGCGGGCAGAGTAGGACGCGTCGATTAGAATAAGTATGACAACAAAAATCACCACTACAACGTGTTATTGAAATAACTGAAAACCTCTTAAGGGGTCATTGTACTCATCAGTATGAACAACTTTTACTACTGGACCAAACCAGAAATCGCGAAAAAAAATCAGCTGATCCTTACATTTTGTCGATTCATGTGAACACAAATGTAGGTAACAGATGATTTTTATCACGATTTCAGGGATGGTAATATAGTAAAAGTTGATCATACTGATGAGTACAATGACCCCTTAAGAGGTTTTCAGTGATTTCAATAATATACGTTCAATAATAATACGTTGTAAATTCTACAATAATTTATGAAAATAAATAATAAAAATTTTTGAACTGTTCACTAACAAACTGATTAGCTATTCACAAAAGCATCGATATTCCGTTACAAAAGTGTACGTATTTATTTGAGCGCAACCTGTTCTTGCGGCGTCGAGAGCGGCTAATAGTAGACGCTTTAGCATAAATAACTAAATATAAATAAATAACTCATTCAGGCTATGGCAGTCCTACACCTCGGTGGCATTGAAATAGAGGCTGAGCGCGAGCGTAGCGAGCGCGTTTTTTTTTTGGTATTTTTTAACAAACCCAGTTTTTATTTACTTTCTTGAGTTTTAAGAGCGTTTTGATTGAAATAATGTTTTTCCATTCCGATTATCAAAAAATGAATTACTCAACTTATGTCAACTAATATCTATGTTTAAGGTTCTTGAATTCTTTTTACTCGGGCGAAGTTTTATAAGGCTAACATGGTAGAAAGTAGTTATTTCTGTTGTTGATGGTTAGCTAAATATTCAATCGACAGTGACGCGACGGGGAGATTGGAGAAGAATCGCGCGGCGCGGGCGGTGCGCCAAAATCAAACTTTAAATCGCGCGAATATTATTCACATTAAACAAAATTACTAAATTGAACTCGCATCCGAACACCCGTTGGATGCGAGTTCAATTTAGTAATTTTGTTTGTATCTTGTAACAACATACATACATTCATTCATTCAATGAACATTCATTTAGTAAATTATGTAGGTACTCAAACAAAAAACTGGTTGACCTAGGCCCAGGGGGGGTCATGACCCCCATGACCCCCCCCCCTGGATCCGCCCTTGCTCGCACGACTATTTTATTTGTGTTAGTAAAATAAAATAAAACCCGTGAATGGAGTGATAAATACATACATTTTATTTATGAGTAATACAAGATACTTATTACGCCTTTCACTGCTACTTGCCCCTCAAAACAAACAGCGTAAACATCAAAACTATTGCCAAACATCATGAACATACACGTCAGCAAAAAACCATACAATTGCGACCCATTCATCGCTTGACGAGACCTTCCTACCATAATTACAATTATGAGCCCTAATGACATCAATATAAGGAATTAATTACACTTTAAAAACATTTTATTAAACCTCTAATTGTCGTTGGTCTGCCAATATGGCGATCTGTCACATCTGTCAAGTAGCTGTGTTACCAGCCGTGATATTTTAATTATTTCCAAGAATGTGTTAATTGAGTGGGGAAATATATATTCGCGCATAAAAGCGAAAGTTGAGATGTGTCAATATTAAATTCGGTGGCATGTGTCAAAGTTGATATGTCAATAAAAAATCTTATAGTACAACTTTCTATTCATATTTTAAGGAAGGTATGATCATGACTACAGAAGTTAAAGAAAGACAAATATGTAACTTATCTTTTATATCATAAAAAATGTCTGATTAAGGTTACTAGCAGATGGAGCTTCAAAATCGAATTTAACTATTACTGGCAACACCTATGCCAAAATACAATTCTACAAAACATTTTTTTTTTAACAGTAATACAATTAAATAATTAATTAAAGTAAGTATTGTAAGTAGTACAATTGTTCTTGCGTTATTGCTATCAACTCTTTTTTAATTGCATAAAAATTTTGTTTTTCATTTTATTTCATAATGGTAAGTATAAAAAACTGTGGTAATGGAGTGAATTTCATATCATTACACTCATTCGTCATAATTACCAAGGCTGAATACTTTTAAAATGACGATATACTTCGTAAATAGCGATCGTTGAAAAATTCGTCTTCAGATTTTTAATACAGCATACACAGAATTATTACGCTTGTTTCGTAATGGGGTAAGCAGAGACCATGGATTTTCACTTGCTACGATCCGATCCTGACACACCTCTTTCGCTTCATTAACGTTCAATCGGACTGCTGATCACGAGGTCGTGGGTTCGATTCCCACAGGACACAAATATTTATGTGATGAACATATGTGGATTTTTGTGATGTGATTTTAATAAATAATAAATACGTGTTTATGTTGGTCTGGGTATTTCTTTTGTATTATAAGTAAGTGTTATATTCAGTGTCTAGTACCCATAGTACAAGCCCTGCTTAGTTTGGGACTAGACGGTGCTGTGTAAAAATGTCCCAAAATGTTTATTTTATTTTATTTATTAACCTCGTCATGCATGCTCTTCAGCATATGTTTAATAAGTATCATATTAATAATTAATTTAAAACAGCATTAAGATAACAATTTAAATTGTGGAAAGAATAAATCGCTCACGAGCAGGATTCGAACCTGCGACTCCTGGCATTAAGATAGTCATAGCCAGGAAGCCTAAATTATGTGATCACCAAAAATGATCGATCTTTCTTACCAGGAAAGTGACGATAACAGTTGAAAAATCATTGCTGTGGAGAATCATAGGAGTGATATTTTGATTTTGTTCCAGGAAAACATGAAATATGCTACTAGCTCGCGACTTCTTCGATCTAAATCACTTTCGGTTTATCACAGAAAAAACAACATTGCGCCTCCCTTGGAAACTGTTTATTTCCCCGGGATAAAAAGTAGTATATGTTAATCGGGTTATGATCTATCTACGTGCTAAATTTCATCAAAATTCGTTCAGCCGTTTCAGCATGATTAAAGGAGAAACAAACAAACTTTTGCATTTCTAATATTAGTAGGATGTTTAAAACAGCAATAATAACGTAATTTTTTTTTCAAGTCATCTTACAAATCTTATTTATTTCAATTTAATACAACAAAATAATATATACCTAGGACAAACTGCCAGCTAGGTAAGTCCAACTTCGAGAAAGATGTCAATCATCGAATCCGACTCGGTTGGGCAGCGTTCGGGAAGCTACACAATATCTTCTCGTCCAAAATACCGCAGTGTCTCAAGACGAAAGTCTTTGACCAGTGTGTGTTGCCAGTAATTACTTACGGTACTGAAACGTGGTCGCTCACAATGGGCCTGATAAGAAGGCTCAAAGTCACTCAAAGGGCAATGGAGAGGGCTATGCTCGGAGTGTCCCTGCGTGATCGAATCAGAAATGAGGAGATTCGCAGGAGTACGAAAGTAACCGACATAGCCCGAAGAATTGCCAAACTTAAGTGGCAGTGGGCGGGGCACATGCTCGCAGAACGGATGGCCGATGGGGCAGTAAAGTTCTGGAGTGGCGACCGCGTACTGGAAGGCGCAACGTGGGTAGGCCCCCCACAGGGTGGACCGACGACCTGGTGAAGGTCCCGGGAATCCGCTGGATGCGGAAGGCACAGGACCGGTCGTTGTGGCGATGCTTGGGGGAGGCCTATGTCCAGCAGTGGACGTCTTTCGGCTGAAATGATGAATGACAACAAAATAATACTAACATTAAATAAAATTAGACGCTTATCTCTTCCATCTTCAATTAACTGTAACATTTATTAACTACACCGTACGCTGACAAGTTAAGGTCAAATCAGAACTTTATTCAAAACAAGTCCAATTACATTTGGTTTACAAAAAAGTAAAGTTCAAAGACGATTGACACTCCTTGCGGTAAAATGTCATACTACCCGTGATAATGTACTGTTAAGGTCGGCTTACACTTGTACGGATGTAATCGTGACACGAGAATGTTGACAATTATGTTAAGATTTTAAAATACATACAATGATTATTTTTTACTTTTTAGTTAAGGTTTTTGAAGTCAGTTTTATTTATAATAAAACAAAGTTTAACCGGATTAAATCGGTTTTATTTTTTGTTAAAAAGTTTTTATTTCATACTTTTTAGTTAATAATTGCGAGGGTTGATTCATAAATGTTTATATAACCAATTTGAGAATAATATTTTTTATTAACCTTTGCTATCCCACTGCTGGGCAAAGGTCTCGCTCATGTTCTTCCAAACGTCCAATCACTATTGTGAAAAAAAAAACACGCATATCCGCCAAGAATTCTCAGAAAAACGAACCAATGAGCAGATCGTCTAGATAGGCGAAGCTAAAATAAACTGATTTATTGAAGCTGGTTAAAAAACTGCTCAACCTAAGTCAATAAAATTTATATGGGACCACCGCGCAGGCTTCCTCTATCAAATAAAAAAACAACCACGTAAATCGGCCCACAAATCTCGGAGTAATCGGTGTACAGACATTAAAAAAAAAAAAACCCGCTGAATACATAACCTCCTCCTTTTTTTGAAGTCGGTTAAAAAGGTATTTTTTGGAGTCAAATGTAATTTAATGCAGTCAAAAAGTTCAGTTTTTTTTAATAGCTTTTATAAAATTGATTTCGCTGTCTGTCAATCAGCTACAAATTTTGCGAATCAATATACTGAAAACACGTAATATTGTTCTAGTGACAATACCATAACATGAAAAAAAAAACCAGGGCTAATTATTATAAGGGGTTAATTTGTTACATATTCCAAAAAGGTTAACATTTTTAGATTTTCCGATTTTCACAAAGAAAAATAATTAGTCACACATACCTACCTACCTACTTAATCTTAACTATTCCATCCGCCTAATTATTAAAAAACTATTTCAGTATAGCAAAAATATTAAATTATGAACACGCATAGTTTTCTCCGTTTCCGCGAATATTTATAATTTTCTTCCGTTACTCGATAATTACTATGATAGCATATTTCATCACGAACACGTCATATTTTTAACATACAAGTAGACGTTTTACGTAGATATATTCGGAATGTATATTTTTAAGGCCTGAATTTAGGGCTCACGATCTTCAGAAATGAGGAGTATGATTGAAGAAGGTTGGTATGATTAAAGACTTCTTTACATTTTCATAAAAAATAGCTCACGAGCAGGATTCGAAGCTGCGACTCCTGGTTCAAATCCTGCTCGTGAGCAATTTTTTCTTTCCACAATTTAAATCTTTAGATTTCGCTTCGCATGCGTAAATGCGTCAAAAATATTAAAATAATTGGTTTATATGTTTGGTGGGCTTACTAAATCCGGCTGGCTGTAAATCATCATCATCATTCCAGCCGAAAAACGTCCACTGCTGGACAAAGGCCTCCCCCATATGGGGGATAATCCCCCCCCCCCCCCAAAATAATGATATGGCGGATAATCCCAATCCCCATATGCCATAATCGCCACGCTTGGCAGGCGGGTTGGCGATCGCAGTAGGTTGTTTAAACACTCGGAGAACGCTGCTGCCCATCCTCTGGTGAATCCCTTAGTCACCTTTTACGACACCCATGAGAAGAGGGAGGGTGGTGCAATTCTTTACGTCCAAATACCACAGTCTTATTAAAATTTCTGCGACCCAAGTATTGGGGGATCACATTACTAAATTTATTCTGATATTAGGTGAGTAAATTTTTTGGGACCGCTCGCGTAGCGCGCTATTTTTCATGTGTTTGATATACCTACCTATCTGTGACTAATATGGAATTAGAAAGGGTCAATTTTTTTTTTTTGTTCTCTAAGATTAGATAGAAAACAATTATTACATAACATTACTTAAATGAAATTGGAAAAGTAACTACACGTACATCGATTAAAAGAAGGAAACAATCACATAACTTTTACTTTTCATAATTGCCGGACACCTGCGTTCCGACAACGTGTAAATCGCCCTTAGCGACGAATTTATTACCAATTTAACAACTATTTAGGGAAGTGGCAATTTTAAGAACTTTTTGCATGTTTTCGTATAAAAATGTCAATTATATTTTGTCGATCCATAATTAAAGCGATCGAACGAGATAATAAGGATTGATTAATTAAATATTTATACTGGCAATTAGCTTCGAGTTTTTTTTTAGTTTTCAACCTTTGAGCTGAAATATGACTGCAATTATACGGTAGCACGCATTAAAATGATTATACGCTTCTTGTGATCTTCAAAACTTAAGGTAAATATTATCGCTGCTGCCATTTTATGACGTAATTAGACCCCTAGTAAAGCTAAAAAGATAAATCTAAAGATAAAGATAGATCTATCGAGATACATTATCTGAAATTTAAAAAAAATGAAAATTTGAACACGATCATCGATCGGTAGGATCCCTACCAATAACAACAGTCAACAGACAACAACCAGTGTGTCCTGCCTGTCATGACTTACGGTGCCGAGACGTGGACACTGACAGTTGGGCTAGCCCACAAATTCAAAGTCGCTCAGCGAGCTACGGGGCGAGCTATGCTTGGAGTAGTTTCTTTGAAGGATAGAATACGTAATGAGATTATCTGAAAAAGAACCGGAGTGACCGACATAGCTTGTAGGATCAGTAAGCTGAAGTGGCGGTGAGCTGGCCATGTCTGTCGAAGGACCGATGGCCGCTAGAGCAGACGAGTCCTTGAGTGGAGACCGCGAATCGGCAAACGTAGTGTAGGGCGCCCCCCTGCCAGGTGGACCGATGAAAGTAGCTGGGTGGACTGGATGCGGAAGGCAGAAGACCGAGTGTTATGGCGCAATTTTGGAGAGGCCTATGTCCAGCAGTGGACTGCGATAGGCTGAGTTGGTGATGTTGATGAACGGACAACAGCTTGCCTATTGCCAGGAACCCTACCGATCGTAAGCCAAATTATGTAGACACCTTAAGGCCACTTAAAGCTGCCTCAGCCACAAGACTAACTGCGATTGACGAATGAAATAGTTGACCTATTGCCCTAAAGGCACTCCTAGCATCAGTTTATATGGTATTTGCTCATAAACAGTTATCTTCAAGACCACATAGTGCATAGACACATAAGTAACCTATTCTCGACGACTTGCGTGGGTCGATATGTTGACACATTCCATTGATTAGAAATCTTGGTACAGTGTAGGTAACTTAGCAAGCGCTGAAAGAGGGGGCCACCAATAATGTACTACAATTGGCAGATGAAGAGCCACACAGGCATCTATTGATGAGAAAAAAATAAGGGATCTAATAGAACAAAAGTGAAGATTGTATATTTCAATCATTAACCTACATTGTTCTCACACAATTCTTAGCAAATTATTATTATGATACTTTATTGTACACACAAATACACATTAATATTACAATAGGAAAGCTTATGTACATCGGCGAGCTTAACTCAAAAATGAGTTTTCTTACAGCAAACCTTAGAGCGATAGAGAGATGTTGATATATTATTAGAGGATAAAAACAAGTGTACAACAGAATAACAAAATTTTTGACTACATAACTTATCTAACAAGATTAAACTATTTACAAGTAAAATAATTATATTAAGATATATATACTCATATACATAAATAGGTACATACATATGTACATAAAATACATACATATATATATATATAATACGTATATATATATAATACATATGATTTATGGTGAAAGAAAATGCTCCTTAATTCTATTATTATTATTTAGCAAATCATGTAACATTCCTTTGTACTATTTAACATGAAAAGAGTATTTCCATCAAAGATTTCCATGGAGTTTCTTGCCGGCTCTTCTCCATAGGACCAACATTTTGGAACCGTGCAACACGTTTTGAAAGTGCGTGTAAATGCTTATTCGAAATAACAACGCAAACATACACAAACAACGCATACTTACACCTACTACACTACACAAACAACGCATACTTACACCTACTACACTACACAAACAACGCATACTTACACCTACTACACTACACAAACAACGCATACTTACACCTACTACACTACACAAACAACGCATACTTACACCTACTACACTACACAAACAACGCATACTTACACCTACTACACTACACAAACAACGCATACTTACACCTACTACACTACACAAACAACGCATACTTACACCTACTACACTACACAAACAACGCATACTTACACCTACTACACTACACAAACAACGCATACTTACACCTACTACACTACACAAACAACGCATACTTACACCTACTACACTACACAAACAACGCATACTTACACCTACTACACTACACAAACAACGCATACTTACACCTACTACACTACACAAACAACGCATACTTACACCTACTACACTACACAAACAACGCATACTTACACCTACTACACTACACAAACAACGCATACTTACACCTACTACACTACACAAACAACGCATACTTACACCTACTACACTACACAAACAACGCATACTTACACCTACTACACTACACAAACAACGCATACTTACACCTACTACACTACACAAACAACGCATACTTACACCTACTACACTACACAAACAACGCATACTTACACCTACTACACTACACAAACAACGCATACTTACACCTACTACACTACACAAACAACGCATACTTACACCTACTACACTACACAAACAACGCATACTTACACCTACTACACTACACAAACAACGCATACTTACACCTACTACACTACACAAACAACGCATACTTACACCTACTACACTACACAAACAACGCATACTTACACCTACTACACTACACAAACAACGCATACTTACACCTACTACACTACACAAACAACGCATACTTACACCTACTACACTACACAAACAACGCATACTTACACCTACTACACTACACAAACAACGCATACTTACACCTACTACACTACACAAACAACGCATACTTACACCTACTACACTACACAAACAACGCATACTTACACCTACTACACTACACAAACAACGCATACTTACACCTACTACACTACACAAACAACGCATACTTACACCTACTACACTACACAAACAACGCATACTTACACCTACTACACTACACAAACAACGCATACTTACACCTACTACACTACACAAACAACGCATACTTACACCTACTACACTACACAAACAACGCATACTTACACCTACTACACTACACAAACAACGCATACTTACACCTACTACACTACACAAACAAAGCATACTTACACCTACTACACTACACAAACAAAGCATACTTACACCTACTACACTACACAAACAACGCATACTTACACCTACTACACTACACATCCAACTACACACCGTCCGGCGTCCACATACACACACATCCTACTTTAGCAACTGTGTAATGTAGATTTAGTTTTACAAACATAATTTTTAATTTAATTTAATTTTCTCCCAATTTAATTTAATTATTTTAGTTTTAATTCATATTGTTTTTTTGTAATAATTTTACTGTGTAACAAAATGGAAGGCGCTGGTGCCTGTGATACAATGTTTTTTCATTAGTACAGGTACCAACGTTACCTTTTTTTCTGTAAAGATATTTTATGAAAATAAACATTTTATTTATTTATTTATTTTATTTATTTATTTAAATAAAAACTTGTGAATTTGAATTTGGGTTCCCGTACTCTTCACACCGGAACACAGCAATGCAAGCATCACTGGCGGCAGAAATAGGTACGGTGATAGTGATTCCCCTGAAGAGCTCTTTCACAAAGGAGCTCAAATAATGAATCTAATCGTAATAGTACATTATGATACAAGTGAGCTAAGTTGACTATTATACTCGAGGCTGGATTGCAGCCCGAGCCAAAGGCGAGGGCGTAATGGAGCCGAGAGTATAATAGTCAACGCTCACGCGTGTCATACGACGTTTTTCAACACACTAGCGAGGAAAAAAACATACACACAATTTTAGACAAATATTGAATTTGTGAAAAATGGCGCGCGGATTTCTGTAATCGCTCGGTGACATACAGCCATGCGCGCGCAGGTGGTCGGAGGAAACCGCCAAACAGCCTAATATTAAAAATATAATAAATTTTTTATTTTATTTTATTTATAACGCATTTTAATGTTAATTAGTTGACAAAAAAAAAAGTAATTTGATGATATGAAATGTTTATGTACCGTACCTATCATATTTTAATTAATACAGTTGATTTATTGCCAAAAATGTTTAATTTTGTTTAGGCATAAAAACTCTTTGCTGCGATTTAAAAATAAACTGTAAAGTAAAAAGCACTAGTGCGATAATATAATGTAAAATCCACGCATGCGTTATAAGCAACATTATGAACCTAAAAGCGGTGCAACAAGAGCCACTTTACGAGCAAGTGTGTTGAAAAAGATGAATAAAAAGCAAAGAGCTTTATAAAATGTTTACGACGAAACAATACCGTGAAACATAGCCAAGTGATTTCGCCCTAAACACTCAAGATTTTGCTCACCTTCGTCTTACGACATGTTTCACACATCACATAACTCATTCACTCATTCGGTTCACGTACATTCGTTCGCAGGGAGAGAAACCAACTGAATTTGAACCAATACATCGAATATTGTGATCGCGACGCGGATGGAATCGTAATTATGTAAAATTACTTTAACAAATTCTTTAAGTACGTCTGGGCATTGTTTAGCAGTTGTATTCGAAATATTTTCGCGTGGTTTGAAGACAAATGTTAGAGTTGTGTTTTGTTTATGTAAGTACAAAGTTAGGTATTTACGTATTGGATTTTGATGTTGTGTTTTGGTAAGCAATATTTGGGAAGCACAAGTTGAAACATTGAAAAATATGCTGTGGCATTCTTAGACACTGACAGGTGCAGTTTGACTCCTGGCTTAGGCTGCCATCCGTCCAAGTTTCCCCGGATTTGTCTTGGTTTGAAGGACATCCGAGGGAGTCCGGGCGGGGTTGTTGAGAAGTGTGGTAAGCTAAGACGTAAAAAAAAAAACAATTTTTAGGGTGTCCGGGGGAAAAACCTGGTTTTGCCCAAATGTCCGGGGTTGTGGAAGTATTTGTCCGGCATTGGCAATTTAGGTAGTTGCAGCCCTATTCCTGACAAATAATGATTCTCTCATTGGTGGTTTCCCAATACCTATATTAAATCAAGTAAATAAGCAGAATAATCTCCAATCAAACATCCTCCAAGCCTTGTCTCAATTACGTTGGGGTCGGTTTCCAGGCTAACTAGATGCGGCTGAACATCAGTATTTTTCACGGAGCGACTGCTATCAGGCCCCCGCAAGTCCCGTAATCCAGTTACTGGACAATTCTGACATTCAGGGGACCAATTGTCAGACTTTCAGTCTTCTGACACAGGGAACGCGAGCTTTGCGTCTCGCTTTGTAATGAAACGGTCACCCATCTACGAACTGCCGGCGGGCGGCAATTGTACAATCCACGCGGATGACCAATAAAAATATTATTGTTCAATTATGTATCGGTTTTACAGGTATCGAAGCACACGATTCGTATGAAATTAGATTGCTATCTTCAAATAATATCCAAAGATATTGTGAGCGTGATCATTATATTTTATGTAAATTCTAAGGTTTAGTATAGGTGGAGCCACGAAGAAAAATAAATGTAGTGTTATTAAGAGCTGTAAAGTCTCTAAAGGCGCAGGATATTAAATACATAGCTGCTATTAATACTAAGTTGTTTCCGTCTCAAATCAAAACATAAACTAATCCAACAGTTCTAAACGCAATCAAACAATAAAGCTGGTATGTAAATAACTTAATAGCTTAGCTATAGCCACTAAACAAGATATCACAGAAGGCTCACTCGTAGAATCAGAAGCTACTGATTGCACGAATTTCTGAGATACACTAACTAAAACTTTTGCTATTTGGCAGTGATTGGCTAGACAGTCAAAGATCGCAGTAAATGGCGTTCTCTCGATTCAGAAGTCAAGACACATTTTGGGTCGCTGCTCCAACGGAGTAAGTAAGTATTTGGTAGTTTCAAGGGTAATTTCAATTTTCAATTTAGCTCTATTTTGTCTACAAATATTATTTATGTTATTCTCATTACTATCTTGCATTACTAAAATTGTTCACTCATCTCACGAATTTGCGATACATTATTATCGCACAATCACCCGAGTCACGTGTTGATCTATAAAAATAGTAGTGCCAACGAAAGCATAGGCGTAGTGCCTAAACAAAATAGCCCTTAATCTAATGTGTATATGACTTTTTAAACTAACATGGTCACTAACACCACCATTTTATTCATTTCATTGGTCATGCATGACACTTGTAACAGCGCAAAAATATCGGGAACTCAGAAAAAAGGATTTTCATGGTAAATATCCCGTGACATATAATAGAAAAAGAAGATTTGTAAGCTTATGTATAGAAATCGCGTAGAATGAACCTTCTTAATCACCTGTTAAGTAACAAAAGCGTTAAGCCACCTGCGCCGGCGCCTCCGCCCGCGATCGCAGTAATTACTGCCGATTGCCGATGAATATCACAAGGACGATGTGCCGATAGACCGTTTTAGCTATCGATAGTTATATCTGTTGTTTGAGCGGTAAATAATGACATAATTATATGGTTGGCTGGGCTAAAAGCGCTTGCCCAGAGTGATTGCCCGTTTTGGAAGAGTCAGTGTCTGTGATAGATCATTATTGATTGATTAGGACACATGGATAAGTGATCATAGGTATTTTGTGAGGTTGGGCAACAGACCCTTAATAGGCAGAAAACCTTGGCAGGAGTGGAGTTCGTTACTTGTCTGTGTTTCCCGATAAGTATAATTTGGTGGTCTTCAAGCCTCGAGTAAATAGGTCTTTGTTGGGCAAGCGTGTACCATCGTCAACAGCATCCTCTGACCTCATCCACTTTTTCCTTTCACAAGCTATACGACAATAGTTCAAAATCATGCCATGTTAAAATAATCTAGTTAACAAGCTAGAAGAACCGGAATGACCAATATAGCTTGCAAGATCAGTAAGCTGAAGCGGCAGTGGGCTGGCCATGTCTATTGAAGGACCGATGGCCGCTGGAGCAGACGAGTCCTTGAGTGAGACTGCGAACTGGCAAACGCAGCGTAAGGCGCCCCTCAGCCAGGTGGACCGATGACCTGAAGAAGGTTACTGAGGGGGACTGGATGCGGAAGGCGGAGAACCGAGTGTTTTGGCGTATCTTGGAAGGAGCCTATGTCCAACAGTGGACTGCGATAGGGTGTTTTCTAGACCACATGGTAGTATCAGACACATCTAGTTCAAAATACCCCACGTTTACTAGTTACGAGTGCAGAACCATTTTATATTCCGTGTAAACTATGTGAATCACCTATAGGTGATACGAGGCAAATATTATAGTAACTGACATTTACAATCAATACGGACTGATAGCGATCGGTCGTCACGTGAGGTGCTTGTAGAAATACCTTTAGCTTAGTACAGCTCATGTCTAACTTAGTTTAGCTAGCTATGGATAGTTTGATCCTTATTTTATGGAAATAGTATAATTAAATTTAGCTCAGCTTTCGTTTAGTCATAATTGATCAAAATGGGTTATGGATTATTATTTCTCAGTGTGTGGTGACAAAAACGTTAAAGGGACAAGTGGGTTTGAAAGAGTAATTGAAATTAATGGAAAAGTAGTATCAATATGCCAACTGCAATCAAGTAAATCTGTTATTTCGAGGTTGATTTCAGCTTGAAAACAATGACCTTTTATATCACGAAGAATCTTTAAGATCAGAAAGAGGAGAACGGAATTTTTATATACTTTAATAAAGTTGAACCTTCTAATTATGAGAACCAGTCTTACAACATTTTTTTAACACAGCTCCTTCTATTTGATCAAACTCCTATCAAATCCCTTTCAGCTCCTTTCACTTCACAGAACCTCGATTTAACAAACAGTTATCTTGAGATTTGGCTATCAGCTTGAACTTAGATCTTAAGATAAACATTTTATGTTTATTCCATTGTGGAATAATGATTAGGTTTTTATTACCTGACCTCGATTGTAATGCCAATAGACTGTATTGATGTTAGTACTATTAGTATTAACTTTACATCTATGTTTGATGCAATTCCTTTATTTTCGACCGACCATATTTCTAGTGTTTATTCTGGCTGAGACGATGTTCGCATTTCTAGTATCGCTGCAGCGCTTTTTTCGCTGTCATTGGCTACATATCTTATGTCATCATCTCAGCCGAAAAACGTCCACTACTTGACAAAGGCCTACCCCAAACGGGGGGGATATGCCATATCTTATGTGCATCTATAAAATTACTTCTGACCATGAACATACATTTATATCTTCTTATGATTTTAATGATCTTTTCTCAGCGTCTATTACACTTTATTCTTGGTCTTGTCCTGACAATATCTTATTTAATCCGTAACGTAGCTAGTTTCAGAGTTTTAATTTGACGTTACTCCCTTTACTATGCCATACAGTAAGCTATCAACCAATTCCGTTTTTACCATTCACTGCTCAAAAAAATAAGACTCAATTTCTGTTTCACTATCCTTATCCGTCAAAGATATCATCATCATTTCTCCATAACTGGTAATTTCAACGCTATGTTTAACATGTTTAACAAGCATGAATCCTATTTCTGCATTAATATTGATTATGCTAATAATCCTTTTACTACACCGCCCTAATGCCGATGATCCTATATCGCAACAAACTTACAAGTTTTCAATTAAACCTTACTTAAGAATACATTAGAGAATTGCTACTTTTAACAAATTATACACTTCGGCTGAAGACCATAAAATTTGGCTCGAATTAGGCCCAAAATATGATGTCATTATCGGAAATATGTTCTTAGAAGAAACCATTAGTTTTGCATTAAAAGCAGAGTAGGCACAGTATTTCCTGACCTCGGACAATTTAATGATATATTTTGAATTTCTAGGGCCAAGGTAAGGTCACCTTTAGTTGTAAGAATCGACTAATGGACTTTATCCGGTGGACCAACAGCACCATCTTATCATACGGTAATATCATACTATCAAATCAAATTCTTTGGTAAAGTAGATCTAATGGCAGTCACTGTTAAACCAAAGCTACACCACATTAAGATAAACATGCGATTCCTTAAGACTAAACAGCCATTTTTGAAATAATAAAAATTAAAACGTTTAAACACCTATTATTAGTGCGGCGACGGAGCAATCACCTAGCACCCGTAACACAGGTTGACTCCTAGCTCGGGACTGGGTCTTGCTCTGTCTCCCACATAAAATTCCAGATGTATCTGTCGCTCAATCTAGTACTTAAGTTGACCTGTACCTACTCATACGTTTATAAATAAAATTTATTATTTATGATTTATGACCTACCACATAAACAATATTGCATATAAATTATTATATCTGTTAATGTGTTGTGGAGACTGCAGACTGTAGTCGAGGTATACCAGTGTTATATGTCTCCACAGCATCCAATACTTACAAGAATTCAAGCTCATGATAATCAATATTGAAGCAGAAAATAATACCAACAAAGAACTTGCACTTGCAGAAGAAATACTAAATCATATTAATGACTCAAGAAACGATACAATTCAATTCATTCACACTCACGTACTTAAAAGTTTACTTATCAAACACATGTTGTTACTATAGGCCGGAAGTGTTTGTTTCTGCATCTGGAGTGACTAGTACATGACTAATAGTCTGAATACACTGAAACTCGACCTGAGAGTGAATCATGGGATTAATATAAGAGTGTTTGTGGAACATTTTCATTCATAATTCTCTTTCTTCTAAATGGTGTGATTAATTCCAGTTTATGTCACGCTCCGATATAATATTTCATTCATTCTTAATGTCAGCTGTCGTAGCAATTTTAATACTTCCTAGAACTATTAGAACCATATGATATTCCTTCCTAGCAATAGAAGAAGAGATCTTTGCTCTGCAAACACAAATATTATTTTATGTCTTGCAGCAGGCTTTGAAAAGGCATTTTCTCGGTTTAATAACATGATAGAATACTGTTGAGCGTGTTCAAAATACCGTCAATTTTGCTCTTTGCATATTCAACACATACATATTATCTAGACAGAAACTATGGATTTTCACCTGCTACGATCCTGACATACTTCTTTCATTTCCTTTACGTTCATTATCCTTGTCATGGACGCTCGTTGGCTTGGAGTCCTCTTAACCTGACTTTATTTGAAAACGTCCGCGATTTGGTTCGTTACGATCACCGAGGTCATTTTCCTCCAACTCTTCCATCCACTTTTCCTTCGTATACTTGTTTCGTCAATCTTCTATCGTCCATCCTTTCTACATGCACCAACTTAACATAACTTTCTCAATCTTTGTCACTCCACAATGCTCCCTTATCACGCGTATTCAAGTTGTGTATTCAAGGTCTGATAAAATGTATCTGCAGAAGCGTATTTATTAAATCTAACTTTTTCTTTTAACACATCTCTTGGTCGGTTGGAAGTCGATCATTTAAGCATCAATCATACATACAAATCTTGAATAATTTAAAGCTAACGGTAAAATAATAACATTTTCATACATTTTTGCGAAATTACTCCGTTCAAAGAGGAGTGCCTGAGGGTCACGTTGCGACAAAGACGGCCATATGGTAAACTTGCTAATGAGATGTCACAACACTTGACCACTCAAGGTCTTGTTGAAGCGTTTGAAAATATTACTACTGTTTCAAATAACGCGTCTATTAGTGAGGAAGGCAGAACTGTATTTGGTAAGAGAAATTTAAGTATAATGGATGAGTAGTCAGATGAAATGATAGACCTTATTTTTGCTAGTGTTCTAATACATTACAAATTATAAGGGAATATACTGTATGTTAAAAGGTCAGCTAGCAGCCTTGAATGCATCCATACAAAAACATTCTGAGAACAGTATATATACTATCTATGGACACTATAGCGTCTTCTTTCGCGATAATAACAATACTAGTATAATATTAGAGATAGTTTAAAAGTGGCGCCAGTGACAGAAAAGTTAATAGAAAATTGTTTGTCTAGGAAGGACATGAGATGAAGAATGATGAAATTCAATTAATTAAGAGAGTGACGAACATGAATGCGTATGAATGGAGACAAGATGAATGGATTGCGTGGAGAATGGTATGAATAAAAAGGGAATAAATGATGAGATGACAGCTGATAGAGAAGAATAGAAGGAGAAAACATGTAGCACCGATCGCAAGCAATGAAAGATGGGACCAGTTCAGAAAATGATCACCAGTATCTTTGCCAAGTGCAATGATCACAGCATTTTAATCAGCGTTAATAAATCCATTAGGCTCATGTTTAATAGTGTTAATACTACATCGACCCTTTTTTTTTTTTTTTTGAGGTGGAGAATATACCTATCGCATGTCACGCCACCTGGGGAGGCGGGGTGGTTATGTGGGGCTCGCACCCACTAAAAACTCTGCCGTGTACCTACTCTCGCCTTGGTGGATGCATTCGCGACCCATCCAGCGTAGCCCATTTTCGGGTCCCTCTTCCTATAATGAAGCTCTTTAGGCGATGTCCGGACACACTTGGGACATCACCACAAATGTATGCAATGTATGGGAATGACATATTATTATCTCAACGAAAAAGTCATTCGTTGAGATATGTCATTCCTATACATTAAGATCGTTTTCTATTAGCGTTGACGATTGTAGATTGTCAACTTGGCTAGGGGAAATAGCTGTATGGAAAATTATAAAATGAAAAATGCTTAGGCATTAAAATTCTTTAACATATTCATTGGGAATGTACAACAAATGAGTAATATTTGAATAAACAGGATAATAAATTGTTTTATTATATTTAGTCACTGTATGACTCTAACTTCATAGTATAATTTAACTCATTCAATAAATATGTCTGGATTCAACTTAATAATAATTATAGTTTCAAGTGGATACACATATTTAGGTATAGGGTGTGGTCTTCGAATAGGTAACATCTTGGTTTTATTTGGTTGGCGAAGCGAGCTAAAACCTACCTAATGTTAAGGGTTTATCTTTGCTCATTGAATAACAACTGCAATAGCACCTAGGCTGTTACTTAAATGCCTAATACATATAGGCATAACTCTCAGTAAAACCATAGAATAGGTAATAATAGCATAACTGTAGAATTTTTGGATTAAAACCGCAATGCACAGCGTCTTCGCAAGTTCGTGGCTGCGATTGTAGAGCGAGAAATTTACAATAATAATGTCATTATTGTTAAACCTTATTTGATAATAATTTAAAAATATAACTGCGTGATTTCTATTTTTAGAAGTTATTATTGTAGTATTGTATTATCGGCGTGATAGGTTATCTGAAATTAATCATGTAATGGAGGGTATTGTACCTACATAATGTACTTATTTAATGTTTTTCTTTGCAATAATTTAATTTAGGTACAGCCATTGCGGAAGCATAAAATTTTAATGAATCGACGTCGGTGAATTTCTGTGGCAATCGTCACGAGCTCAGAAGCCCGAAATTCAATTAAATGCATCATAAAAACCATTTTACATACTGCTACATAAATTTACTGTCAGTCAAGATAAGTAATATTTCAACATCATCACTAAACTGTATGTCAGATTAACGTACGATTAAGTAATCGTTACTTTAAACTCATTACATTAATTGTGAAACTGTACCTACCTATAAGTATCTATTTTAAGCTTGAGTGAGCATTTTAGTACCTAGTCTCTTTTGGCTGTCATGCGAATATTAGTAACAATTTCACAGTAATTTATTTATTTAATTATTTATGCACAACTGGTTACCAAGTCGTGTTCTCTGTACCAGACAACCTTAGGGTAATGCAGAGACAAAATAAAAACCAGCCAAGTGCAAGTCGGACTCGCGCAGTAAGGGTTCCATACCACCCATCGCCCTGATACCCCATAGAAACTGATTTAATTTACGAGAGGTCATCAAAAGACATCAACGCACCGTGCCCGATAAATTTTTTTTTTCATCTATTTCTTACGCAGTTATCACCACATATGTCTACGTTTGCCTTATTTTTAGTATTTGTTGCTATATACCTATAATCAGACCAAGTTTGACGCTGGTATGTATAACCGTTTTGAAGATAGAGCAGGAACAAAAACGTTGAAAAAAAATGCATGTTTTTCGAGCTTTCTAGTATGAGGACCCCCTTTGGTTTTAGACTTTTTATCTTTAGTATTTGTCGTGATAGGCACCATAGTAACACATATTCTGTGAAAATTCCAACTGGTTATCAATTACCGTTACAGAGATACACTGCTGTGACAGACAGACGGACGGACGGACGGACGGACAGCGTTGCGAGAGTAATAGGGTCCCGTTTGGCACCCTTTGGGTACGGAACCCTAAAAAGGGTCATTCTCTCGCCAAACGAAAAAGGGGGTGAATACTCATTTTTGACACACGACAAACGATGTACGAACTTTCGTACCGATTGTGTGCGTAAGAATAAAGATAGGCACAATAAAGATAGACTACGGTTTATGTCGTGTATGATTGACTGGAGTACTCTATAGACGTACAGTCGACTGCATGACCGTGGTAACACTTCAATTCGAAAAACGCCCTTACTGCTTACGAAATAAAGATGCTGCTAATGTCAAAGTGTTACCACCGACGTGCGGTCGACCTTACTTAAGTCAAAACACGATCACTGCAGTGCGATATCAAAGCATCAGTGTTGCTTAAATGGTAGCACCAAAACTATTAGATATCCAAATATTTCTTCTTAGTAGGCTACAGAAATTGAAAGTTTAACAAAAGACATATTCGTGAGCTTACTATTACGTTCACAATACTATTATCAATTGTCACTGCAACGTTTATCAATAAACAATTAATTAACAGATTATATCTGCACAGGAACAATAGAAACCTTTACAATTAGGTTTAAAGAATAATTAATGAATTTCAACCTACAGTTATTTCGAAATTCAAGGTTAGTTTACAAAACTTCAATCGAATAACAACTTAGTCACGAATTAAGATAAACCTTATTAAATGAATACCTACCTAACAATTATGAATTTAAATCATTTCAGCAAATTCATTTTCCATTACTGAAACGGAAAATAACAATTATAAACCATAAAAACCGCAGGGCAGCTTGTGGCGAGCTGTTGGTGAGTGGCGACACTGTGTACCTTATCGCCTCAGAGAGTCGGTCAGGGCCTCGTCTCCAGTTTGCCTTTATTGGGTAGCTGGAGTGGAACCCCGAGAGTGCCCGCAGGACTCCCAACTCTGGCTTGCCTTGGTCGGCCGGCCAGAGGGGGGCCGCCAGAGCTATATGCTCGAAGGTGGAAGTGTCTAAATGCGAAATAGCGGGGAAATACCCAGACCCTATTAGACCCGGGATCGTGAAACCGGGGCCACAGCTCTCTACACCCTTAGCCACTCGCAATGGTGTTGCCCCCTGCTGCCTGTACTGGTGGCTGTTTAGGCCCAGCTAGTGAGTTGGCGAGTCACCGTCTGCAAAGACATATCAATTTTTTGAAGTTGAGAGGCAGACGCCGTTTTCTTCCGGCCAAAGAAGTTAAACCCAAACCATCAAACACCTCATCCCGTAGCTCAAACAATTTTAGTTCCCATATATCGCAATAGTTCTGCATCTCCCCGGGTCGGAATATGACTGTACTCCTATAGTGCAGCTTTGGACTGTCCCCAGTTGGTGCCCCATACCATCTTAGATTAAATTTCTCAAAGGGGCGACTGCGAGCTGGACCTGTGTCCTCTGGCAAGCCTTCCAAAGGTCCGGATTTCTCCCTCACGGAAGATATGCCGAGGTATATTAAAGAGATATAAATAATACTATAAGTCCGAGCGAGATAATAAGGCAATAGCGGGTCCTTACCATGCACTCTGTCATTATATCATGTCAACGACAAACACGCAAACTGTTTGTTCCGCAAAAAGTGTAAAATTATTGTCTCTGGTGTATCATAGTACTGGCCAAATCGACGTCAAAATCGTGTTATAGCAACCCGTGTATTAATTACTAAATGCTAGCTAGATGACATTACGTAGCATGAGCACATGAGTAGCGAATGTAACGATAATGTTTATAAAATTCAATTTCGGGATAAAAGTCGGGTCTTCTTCTTCTATCGTGTCGACAAGAGCTACATAATGATTATAGCTCATGCCTTGGCGAAAAGTCGGGTCAATGACCGCTATTGCCATGTTAAGTCGTATGAACTAAAAATATATCTTTCCAACTACGTTGGGCTTAGCTCTCAATCTAACCAGATATCGCTGAATATCAATATACTGACACACACATCACATCATATCTAAGGTAAATCATATTGAATCATACTGTTGACAGACCCCAACACTCAAGTTGTGTTAGTCGGTCAGTCTATCTGCGTTATCAATCGGGTGTTAGATAAGGTTCACTGTTTACCTACCCGGTAATCAGTTCGTTTCAACATATTATGTTTATGTTTTAACTAAGTACATGCATAACTCGTAACTGTGTTGGTTTTATTCTAAGGTATTGTTGATTAAATAATTTACTTTTCAACACACTTGCTCGTAAAGTGCCTCTTATTGCACCGCTTTTAGATTCATAATTTAGCTTATAACGCACGCATTCTTTTTACTTATTATCGCACTAGTGCTTTTTACTTTACAGTTATTTTGTAAAACGCAGCAAAGAGTTTTTATGTCTAAACTAAATTTAAAAAAAAATGAAATTCATCAAATTGTTTATTTTTGTCAACAAATTAACATTAATTGGTGTTATAAAGAAAAAAAAAAATTTTTATGTTAGGCTCTTTGGCGGTTTCCTTACAACAGCTGCGCGCGCATACCTATACGTCACCGTGCGATTACAGTCATCCGCGCGACATTTATCACAAATTAAATATTTGTCAAAAATTTACACGCAAACATACACCTTACAACACCCACACAAACACACACCTTATAAAACTCACACAAATACACACCCCCACACATATCACTCATATATTCATACCTTAATTTACTTTATTTTATTTTTATTTTATGTTCCATCTTAGATTCAACTCAGCCTATCGCAGTCCACTGCTGGACATAGGCCTCTCCCAAGTTGCGCCACAACGCTCGATCCTCTGCCTTCCGCATCCAGTCCCCCCCGGCCACGCTCTTTAGGTCGTCCGTCCACCTGGCAGGGGGGCGCCCTACGCTGCGTTTGCCGATTCGCGGTCTCCACTCAAGGACTCGTCTGCTCCAGCGGCCATCGGTCCTTCGACAGACATGGCCAGCCCACTGCCACTTCAGCTTACTGATTCTACAAGCTATGTCGGTCACTCCGGTTCTTCTCCGGATAATCTCGTTTCGGATTTTATCCTTCAAAGAAACTCCAAGCATAGCTCGCTCCATAGCTCGCTGAGCGACTTTAAACTTGTGGACTAGCCCAACTGTCAGTGTCCACGTCTCGGCACCGTAAGTCATGACAGGCAGGACGCACTGGTTGAAGACTTTTGTCTTCAAACTTTGCGGTATAGGCGACGAGAAGACTCGGCGAAGTTTGCCAAACGCTGCCCAGCCCAGACGGATCCTTCTGTTGGCTTCTTTCTCGAAGTTGTGTCTACCAAGCTGAATTGCCTGCCCTAGGTAGACGTATTCCGTTACAACTTCGAGTGTCGACCCTTCGACGAATATCGGCCTCGGCATGACATGCATATTGAACATGACTTTAGTCTTGTCCAGATTCATGCCGAGACCGACACGTCGAGAGGCTCCGTTTAAGCTGTGCAGCATTTCGCCCAGTTGTTCCAGCGACTCAGCCATTACAACGATGTCATCGGCAAAACGGAGATGTGAGATGTTCTCGCCGTTAACGTTGATACCCTGTCCAGTCCAGTCCAGTGTCTTGAAGACGTCCTCCAACGCGTTAGTGAACAATTTCGGGGATATTACATCCCCTTGTCTCACCCCTCTGCGCAGTTGGATTGGCTTCGTCTTTTGGTCCTGGAGCTGAACAGTCATGGTAGCAGCGTTGTATAGGCATCTCAGCATCTCTATATACCGCTCATCAATGTGACATCGCTGAAGAGCATCCAGAACTGCCCAAGTTTCGATGGAGTCGAAGGCCTTCTCGTAGTCCACGAATGCCATACACAGCGGCTGATTGTACTCTTCAGTCTTCTGTATGATCTGCCGAACAGTATGGATGTGATCTACGGTGCTGTAGCCTTTTCGAAACCCAGCTTGCTCTGGTGGCTGGAATTCGTCGAGTCTTCCGGCGAGACGATTCGTGATGACCCTCGAGAACAGCTTGTATACATGACTCAGGAGTGAGATGGGTCTATAGTTCTTTAGTAGGGTTTTATCCCCTTTTTTGAAGAACAGTACCACCGCACTCCCGCTCCATGCCTCCGGTGTAGAGCCTTGTTGGATGACGGCATTAAACAGACTCTGTAGCTCCTTCAGGACCGGAGCCCCGCCTGCTTTTAGGAGTTCAGTGGTAATGCCGTCATCGCCCGGAGCTTTGTTGTTCTTAAGCTGCTCGAGGGCCGCCCTAATCTCGCCCTGGTCAACGTCCGGAAGATCCTCGGTGTAATGGCGCGTGAGCTGGGCTCTTTTGTCGTCATTGCTAGGAACTGCTGGTCTCGCCGTTTTGGTGGAATACAAATGCCCATAGAAGTTTTCGACCTCATCAAGCATCTCGATCTTAGAGGTGACTATTTTTTTTTTTTTTTTATCTTAGATTACGAAATCGAAATGTATCATATTATTAAGTACCGACATGATTGCAAATGATTCTCTCCTTAACACGGAAATACCTACTGATACTAAATTTGTAAACGAATGAAAGAGCCTAGATCTCACGACACAGGGAATCCTAGTGTGAGGTCTAGGACCTCAACCCAATTTGTTTGTAACCTTTATACAATAAAAATATTCATATTCTTATTATTTTTAAAAATGGTTTAGAAATGAATGGGTTACTTGTCAAATGTCTCCTCTATGCCGATGATCAAGTTATCCTTGCATCGTCGGAGGGGGAGTTACAGAAGATGGTAACAATTATGGATGGTGCTTTGAAGAGTAAAGGAATGAAAGTTAATGTTAGTAAGACAAAAGTTTTGGTTTTTGAAAAGGAAGAAGTTATGACAGAGTGCAATATTTTGATAGGTGACGAAAAGGTGGAACAAGTGAAAGATTTTGTATACCTGGGTTCCATGTTTACGAGAGATGGCAAGCATGTGAAGGACATTGAAAGGAGAGTGAGTGCTGGTAATCAGGTGAATGGGGCACTACACACCTTCATGAACAGCCGCAAAGTGTCGGAAAAGGCACGGCTGGCTGTTCATGGGGGAGTGTTAGTGCCTACACTTATGTATGGTAGTGAAAGTTGGGTATGGCAGAAGAAACATGAAAGCAGAATAAATGCAGTAGAAATGAGAGCTTTGAGAAGTATGTGTGGTGTAACTTTGAGAGATAAAGTAAGGAATAACATGATAAGGGAGCGTTGTGGAGTGAAAGAAGATGTAGTGACAAAGATTGAGAAAGGTATGTTAAGATGGTTTGGACATATAGAGAGGATGGACGAGAGGAGATTGACGAAACAAGTATACGAAGCGAGTGTGGATGGAAGAGTTGGAAGGGGACGACCTCGGCGAACGTATCGCGATCAAATCGCGGATGTTCTCAAAAAATGCCAGGTTAAGAGTTCTCTAAACCGACGAGCATGCATGACGAGGTTAATGGACGTAGATGAAGCGAAAGAGGTGTGTCAGGATCGTAGCAGGTGGAAATCCATAGTCTCTGCCTACCCCAATGGGAAACAGGCGTGATAATATGTATGTACGTGGGACACTCAGAAAGTTTTGCGAAACTAAAAAAAAATGTTCTATACGTACATATATTTTTATCAAATCTTTTCAAAGTACTTTCCACCAGCCTCTATACAAAGATTCATGCGCCTAAACCAGTTTTCAAAACACTTTTTCCAGTCCGCCGCAGACACCTCGTTTACAGCATGCTCGAACGCAGCCAGCGCATCTTCCGGCGACGAAAATTGTATCCCTTTGAGCTGATTTTTTATTTTTGGGAATAAAAAGAAGTCACACGGTGCTAGATCAGGGCTGTAAAGAGGGTGACCCAGGAGTTTGACTGGCGTGCTGTCCAGGAAGTCCCTCGTTTTGAGTGCGGTGTGCGCAGGTGCATTGTCGTGGTGGAGCAGTAGCCCGCGGAGCCCTGTGTTTGGTCGCTTGTTGCTTATAACAGAGAAAACTTCTGGCAAACATTTGGTAGTATACCATTCGGCATTAATGCTTCTTTGATCCCGTAAGGGAATTGATACCAAGTGGCCAGTCAAATTAAAAAAGCTAGCGATCAAAATCTTACCCCCGCTTCTAGATCGCTTCACTTTGGTAGGCGTTGGCTCATTTTGAAACACCCAAACAGTCGACTGGCGCTTGGTTTCTGGGTCGTATTGATAAATTCAGGACTCATCACCTGTAACGATGTCGTAAACACGCCGAGACAAGCCTGCTTCAAATTTGTTAAGCATATCACGGCACCATTCCACCCGGGCCTGCTTCTGAGCATCGGTGAGGTTGTGCGGCACCCAGCGTGATACTATCCTCCTCACGCGAAGATGGCTGTGTAGAATCTCGTGAACGCTTCCCGATCCAATCTTCAATATGTGTTGAATCTCCTGATATGTAATTCGCCTATTGTCTTGGATTAAATTTTTCACTGCTAGCACGTTTTCTTCGGTAACAGCCGTCAAAGGGCGACCGCTTCTTTCGTCATCCCCCAAAGTTGGTCGACCGCGCTTGAATTCGTTATACCAACGATACACGGTTGCCTTGGAAGGGCCTTCATCCATGAATGCCATTTGAAGTCTATCGTACGATTCATCCGGTTTCAGGCGACACTTGAAATCGTATAAAATCATAGCTCTAAAATGTTCCCGGCGCAGATCCATATTTCAGTGAGACACAATACTTTGAATTAACTCGCAAAAAATGTGGAGGGAAATTTTGAAATTGGAACTTACTTATTTTTACTTATAAATAATCATATTTTCGAAAAACATTATAACTGGCCAGTCTCCCATATATAAAAACTTTTTTTCGCAATACTTTCTGAGGGGCCTGGTATGTATGTATTATTTTTTATTATGTTTATGTTTCTTTCCTCGCAAGTGTGTTGAAAAACGTCGTATGACACGCGTGAGCATTTCACTCCCGGCTCCATTACGCCCTCGCCTTCAGCTCGGGCTGCAATCCAGCGCCGAGTATAATAGCCAACTTAGCTCACTTGTATCATAATGTACTATTATGGACTTTGGCGATGAAAAAAGGCCCATTAATTAAGCATTATGAGAAACCATCAACACCAATCACAAAAATTTCGCAAAATATATAAAAAGCCGCGAAATAATCTGTCAAACTAGTTTTGTACAGTGATATGTGGCTATCCTTTGTACACGGTATCGTACGCGTACGGTCAGTGAACCCGAGACGAAAGTTCAGTGTTAACTTTGTTGAAAACGTTTATGTTATGTTCAAGTTCAGTATATTTTATTGGGAGAAAAAATAATAATTATAATATAAAAACATATTTTTCTGTTGGTTTTTTATTGCATAGGAAGGCGAAACGAGCCTCTTTTTCTATCGTGTCGACATGAACTACATACATAACGATAATAGCTCATGCTGTGAGAAAAAGATCAGCCACTCAGCAGGTTGGTAATGGGGCTGACTGTTTTTTTTTTTTTTTTTTTTTTTTTTCGAATGGGCTCTCGCAGGTGGGACCGAAGTCCCATTTCTGCTTAACCGGACTTAGTTGGCGGAGAGTCCCATGTGGGACTCCATTCGCCGAAGGTTTTTTCCCTACATACTTACAAACTAGATGCGCGCGGCATCAATACCGCGCTTAATCGGGCGGGCGCCCCCCAAGGGGGGGGCTCGAACCTCGCTAGGGCATTGCAGGGGGACCCCGCAGTTCCTATGTCCCCCTAGCAGCCGTTGCTGCATCGAATTGGTAGGGCTGACTGCACAGTTGTGTCAAATAAATATTTTTATCTTTTTCTTTCAGTAAAACTAATATTACAGTACTTCATTGACAACTTCATATTAATTTCCATATACGTAATCTAAAGTATTTATCGTTGATAATAATTTATTGGCCTCTTTGCTACGATAATATTAAGGAAGTTATACTACGATGACGCAAAAATTATACTTAAATAACTATTTTATGATTTCAAGTAAAAAAAGTAAACTTTCTTACTAATTACAGAATTTAATGACAGTCGTTAAAAATTAAACTGTGTGAAAGATACCAGGTTTGATTCTCACGACTCTAATAATGAGAGCATCCGTTTCTGGTCGCGAGTTCGATTCCTGCGTTAAATTTGCATGGCCTACAGAAGTACTGTGCCTGGATGTTTTCACACGTGGTTTGTGTGTGAAAGGGCACTAATGATACAGGATATCCTTGTGGGCTATGAGTGTGAAGGGCTTATTAATTAATTCATGCATATAGTATTTTAGGCCCGGTTTCTAAAAAACTGATCAATTAGATATGTTTTTATTTCTCAATCATAACATTTTTACTGTAATTTACGGTACGGTAGATTAAAATAACTTTTAGAAATATCTGTAAAGACGCTTGTCATCTTAGTCTTCCTGCGACCACGAACGCTGCAAAGCTTTCGAAACGTCAGGAAAACCAATTGAAATAATATAAGCGATGTAATCCGGTTAAACTTGTTTTGTTATAATGTGTAGTGATCGCGAAAATCTAATAAATTACCATATGATGGATTTATTAAGTGTCAAACTCGTATCTACCAGGCGGGACGTCAAGGAACTCTGAACTTTAATAGTACCCAAGATTATGAGTAATAGGTCTGTGAATATAAACTGATGCATATAAATTTTACTCTATTACAGTTCTGCGAATTACAGAAAGGTAAAAATCTAATTAATTTCTAATAAACGAAACTATGAAAACAACTATTGTCATGCCTTATCTGTTGCTAACCTATTAGGTTTAGTTTGTCAACCAAATTCTTTTGTAAAGCCTACATTATGATAATCTTGAAACGATTTGTCGTATTAATCTAGAATTTGATAAAATACTTTCAATAAACAAAAATTTTGACGTGTTTATTCCTTAATCCCTGACATCTAACATGATTCTAAGAATGTCTCTTTTTGTAGTAAAATATGAATTCATATTTATAGCGAAATGAAAATTGCAGCGAAAATAATTATCAAATACATTTTATAAAATATCTAATAGTTATGTCAAACTTGATTAACTATAATTGACGTTGAACTACCTATTTTGTTCATTGTTTTCACATGTAAAAAACCTATCAGAATATCAGAAGTCAGAACTTCCTCTGTACTGCGTTTTTTTATTTTTTTTTATTTTTTCTGTACTTGATAGGATCTACAATTATCTCTTAAATTTAAGCTTACCACCTAATTAGGTACACAATACAGATTGCACACATAAAAAAAACAACTCATACACACACACAAAAAATATAACTCATATACACACAAAAAAAAAAACTCACCCTGCATAATGCAACGCCCGTATCCAGCCTATCCAAGAAGTTATCAGCATTGATCCTCAGTTCAGGGTAGAGGACTGTGAGCCACTCGGCCAGGTCCTCTTTCATCGCATACAGGTACTCTTCTGAGGACTTGAAGGGCCTGAAGGGCCGGGCCTCCAGGAGGACTGCGCCTGCGCTCGCCATTGTGAAGGATTCGAGGGTTAGATGGACATTACTGGTCTGTAACAAGAGAAAAAAGCAGGTAAAGCTGGTGGTCTTGAAATTAAAATGGGTTATTACAAGAAATAAAAAATATGTCGATAAAATATTTTGTAGCGAAGCTTCAATTCAAATTCAAATTCAAATCATTTATTTTGTGATACACAGGTAATAAATAGGTCTTAGGTACAGTACCATATGTGATCAGCCTCATGGCATACAAAATACAAATACAAAATTCATAAATTTTTCTTTCTTTCTATTTATTTGACTTCTGATTTATTGATTTTAATTTTTATTTACTGACCTAATGCATAATGTCTTTTGATAATGAATTATATAGTATACCTAATAACATTTAAAATACATACAATTTTCATGTCGTGCTTACATATTTAACTAGATTTTTTTTTGTATGCCAACTGATAAAATATGTTTGAACTTTATTTATTATTTTTCCACCATGTAATTAATGTACCATGTACCCATATTTGCGAATTAAATGTCTTTATCTTTATCTTTCTACAGCCTCGTTGCACTCTCGGCTCGGCCTCGAGGAGTAAACCAAGAAAAACGTCACCGTTAACTCGCGCTATCCGCGCTTTCAAATGTGTAGAGGCTTCGCTTCTGTCGGGCGTTCCCCAACACGTTTCCACCCTTTCTTTTTTTGCAGAATTCAGGCAGTTTTTCTCACGGTGACGTTTGTCGGAACGATACGTGTCATACCGATTTTAATATCACACTGAATTGTACGAAGTCGCACATGGGGCATTGCCCACGGCTGCCTCATAGACGCACGTCTCTGCACCATGGACGCAATGGTGAGTCGCTCCGATTTAAGTCACCGAGATTTATAATTAAAGATGGCAGTTCAGCATAAAAGTGGGTTTGTATCCACGGATCCCGGGATCAGACTGAATTAGCCACGGATCTCGGAGCGTTGTATCCACTGATACCGTGATCCGTTTCCCACAAAGAAACAAATGAATGTAATACAACATATTTAGTTTTGTACAATAAATAATTTTATTCGTAAATATCAGGGGTTATCATACCTTATTTGTTGGTTTCAGACCCGGGTCCGACACGGAACCATAAGCAGAACGTTACTAAATGCTAGAGTACGCACCAATCTTTCAGGCTGTTAAGTTAGCGCAGCGCTGCGCCCCGTACTCTAAATTTGCTAGTGCGCAGGCATATGACTCGTTTTCACAGCCGCCCTAAAGATAAGTACGTACGTGCGTACTCTACCTATATAAAGTTTTCCTACTAGATTTTGCTCGCGGCTTCGCCCGCGCGGATATCGTTGATCGTGCATCCCTCGGGAACTGTTTATCTTCCCGGTAAAAAAGCTAGCCTATATGTTAATCCGGTTTATGTTCTATCTTTTTGCCAAATTTTATCAAAATCCGTTCAGCCCTTACAGCATGATTGAGTAACAAACATCCAAACACCTTCACAATCTTTCACATTTAAAAGATTAGTATAGGATTTAATGAATCATAAACAAGAGCCATAAAAATTATTCTCTATTAACTCAGGACATAAAACAAACCACAATTATTTTATCATAATTACAGATTTCGTAACCATCATATAACTATGATAAATGGTCTAAATGTCGGAAAAAAAATTCATTGTCCATCATAACTTGACACTTTACAGCGGCGCTGCTTATAAACGCAAAACGTCAAATTCAGTACATTTAAGTCTAGTTTCTTAGGTCACCGTAGGTCAAGTAACACTGGGTGCTATAAACGTTTAAATATTTCATCCTTGGCTGTCGGCGAGTGATTTGACAGGCAACAGGCAATTGGCTGTAATTAAGCAGGCGACTCTATTTGATCCTGTCAGCAATCTGACTAATAATGACTTCAGTTTTTGTTGGCCAAGTCTAGACAAATGTTTGTAATAACAAAAAGAGTGATTATGATTTTGTCGTTGAATTTATAATTGATATTGTTTTTGTCATCATACAAATTCGTAACTGCTAACTGTCTGCTATTTTCAAAGTGTTAGGCAAATCCTACCTTCTAAGGAAAATCCACGATCTGGTAATTATGGAATTAGATTCTACTTGTCATCCTCCTGCCCTTATCCCAATTTATTTGTGGTCGGCGCAGCATGTCGTTTTCTTTCGTACATGTCTTCCTCTTTTCTTACGATTAAAATGACAAGTTTTGTTTGATAAGAATCTCATGATTTCTTGCCCGGCCAAGTATTTAACAGTATTTTCTTTTTATATTCTCTTCATCATCTTCCTGCCCTTATCCCAATTTATTTGTGGTCGGCGCAGCATGTCTTTTTCTTCTATACATCTCTATCTGCCGTCATCACAGTATTCACTTTCTTTTTATCCATAATATATCATTTTTCACACAATCTATCCATCTTTTCTTTGATCTGCCTCTTTTCTTATAGCTATCTATATTCATACTCAAAACTGATTTCGTAACATGCTCCTCATTTCTCCACATTACATGTCCATACCATGACAATCTACTGCAACTCAAGTTTTCTGTCACTGGCGCTACTTTCAAACTCCCTCTCACACCCTCATTTCTTATCATATCCATTCTCGTTACACCACACATTCCTCTTAACATTCTCATCTGAGCTGCATATGATTGTTTTTCATTAGTCCCTTTCGTAGCCCAACATTCTGATTTCTGATCCATACAAAACAGCAGGTCTAGCTTAGGTCCTACTTATGGGAGGAAAAATTCTTGCAACTTTAACAAATAGGAGTATCTTTGGTTTTGATCTTAAGAAAATAAAGGCACAATAATATTGTGAGGTGTAACCCATGCTAACATCCACAGCTTGCCTCAGCCACAGCTTGCCTCAGCCACAGCATAACAGCAGAGCTGCTCAGCTGGACATAAGTTTCTCCCAAAAAAAAAAATTCAATGAGCTTGGCTCGAGAGTTGATGACCCTGTGGTCAGCCAAACCACTTAAGTGTCCGTTGTACTCATCAGTATCAATATATTTTACGATTGGACCAACCCTAAAATCGCGGAGAAAAAATCAGCTGATGAACACAAATATACGCAGCTGGTTTTATTTCGCGATTTCTGGATTGGTCCCATAGTAAAAGTAGATTATATTGATGGGTACAAGCCCTTAAGAGGTTTAAATTTATTTTAAAATACACCTTGCATAGTTTCGCATCAGTAACAATAACACAAAAGAGTCACTCGCTTTCTAATTTATCGCAGGGTAATAGACAATGGCTATAGCATACAAATAATCCTAATTATAGTGAATCACGCACAAACACTGCACTTGATTTGATATTGTCACGACATCGAAATCGTGGCGATTAATCATATCAAGCTGTAAACGTCAAATGCTGGACATGTTTCTCATAATGATCGCTACACTGAACAGCAGTCTTATTTTCTTAATTAGTTTTCTTTACAAAAGATTGATGATTTAAATCAAAGTCATCATCCTCCTGCCCTTATCCCAATTTATTTGGGGTCGGCGCAGCATGTATTTTTCTTCCATACATCTCTATCAGCCGTCATCTCCGTGTTCACTTTCTTTCTATTCATATCATCTTTCACACAATCCATCCATGTTTTTTTTTTTATTTTATTTTTATGATGTATTGGTCTACTCTTGACCACAATCTAGACAGCTTTGTCAGGATGTGGTCGACGATGAAGCGAGCAAACCTATTAGGTGCCGATTCACTCCAGCTTTAAAGGCTTTTTCTTCGGTCTGCCTCTTTTCTTATAGCCATCCACATTCATATTTAAAACTTTCATCGTAACATGCTCCTCATTCCTCCTTATTACATGTCCATACCATGACAGTCTGTTGCTACTTAACTTCTCTGTCACTGGCGCTACTTTCAGACTCCCTCTTACATATTCATTCCTTATCCTATCCATTCTCGTTACACCACACATTCCTCTTAACATACTCATCTCAGCTGCATGCACTTGTCACGTACTGAAATGAAATCAAATTATTTAGCAAATCGGATGTTAAATTTTGGTTCGGATGTTAAACCAGATAGCGTCGGCTGCATTTCCTATGTGACTACCTCTGAGAAGAAATGCCGAATCAAACTCAGAAATCAAAGTCTCTTTTAGGATCCAAAAATTTATTCTTGTATTAAGAATTTGTATGGTTGTGTAAACTTTCCATACAAGAAGATGGTTGATATATATCTTCTCATCGTAACTTCGAAGGTACGTCTTCGTAGGTCTTTCCAAAACTCACGAATGAGGCGTTGGCAGTTTTTTTTCCTGGGGAAATCTTCATGGACGTTTTCCACCCGGGGAAAGCGAAGCCAAGACTCTTACTAACTAAAACCACCATGGTGTTCGTCCTACTACTTTTGGCCGGGGGCGTGGAATACGCTCTGCATTCTCCTAACACCCCAACAACACTTATGATCCCGGCTCCCCACTAGTAGGCAAGCCCCTTCTCCCTGTGCGGCCCGCGTCAGCCAAACCCTCTTCTTGACTGTCATGGGCCTTGGTTGGTCGAACTGTGGACAACTCCAAGACCACCCAAGGCCACTCCCAGGGTGGCTGGAGGACGGCGTACGCCTTCCTGCGACGCCCAGTCCGTCTCCTGCGGGTGGAAGAGGTTGTCGCCTCTCGAACCCTCTCCGCCTCCTTCACGAGCATCACCTCCTTGCAAAAGGAGACGAGGCGTTGGCCTGTTCGTAGTAGTCTTAAGCCACACTAGTTAATAGATTTAAGTTACGGTACGATTCACAGGTTTATATAATATTATCTTTATTACTATTTTTATTATTATTTGTTAAGAAATTAATTAATTTTAACTTTAATCCCAGGTGCTAAAAACTAAGCCGCTTAACTCTTGGTATGTTTTTATATGAAACGAGTTACGAATGTTGGGTCCTATTGATCTAATTTGTTGGTTGCAGTTTTTATCAAACTAGATACTATTTTAAGGATTGAATTTAAGATCCTAGGAACACAGGTTCTTTTAAAAGTGCAATGGAGAATTGATCCGAATAATTCCAGAAAAAACATCAAATGAGAAAGTAGATTTTATATTGTTTCGCGGCCAGGCGGCTTTGCGCCTGTTGATGGGTTAATTGATTATGGCCTAGTAACTAGGCCCTAGTTGATTCAATTCTTTCACAAGCGAACTGTTAGTACTTAACACTGTAATTACAATCATCACCTGTTCCCATCGATCAATAAAACCTATAGAGACGTCACATGTGATTTGTTTGAAATAAAGTCCGCCAATTTTCGATCGGACATAACGCGTTCCTATTGGCTCGGGCAATGAAACGCGCGCGGCACCATTAAGCGCGCCAATAGAAGCGAGCTCTATGGCGCTCTTATTGGTGGCCTGATATATATCTGTGCGAATAAATGGATAAGATTCGGAATCTGACACGCCCTGATTTATCTCTCTAGGGTATGCTCCACAGAAATAGATAGAATGGTTGTAATCACAATTTTACTTGCGTTTCATGCGTGGCAACCTTTGGACAAACCACACCTCCCATGTTGACTTCATTAATTAAAAAAAAAAAGTTTAATCAAATTTACTTTACAGCTTTGTTTCTGCAGTTAGAAACAGCACTATAAGACATTTATGCGGGTTTTTGTTACAGTTTATTTACAGATTCAAGTCATAAGGCGTACTGAGAAAGGTTTTTAAAATGCCAACACTCTGGAGCAGAGTGTTGGCACGCGCGCCCACTTTTCCATTCTATCTATCTATTTAGACGACGTTTGTGGTCTAGTGCTTCGATGTCAGACTGTTGATCACGAGGTCGTGGGTTCGATTCCCACAGGACACAAATATTTGTGTGATGAACATAAGTGTTTGTGTTTGTCTGGGTGTTGCTTACGTATTATAAGTATGAATTTACAATAACAACAAAAAAGTATATAAGTATTATATCCATTATCTAGTACCCATAGTACAAGCTCTGCTTAGTTTGGGACTAGATGGTGCTGTGTAAAAATGTCCCAAAAATATATTTATATTTCTGTGGTATGCTCGATGTCTGTATCCTTTTAAGGGCTTGTATGAAAGCCTGGTACATTAAATTTATCACCTAAAACACCGCCTACCGTTACCGCCTGAACAACAAAGAGCCATCTAAGTTATCGCATCCTCCATTATTTCCGAATGGCCAACTATCCACACTTGTAGCCGTACATCACCATCTATTCAGACTAATGGCCATACATCACCTTCACTTGTTAACGTTGGTGACACAGTTCATTAACCCACACGCTCGGTCGCCCGCCGCGGCTGAGTGAACGCTTTCGCGGGTTCCACTCCCGACTCAGGTAAAGACTAGTTCGGACTAGGCTTGTTATATTGCCAACAGATAATTTTTCCGGGGTTTTTGCATGTGGAACCCACGCTTCAGGAGCATATGAAAGGGCAACGTTTTTTCCTAAAACAACCATATACAACCTTATTCTTACTTTATACAGTAGGTATGTAACAAAAACCCTGTTGTTCCTGTGAGCTACGTTATCAGAATCGATATTCATACGTAAGGACGAATTCGACGAAGGAGGAATTCATTTGGAAAAACCAGGAAAAAGTTTTCCATCAAAATAATCAAATTAAACATTAAATCATGATTAAAAGTGATTATATCACTTTCAATTTACAATTAATTATGATTTAATATTTAATTTGATTATTTTTATTGAAGTTTTTCCATATGAGTTGTGTCCTTACGTATGAATAGGTATCGATTCTGATATCGTAGCTCACAGGAACAACAGGGTTTTTGTTACATACTGTATTAAAACTCTTAAGGGGTCATTGTACTCATTATTATGAATAACTTTTACTATGGGACCATCCCTGAAATCGCGAAGAGAAAATCAGACGGTTCCTGTATTTTTTTTTGTGAACACTAAATGTAGACAACAGCTGATTTATTTTTTCCGATTTCGGGGTTGGTCCCATAGTAAAAGTTGTTAATTGAATACTGATGTGTACAATGACCCCTTAAGATTAAGAATAAGGTTTTATAAAAAAAAAAAAACCTTATTCAGCTGGTTCTTGTATTTTTCCGATTTATGTGAACACAAAATGTAGGCAACAGCTGATTTATTTTTTCGCGATTTCAGGCTTGATCCCATAGTAAAAGTTGTTCATACTGATGAGTACAATGACCCCTTAAGAGATTTTCAGTTATTTCAATAACACGTTGTATTCATATTATCACGCCTGTTTCCCAGGTGAACAGAGACACTGGTTTCCACACGCTACGGTCCTGATATATGTCCTCCAAACTTCAAATATAGGTCTAGGTCCACTGGTTTAGACCGAGCGTTATCTCTCAGTTAATCAGTCACGATCACAATATTGTCTCATAGGTATAGATAAAATTAAATTGTATGATGAAAACTCTTACTACTTACTTACTCCGCTGGCACAGCGACCCAAAATGTGTCTTGGCCTCCGAAACGAGAGAACGCCACTTGCCGCGATCTTTGGCAGTATTTCGCCAATCACTGGCTCTGATCTCCAGAAGATCGCCTTCCACCGCATCGCTCCAGCGATATCTAGGGCGACCAACTGGGCGTCGCCCTTTTGGTCGACCCAGATAGGCTCTCTTCGCATCTCGATCTTCTCCCATTCTCTCCACGTGACCAAGCCAACGGAGTCTGTGAGCTTTTGCCTCTCCTATCACATTTGGTTCAACCACGAGCTCTTCTATCTCAGCGTTCTTCCTGATCCGCCAGGTACCATCCGGTCTCTGCACAGCGCCCAAGATCTTACGTAAGACTCTCCTCTCTGTTACCAAAAGCTTACTCTCCTCTTTTTGTGTCAGTGTCCAAGCTTCACATCCGTACATCAGTATAGGTCTTATGACCGTTTTATAAATTCTAATTTTGTGTTTCTACTAAGAAGCTTGGACACCAGCACCTTATGTAGGGCGGCACTACATCTCAGGGTGTTATGGATGCGGATTTCAACCTCTTCTTCCCGGGTATTCATGTCCGTGATGGTACAGCCTAAGTATTTGAACTTAGCAGCGCCTTTGTAAAAAAAATTAAAAATCTTCTTTTGATGAAAACTCTTACTAATAAATAATCACCTCCCATCATCATACATAATCGTTACATGCACATATCTCACGCCTCATTTCACTCGCATAGAGGTGTCATACAAACATGATACCTCTGCGAAACCACAGCCTACAATTATTGGAGCGTTGAAGATCTAGCATTGGTAATCGATTATGTGCAATGATTGGCATGTGTAGCTAAAAAACCGGCCAAGTGCGAGTTGGACTCGCGCAGTAAGGTTCCGTACCTCTCAACAACCTGATACAAAAACTAATTTAATTTACGAGAGTTTATCAAAAGACTTCAACGTACAGTGCGCAAAATATGATTTTTTGCATGTCTTTCTTACGGAGGTACCACCACATATGTCTATGTTTGTCTTATTTTTAGTATTTGTTGCTAATCTACATAATATGCACTATAATGTGACCAAGTTTGACGCTGGTATATGTTACCGTTTTGAAGATAGAGCAGGAACAAAAACGTTGAAAAAAATGCATGTTTTTTGAGGTTTCATGTATGGGGACCCCCTTTGGTTTTAGACTTTTTTTTTTGTTTTTAGTATTTGTTGTGATACACCTCATAGCAACACATTTTCTGAGAAAATTTCAATCGGTTACCTATTACCATTCAAAAGATACAGCCCTGTGACAGACAGACGGACGGACGGACGGCGTAGCGAGAGTAATAGGGTCCCGTTTAGCACCCTTCTGGTACGGAACCCTAAAAAAGATTAAGGTGATCGTAACGATGGTGGTGGTGGTGACGGTTTATTTAAATAAATAAGGCAGACAAGGAGAGCCGACCAATGGAAAGAAGAAGGTGATTGATACGCCGTAAATTAAAATTAAAATTATCCCCAAAAACGTGTCAGGATCGTAACAGGTGGAAATCCATAGTCTCTGCCAACTCCAATGAAACAGGCGTGATAGTATGTTTGTATGTATGTACTCTTAAAAAATATTGTCTCTCTAATCTCGACCTAAAATCAAACTTCAGACAGTTTGAATCCTTTTAATCCAACAATCTAAAAAAGGCCCATCAAATGCCTACATTAATCACACAGTAGGCATACAAACTAAGTAGGTGTTTAGGTAATCCTATATAGTTAACCTAGATATTCGTAATGACCTAGGCACTGTAACGACTTAAAAGGAATTTGCTGAGCGTCATTAGGTTGAAGATATTTCTTATAGCCTATTGTAGGCTAGGTATTGTGAAATATGAGAAGATGCAATGGACATTGAGAAATTCTAAGATCTAGAGAAATAAAAGATATTTGGCTGAAAGGACCATTTTACCAGGCAAAGCCCACTGCCATTTTTTTTTTGGCTGGCGACCTAGAACCAACTCTGTCACAGACGGACGGACGGATAGACAGACAGACAGACAGCATAAGCTTAGTAATAGCAGGTCTTGTTTGCACCCTTTGAGTACAGAACCCTAAAAATATTAACTGGTTTGTACAGTCCAAGCTAGGTCAAAGGTCATGGTCATGTGTTTTGAAGCGAATGCAAGCGGAATTGGCATTGAAAAAACCTTAGTATTTTTTTAGGAAAATAAATAAATAGCATTGTAACCACTGTATTCCGCACTATTTACTTGGCCACGGAATATTCTAATCTAATCTGAATTTTATTTTATTGAATTATTGAATTGAAATGTAATTTTAAACTCTTAACTATAAATAAATAAAATTAGTAGTATAATAATAATAATAATTGTCTAATTGATTAATGAAGCTAATAATCATAATTCATTTATTAAATTTTAATTTTCTAATTATAATAATGTGATATGGGTGTATGTGTATGACGTCAAACTTATGCCTTGCCTGAAATAAAGAATTTTTATTTATTTATTTTTATTTATAAGGTCTTTGACTACGGTATTTTTCGGTCAATTTTATAGGATATGTGAGAGAACAAACACACGCTACACTAGATCAGTGTTTCCCAACCTGGGGTCCGCAGAACCCCGGGAGTCCACGACCACATACATCAAAATAAAAAAGTCTAAAGGATCCGCCGCGCCGTTAAAAAAGTTTGAGTAAGGCTGCACTAGACGCATTTAAATTTTTCTCCACATCAAATTTTTGAAGTCGCCCATAAATTTAAAAATGAGGCCAAAAAAACAGCCATGCTCAAATCAAAACAATGCATAATCAAATGCACGCGTGTAGTAAACAACGTGGTAGGGTCAGCAGCGACAAGACAATGGCAGATCCGGCGCAGTTGCGCAAGCGCACGCTCTGTTGACTTCCGTTGTCGCCGCAGAGTACGGACAGCAAAACTCTTTATAATAATAATGACTCAGATTTTCGCAATCACTACACATTATAATAAAACAAAGTTTTTATAATACTTAATGAAAAAGAGTGTTAATTGCTTTTCGAATATTTTTGTGTTGTAGTATTTGTATGTGTGTTAGTTTAGAGTAAAATTATTATTTATTCGTTTAAATGAAATATTTATATCGTATGTATTGTTTTTTTTACCACAGGACACATTTCCAAAAACGTAGTAGGTTTTTTTTTTCTTTTTTTTTTAGGCTTTAGTACACCGTGGTGACTATGCCAGCCTCATAAATCATATATATATGTCATAGGTACCTCTTATAAAATCAAAAAAAGTTGTTTTGTTTTTACTCTTTTTTAGTATATACTTGTGATGTCTAGGAATAAAATGTTGTATTCTAAATTAATAATAATTTTTATTGTATGTAGTCTGTTTTTTCTCTCTTGTCTTATTTAGTGAACAATCTTGGCATGTCTTTTTATTCAAATAACTACTGATAAAATATAATTACAACACATGTTCTGCAAAAGTTCTGCACATGTAATTAGGTAAAAAAAAAAAATGTGTGTGTGAAATTGTTAACATAATGTCTTTTAATCATTATTATTGACAAAGACATACCAAGATTATTTACTAAAATAATAAGACAAGTAAGAAAAAAAAGAGTGTAGGTACCTATTGTTTTTACATAGAACACGTCTTTAAGCACGTAATAGGTAAGCAAAATAAAGGTAAATATGTGATAATGATAATGTTTATCTCATATTTCGTTATTATTATTATGCGTAATATAGCAATATATTATTTTAATCGGTCAACAGTAATTGTTTACAACATCAATTTACGATCTAAAGACATGACAAAAAAAACAAAAATCAAAATACAAAATCTTTCTAACTGTCTTTCGCCATTTTTCTTAAATCTTTTGCCAACTATACCGTCACCAGATTCAATATTCGTAGCCGCACCGTTGATTGTTTTGCTGCCACTACAGTTAGTAGGCTAATCTGTTTACAGCACATCACCCGCGTCGCGGCGATATTTATTTTGAGTTTGCCACCTCAACACACATTTTGTGTGAGTTTACTTATATGTGTTTGACTTACGGGTTTAACTGAACTTTTAAAACTATTCATATTCAGTTTTCTTTTACAATTAAATTATTTCTTAGTCAATACAATATCGTTCCGATCACTTAAAGGACCTTGTTCTTGGTTTACCAGAATGGCTGATAGTGTGGAGGTGTGGGAAACGGTCGCATCCTTCTGTGAGGAGGTTATCTCGCAGAAGGAAGCAGCGTAGTGGGTCAAGGGTAGAAGACTCCTTCGCTGATCCAATCCGCCGCAGGAGGACGGGTCGGCGCAGGCGGTTTTACGCCGAACTAATGCCGCCCTAACAGAGACCAGCAGGCGATAGACTGGGGAATCAGTCGTCCGCATTGCACGGCTTTTGAGTTGTGGTGATGTCCCAAGTGTGCCCTGACATCGCCGAAGGAGCGTTTGTACAGGAAAAAGGACCCGACAATGGGCCGCGCTAGATGGGTCGCGAATACCATGCATTGCAGTTCTCGTGGCTCATCTACCAAGGCGAGAGTAGGTACACGGCGGAGTTTTTACTGGGTGCGAGCCCCACATAACCACACTACCTCCCCGGGTGGCGTGACACGCGATAGGCATTTTCTCAGCTTCAAAAAAAAATGGTTTACCTGAATAATGACTAGAAATAATTATTATTAAATACTATTATTGCCTGCCAGGTGGACCGACGACCTAAAGAACGTGGCTGGGGGGGACTGGATGCAGAAGGCAGAGGACCGAGTGTTGTGGCGCAACTTGGGAGAGGCCTATGCCCAGCAGTGGACTGCGATAGGCTGAATTGATGATGATGATTATTGCTCAGTTTGGTGTTGGTTTGGTGACTTTTACAAAACCTGCAGGAACTGACTGGGCATCAGTATTCATGTTTGGTAGGTTATTACGAATTTAACAGTCACCTGCTTCGGTGGAAAGTCTTTGGATTTTATGTGCCTAACTGGGAATTCTACAACAATTTACAAAGGTGTTACTGAACGTTAATGCTTCCTTAATAAGTGTAGTGTTAACACTCGCTAGGGCGAATGTGACGTAGCCTTGTAGTGCGGAAGTAATACGGCCTCGGACACACATGATAAATTGATAGTAACGCAGCTTATCGATTTATAATTAATTTGTTGGTACGATTTTTAAGTCATTTGTCATTTTGAGATCGAGAGCTATAAGAAACATGACGAAACAGATAACATCCATCGTATCAAAATGCAAACTTACTTAAGAATAAGTTACTGTAGACCTGATAATTAATTTAATTAATGTATGTGAAAGTGCACCACATACTGCCCCCATCAATGTTTCACATCTTTCTTGTCCATCCAAAGGTTGTCTGGAAGATATCGCTATTAGCGATAAGACCGCCAATGTAAATGCCCTTAATTTACATGAATAATGTTAATGGTGTACACTAAACAATATTCTATCTATCTGACTATCTAATGACTGCTGCAATGCACAATGTATGATTTTGCATAAAAGAGAAAGAGCTAAGATCTGTCTTGTGGCAAACCGAACCCTGACAAAAGCTAGATGAATTGGAACAAATGCACAATGAAAGATTTTGCATAAAAGAGGAGCAAAGATCTGTCTTGTGGCTAACCGAACCCTGGCAAAAGCTGGGAGAATTGGTACAAATTACAAGCAGAAAAGGATCAAGTCCATTACCCGGGGTATGAATTTTCACTCACAGTTTAACAGTGTTACATCAGACATCGTATTTCTATCCGATGCTCGGACAAAGCCACAGATCGATCTCCAAGAATGACTTCGATAATTGACATAGTGGGGAATTTCGGGTAATTATAAATGATTCACTGTTGCTCTAAGAAAATAAAAGTGATATACGTGGGACACTCAGAAAGTTTTGCGAAACTAAAAAAAATTGTTCTATACGTACATATATTTTTATCAAATCTTTTCAAAGTACTTTCCACCAGCCTCTATACAAAGATTCATGCGCCTAAACCAGTTTTCAAAACACTTTTTCCAGTCCGCCGCAGACACCTCGTTTACAGCCTGCTCGAACGCAGCCAGCGCATCTTCCGGCGACGAAAATTGTATCCCTTTGAGCTGATTTTTTATTTTTGGGAATAAAAAGAAGTCACACGGTGCTAGATCAGGGCTGTAAGGAGGGTGACCCAGGAGTTTGACTGGCGTGCTGTCCAGGAAGTCCCTCGTTTTGAGTGCGGTGTGCGCAGGTGCATTGTCGTGGTGGAGCAGTAGCCCGCGGAGCCCTGTGTTTGGTCGCTTGTTGCTTATAACAGAGAAAACTTCTGGCAAACATTTGGTAGTATACCATTCGGCATTAATGCTTCTTTGATCCCGTAAGGGAATTGATACCAAGTGGCCAGTCAAATTAAAAAAGCTAGCGATCAAAATCTTACCCCCGCTTCTAGATCGCTTCACTTTGGTAGGCGTTGGCTCATTTTGAAACACCCAAACAGTCGACTGGCGCTTGGTTTCTGGGTCGTATTGATAAATCCAGGACTCATCACCTGTAACGATGTCGTAAACACGCCGAGACGAGCCTGCTTCAAATTTGTTAAGCATATCACGGCACCATTCCACCCGGGCCTGCTTCTGAGCATCGGTGAGGTTGTGCGGCACCCAGCGTGATACTATCCTCCTCACGCGAAGATGGCTGTGTAGAATCTCGTGAACGCTTCCCGATCCAATCTTCAATATGTGTTGAATCTCCTGATATGTAATTCGCCTATTGTCTTGGATTAAATTTTTCACTGCTAGCACGTTTTCTTCGGTAACAGCCGTCAAAGGGCGACCGCTTCTTTCGTCATCCCCCAAAGTTGGTCGACCGCGCTTGAATTCGTTATACCAACGATACACGGTTGCCTTGGAAGGGCCTTCATCCATGAATGCCATTTGAAGTCTATCGTACGATTCATCCGGTTTCAGGCGACACTTGAAATCGTATAAAATCATAGCTCTAAAATGTTCCCGGCGCAGATCCATATTTCAGTGAGACACAATACTTTGAATTAACTCGCAAAAAATGTGGAGGGAAATTTTGAAATTGGAACTTACTTATTTTTGCTTATAAATAATCATATTTTCGAAAAACATTATAACTGGCCAGTCTCCCATATATAAAAACTTTTTTTCGCAATACTTTCTGAGGGGCCTGGTATTGAGCGATTTGCTTATCTACAAAGTGTTATTTCAGAGTTCTTAGTAAGAATTAGTCAACTGAAGAAAATGGGTTTGACTCATTTGGATCTCTGTTAATAGTGGTATTTCTCATCTATCCATCTTACATTAAATATGGCGAAACGAGCTAAAAGCCCACCTGATTTTAAGCGGTTACCTTTTTCCATAACAACTGCAATACCACCTAAGCTGAGACATGAAGACAATGTTTTTTGTTATATTGAAGTTTCATTATAGTCCAAAGTAGCTTTAGCCCGCATTCAATGGCGTGACCGTCGTGAGATTTAATTTAAGTACTGGAAACTCTCCTGTAATTGTATAAATTATTTCTAACTCACTCATCTTCTCGATTTCCTTCAGTGGTCACATCATTTATAGTACTCAAATCAGCTTTAACATCATATTGCTAGCGTTTTTTGGATCTTTTGTTATGGCTTGTACTTACTACAGTGTCACCTAACACAGTACCGACATTAGTATCAATATACCTCTATTCCGATAAAATATACTTCAAGGAAGAACAAGACCATTTACAGTCTACACAATCAACATCGGTTTGATATCAATCCGATAAGGAGCAGGTATTTGCTAGGACTCAAGCAATTGAAAAACTAGCATGCAGTAACATTGTCACTATGAAACTGCAGCAAAAGGAAATTATCATGAAAATTCAAGACTTCAAACAACGTCATATCGATAATAATGCACGAGCATGAAGTGAGAATAATACGATAGTAATGTACAAATAACAATGGCTTTCTACCGTAGCCAAAGATAAAGCTATCGGCTTGATATCGAATTTCATATCGATGCAACGGTAAAGTAATAAATGAAAAATGTTACTTTTCCCTTGAAAATATTTTTTCTTCGATGGAAACAACTCAACTCAACATTTTCGAAATGTAAAGCTTAGAACATTAAACACGTAAAAGTCATCAATTAAATTATGGTCCATACTCCAAATCTAACAAAACGAAATATATGAAATGACAGTACTTTAATCAGAATTCGTGCTTGAGCATCTTTCTGGGAATATGGGCCTGAGTTTTTAAGTGTTAGATACTCATCACCTCTGCCTGCCCTACGTATTGCAAATAAATGCTTTATTTTGAATTTGAATATAGTTATTCCGTAATCTAGAACTCACTGTCGAGCTCACATTTGAATTCGCAGTGATTTTTTTTTTCTCGTTTGTTTTCCTTTTCACTGCGGATTCAGAAGTAATTTTGCTACTGAGATCTAACAGAATAGAACTGCTGGTCCCAAATTAGTTAAGGTTGGCGGAATACGTCTTCTTCTTCTATTTTTCTCTATCAGCCATCATCTTAACTTACGCTCTTTTCATTCATATCGTTTTTCACGCAATCTATCCATCTTTTCTTTGGTTTCCCTCTACCTCTCCATCCACTAAGTTCTTCTCCATGCTAACTAAATGAAAATATCCATTGAACATCCGCATCTTCCTACATTACTTCAATTAACTATGTTACATGTTTTATTTTATTGTAATTGATTATGTGTCGTCAGTAAGAAAAATTGTTTGACGAATAATAAATAATTCTTCCGCGGTTTCAACATTGCGTGTTTAAAACTGCGGACATGTTTAAATAAATATTTGCCAAAACACGAATTTCATAACGGTTCATCATTTCTGCGAATAAAATCATCAATTTTGTCTAAAAAACCGGAAAACGTACATTTTTCGGTTCAGTAATTTCATAATTGCTCCGCTCTATAGCATAGGTTGTGTGTAGGTGAAGGATTTTTGTCGTAATGTACTAAAATTGTAGCTTTTAGAATTCTCCATTAATTGTTCCTAGATTTTTGGCGATTACGATGATTCTCGTGATTTTAGTGTTGGCAAAAGTGTGTTAAATTGTCGGTACTTATTGTAAACCTTGGGTCAATTAGAGTAATAGTAGCTTTTGGCACACATAACAGTTAGTTTCTTTGATCAAAATATCAGTTATTTAAATAGACGACTCAATAGAGTGAGATAATAATCAATCAATGACTATTACGTTTTATAACGTTAAAATATCTAAAATCTGGTTTCTTATGGCTGGAGGTGAGGCAGCAGTCGATTCGTGTGAATCCAGAAAAACACAAAAGATGTAAAGATTTTAGACAAATATTTTTATAAGCAGAGCATAAATTATTATTTCTGCTATTATAAAAGTTCTCATATCTATATAGAGGATGCAAAATGTCAAGCAGAACATCTGGACTATACATATGGCTTCGACAAATCATTTTATTTAAAGTAAGAATAATACATTAATAGGTAAGTTTATCAATTTTAATAATACCAGTGTCCCACGCATGGTTATTATTATGGTAGACAAAACAAAACTGACAAAAAAAATTACTTGTTAGCACCAATTGTAAGTCATAATTCATACAAATAATTTAGATTCTAGTTGTAATTACAATTAATCGAAAAGGGCAGTGGGAGCAGAAACTGAAACCAGTTTTGATTTTGATGCTAGCAACTATCAAAATCATTCACACGGTCCACACTAGGCAAACACAGAAACTATTCTAATTTGGATACTAAAACTTGAAACATGTCAACGTTTTGGTGAAATGTAACATTCTCAGCACGTAGACGGCTATATTCTTAAAATAACATACGAGAGTCGTAATGCTTGCCTTTGAATACCAAGGGAAGCGACATTCGAGATATTTTAGTACGCAAACCACTTGGACTTGTTGCTTTTCTTTTTAATTATTGAAACATCTGGTTACTTTTATCAGTAGTCTGACCAGACTTGAGTAGTTGTTAAGACACCGCTTCGTTAAAAGCAGCTGCCATTATTGTTTTTGTTGTTTCTGTTTTAACATTACTATGTCCTATGTTTGTTCTACATTTTACAAAATCGTTTTCTTCATTTGTGAGTTTTTTTATCAGATTACAAGTATCACCAGAATCTGTGTTCTCCAAATAAATATTTGGATATTTAGATATAAGAACCATTAATGTAAACCTATGTTATAGAATATAATGGAATATAATAGAATAGAATAGAATCTTTATTGGTTTGATTTTGGCTACAGAAGATCTTAATTCTAATGTAGGTAAGTACAGTCAACTGCATGACAGTGGTAACACTTCAATTCGAAAACCACCCTTACTGCTTACGAAATAAGGATGCTACTAATGTCAAAGTGTTACCACCGACGTGCGGTTGACCGTACAAATACATATTTTATAATCCACAAAATCTGCCAGTTGGCTTACACTCATGCATTATAATTATTCAAATTTAACAAAATCATAATCAATGTCAAGTTTAAAAGTTTAGCGAATAATCACAATTTTTTGTCAAAAAATAAATAGTATGTAATGTCATACCCAATCAATGCCAAGCAATTAGTTAAAAAAAAAATTATAATGATTATGATTAGGGTATACCTACTTGAATAGGTACTACAATTGGTTTCTTTTTCTAAATTGACGCGGATCTCCATTACCTACAATATTTTCACCACAATTAAGAAGTTTTATAAACCTGTAATACCATACAATACTTTATTCACCTATTCATCTGCACGAGTATTTGCATATAAATGGTAAAAGATAATAAATGGATTGACAAAACCAGTTTTCAGTTGCATATCAAATGAGATATATGGACTTAATAATAGTTTTAATATTCTCGTTTTCCTTAATAAATAATATAAACATGTGGAGCGTATGGATAATGATACCATGTTATTTTATTGTTTATAAATGGTATTATTAGAGCTATTTAAATAAATTGTTTAGTTTTTTTTCTGACTGTACGTTCAATAAATACCATATTGATTTATAACGCAATAACTAAACGCTGCTGCCTTTCATTTAGTGTTGTATTAGATTAAGTACCTAATAATTATGTTTGTATAAAATTATAATTTAAATCAGCTCCGTATTTTTTTTATTAAGTTTATAAGAATTATAAGTTGCTTTATTTGGTTCATTTTGGGTTTAAATATTTGTCGATGGAAAAAAATTCAAAACATGACTTCGCGGGCGGCAAAAGTGAATGCTTATTAAGTTAATTTTATTATAGGTACTACCAACAAGGCCCTGTTGATGAAATTATGACATAAATCCCAAGACAGTCCCGTTATGACAGTCTACAGAGAATATCGATATTCCGCGTCTAATCGATACTTGATAATGACAAACAAGTAACTACGTACGCAAATAATATCGATAAGTTGTTATCGATAAATATGTACTATAAAACTGTCCAATTGTAGTTAAGTAGATTATCGGTAATATCTGTGTTCAGATAACGTGACGTCATTGAGTTTTGATAAAAAACTGATACATCATGACCTGAAAGGCGTTGCAGTTGCAACCGGACTTGATATTGTATATATTTTATTGTTATAATCTTAAGTTTATGCTAGTTGCTTAGCGATTATTCTACGAAAGAATTTACCGCATTATCAAGTACTTTGCGCATTTTTTTTTAATCTTGTGTCGCAATTTATTTAATTTTATGTAAAAATAGTAAAGTAGATTAACCTTTTTAACATGTATTTTATGTTATATGTCCATTAGGAAGCTTTACCTTAATGGTATGATATAAGCTATAAAATTAATTAGAATTTACAAATTAAAGCTGAACATAAATATTCAATAAAATTCATTAAAATTCCACACGTATCCTTTTTGCTGATACAAAGAAAAAGGTACAATTGTTATAAACTAATAAAATAATCATAGATCACAATAAAAAAGCCGTTACCACTATCCAAAAAAAAACGAACCTTAACAGAAAAAAAACCTCGCCTCGTCCAAGTGGTCACACCACTGTTTTTATAACAAAATCCTTTTTTCGCCAAAAAAATAACACAACACTGGTTTATCAAATTGATCGCGGGCTGCGCTATGCTATCGATGCGTCGATAGGCCGCGAGCTAGCGCGTCTGATTTCCACGAGGGTGGTGGATTGACTGTCGCCCGACGCATCGCCGCTCGCGTTCTTCGCTGCGCGGGCGCACCGTACCGTCGGCAAAGCAACCTTGAATGCAATTTCGAGATTTATCTTAATTTGTTTCTTTTTTCGCTTTTTGCAGTTTTATATTGTCTGAATATTTAGATGACCAGTGATAAAATGTAGTTCTTTGAAGTACGAAAATATTTTGTTTACTCGGTTTCAACCTTTTTAGGATATACGAGTACTTTAGTTCAAAGGCTATAAGTAATATAATAGTCGCACTTTTCACAGATAAAATCGCTTTGAGCCTACCAGGATAGAAGAGAGGTAGAGACATGGTGGTCAAACATAGAAAGAGACCTCATGCAAACCCAATTGCTAGAACCGACAACCCAAGACAGAACGGCTTGGTGCAGAAAAGTGAGGAGACCAGACCCCAATTAATGGAGCCAGGTAAGGAAGAAGAAATGAAGAAATTTAATAGAAAGAAAAGTTAAACAAAATATACGAAAATACCAGACAGTCTCATCCTTGGTACATATTTTCACAGGCCCATAGATATAACATGTCAGAGCAATATCTCCCCTTGCCCTAATGCACGGGGAGATAAGAGGTTGATACACTTCGTGATACACACACACAAACTTATTTATCATACTCAGATATGAGCACGAGCAGCCATGAATTTTTGTTTTGACACGCTTTTTCTTGGCGGTATTGTTTGAATTACCAAACATGTATGAGGGAAACTAAGCAGATGTTTTTGTTAAGTAAAATCCACTGAAAGATACCAGGCCCCTCAGAAAGTATTGCGAAAAAAAGTTTTTATATATGGGAGACTGGCCAGTTATAATGTTTTTCGAAAATATGATTATTTATAAGTAAAAATAAGTAAGTTCCAATTTCAAAATTTCCCTCCACATTTTTTGCGAGTTAATTCAAAGTATTGTGTCTCACTGAAATATGGATCTGCGCCGGGAACATTTTAGAGCTATGATTTTATACGATTTCAAGTGTCGCCTGAAACCGGATGAATCGTACGATAGACTTCAAATGGCATTCATGGATGAAGGCCCTTCCAAGGCAACCGTGTATCGTTGGTATAACGAATTCAAGCGCGGTCGACCAACTTTGGGGGATGACGAAAGAAGCGGTCGCCCTTTGACGGCTGTTACCGAAGAAAACGTGCTAGCAGTGAAAAATTTAATCCAAGACAATAGGCGAATTACATATCAGGAGATTCAACACATATTGAAGATTGGATCGGGAAGCGTTCACGAGATTCTACACAGCCATCTTCGCGTGAGGAGGATAGTATCACGCTGGGTGCCGCACAACCTCACCGATGCTCAGAAGCAGGCCCGGGTGGAATGGTGCCGTGATATGCTTAACAAATTTGAAGCAGGCTCGTCTCGGCGTGTTTACGACATCGTTACAGGTGATGAGTCCTGGATTTATCAATACGACCCAGAAACCAAGCGCCAGTCGACTGTTTGGGTGTTTCAAAATGAGCCAACGCCTACCAAAGTTAAGCGATCTAGAAGCGGGGGTAAGATTTTGATCGCTAGCTTTTTTAATTTGACTGGCCACTTGGTATCAATTCCCTTACGGGATCAAAGAAGCATTAATGCCGAATGGTATACTACCAAATGTTTGCCAGAAGTTTTCTCTGTTATAAGCAACAAGCGACCAAACACAGGGCTCCGCGGGCTACTGCTCCACCACGACAATGCACCTGCGCACACCGCACTCAAAACGAGGGACTTCCTGGACAGCACGCCAGTCAAACTCCTGGGTCACCCTCCTTACAGCCCTGATCTAGCACCGTGTGACTTCTTTTTATTCCCAAAAATAAAAAATCAGCTCAAAGGGATACAATTTTCGTCGCCGGAAGATGCGCTGGCTGCGTTCGAGCAGGCTGTAAACGAGGTGTCTGCGGCGGACTGGAAAAAGTGTTTTGAAAACTGGTTTAGGCGCATGAATCTTTGTATAGAGGCTGGTGGAAAGTACTTTGAAAAGATTTGATAAAAATATATGTACGTATAGAACAATTTTTTTTAGTTTCGCAAAACTTTCTGAGTGTCCCACGTAGAATATTGTTTAAACTAGACTTTGACCGGCCGTTTGTTCGTATGTATGGGGCAGTAAAGTTTTTTTTTTTCAGTATTCACCAGAGGATGGGCAGCAGCGTTCTCTGAGTATTTAACCAACCAACTGCGATAGCCAACCCGCCTGCCAAGCGTGGCGATTATGGCATATCCCCCCCTTAAATGGGGGAGGCCTATGTCTAGTAGTGGACGTCTTTCGGCTGAAATGATGATGATGGGGCAGTAAAGTTCTGGAGTGGCGACCGCGTACTGGAAGGCGCAGCGTGGGTAGGCCCCCCACAAGGTGTACCGACGAACTGGTGACGGTCGCGGGAATCCGCTGGGTGCGGAAAGCGCATGACCGGTCGTTGTGGCGATGCTTGGGGGAGGCGTATGTTCGGCAGTCTTTCGGCTGAAATGATGATGATGATGAGCCTTTGACTGCCGCTTCGCCCACGTATAATTACAAACATTACGCGCATTTTTCAAATTCATACACTAGGCCTCTGTAGACAGCGGTCTAATTGCTATAGTTTTGAGAATGTTTGAGGGCTTCAAGAAATAATGTATCAACAAAAACGAAACATGGAAAAAGTCGACATATTTATTTTACTCAAAAAATCATCGCTGGTTATAAAACAGAAAGAAAACAGTTGAGAGCGTTTGTATGGAGAAAAAACCATCCGCATTTCCTCTCAGCTACAAAAAATAAAAGAAAATCCTTATAATCGACGACGACGACGTCTGTGGTCTAGTGGTTCGAGGGTCGGAATGCTGATCACGAGGTCGTGGGTCCGATTCCCACAGGACACAAATATTTGTGTGATGAGCATGAGTTTTTGTGTTGGTCTGGGTGTTTCTTATGTTTTATTATCAGTATGTATTTACAAAAAAAAAACAAGTAAGTATTGTATCCATTGTCTAGTACCCATAGTACAAGCTCTGCTTAGTTTGGGACTAGATAGTGATGTGTAAAATGTTCCAAAAATATTTATTTAGGTATTTATTTTATTTTATCACAGTAACGGATCTCCGGTTCGGCTCCGTGTGGTGCTGGACCTAAAGAATTGCAGCACCCTATATCTTCTCATGGGTGTCGTAAAAGGCGACTAAGGGATTCACCACAGGATGGGCAGCAGCGTTCTCTGAGTATTTAAGCAACCAACTGCGATCGCCAACCCGCCTGCCAAGCGTGGCGATTATGGCATATCCCCCACTTATTGGGGGAGGCCTTTGACCAGCAGTGGACGTCTTTAGGCTGAAATGATGATGAATAATGAACGGATCTTACAGTAAAACTACACTGTAACTCGCTAATTAGTGGCAGTAATTACCTACTACACTACATGAGTATTTTCCAGTAATTTCTACGGTTCTGCTAAACACATAAGTGTGCGATTTCCTTTTCCCAGCGAACTACGCTTTTCCCCGGTGACGCCGCGGTATTGAAAACAATAACACGACGTGACTTTCCCGAGAGTAAGGCGAGGTTAGACTGATAGCGGTTTCATTGTGGCGGGAAATATGTTATACTTATCAACTATTCCTGATGATATAATATGGTAATTCGAAAAAAATATCCAACTAACGTAAAGAGTGATAAAGATAGATGAACAGCAGTTTTTGACATTATACAGGGTCAGTTTTAATTCATCACGCTGACAACAGCCAAATACCCCAAATAGGCTTCTTTTAAAAACATTTTTAGCTGTATCTATTCAGTTTGTGGCAGTGAAAAAATATATGTTAATCTTGATCGTATTTTCTGAAACTGTATTGTGCCCAAAGTAGTGGGACCACGAGGAACGACCCGTTTTCTTGAAGTTTTCTCGATGGAAAAGAATTGTAAACTAACCTCTTAAAACATGCTTTAAAGCAAACAATCTCTATTATTTACTAAATAGTATAAATAAAATTAAGAAAATATTTGAGAAAGATAATAATCTAAACATTTGATGTTTCCGTTTTTCAAATAAGCTTTTAATTTTTTATTAAAAATAAATATTGTTAATTTTCATTTATTCAAGTTGAGCGGCGTATCCGACGTCCCTCGGCTCGTTGCCTCTCTTTCAGTTCTGTACGAAACGACAGTGACCGCAGAGGTCTGATTTTTTAGGTGTTGTCAGCCTCTTAAGGGATGACTGTAGGTATTCATCAGTCTGGACAACTTTTACTATAGGACAAAGTCAGAAATAAATAATAAATAAACAATCTTTAATTAAATACTTTTTTTTTTCTTTCTTTCTTTTGTGGTGGACAAAGGTCTGAACCTTCTCCTTCTGAGAAGAGGCCCATGCCCAACAGTGGAATGATAAATAATGGACTGATTAAGTTGATTATGTATGCAGTATCACAACATAACAAGTTATTAGTCATTCTCAGCACTATGCATTGAGCTTCGTATTAAATATTAATTAATACATACGTTAACATATTACTTAAGTTTAAGGAGCGGCTCCTAATCTTGTCATTAGTATGGAAGCCATCGAACGGCAGTAATTGCGTCACCTGGATAGGAACTATGCAAATAATTATAATTTATCAACATGCACCCATAACATGACGCTCATGCTCCTAACAAGTTGCATTAATAATTAGCATTTAACATGCACTCGGTAATTCACCAGAGGATAGGCAGCAGTGATCTCTGAGTATTTTACCAACCAACTGCGATCGCCAACCCGCCTGCCAAGCATGGTGATTATGGAATATCCCCGCAACATGCTTGGGGGAGGCCTATATTTCGGCTGGGGTCGTAATGCACTCGTAAGGTTATGTTTATTGATCCTGTGACGGTGGCACGCAGTGTTTCACGTGTTCCAGTCAGGAGGAGTGTGCTACAGATGCTTAGGCCGCACGGGGAGAAGGGGCTGGTCTATTACTAGCAATGATTCAAAGATACATATTTAATATATCTAGGAATATGATAACATATAGGAATAGGAGATTTCAGAGCCTATCACACGTCTCTAGTTTATGAATAACGATTTAAATTTTTCTCACCTGGAATCAAAATTATATTCCCAAAACCTGGAGCTACTATGTAGCTACTAAATAATAAAAATGCTTTACTACCAATATGTAAAGCATTTTTATTATTTTCTTCGATACAGTAAACAATCTTAAAAATCTAGAAAAATTGTCCGTTTTATTTACTATCCGCTAATCGCTGTCACTGCGGCGCATACCAACAGATCAGCGCATAACCGGTGATTATATGTTAGCAACAAGCTTTTACCATTGTCATCGATCAGAAAATATGTTTGATGTGGGAAAATCATCAGCTCGACAACTGTTCAACTTTTTACTATTACCGTTTACTCGTAAGAAGCTTGTATGAGAGAGTAGATACTGTTATGTATTACTTAATTACTATATACACTTTGTAACAAAAACCCTGTTGTTCCTGTGAGCTACGTTATCAGAATCGATATTCATACACACAACACATTTGGAAAAACTCTTCAATACAAATGATCAAATTAAATATAAAATCATTATTAATTGTACGAGGGCAGACTGATAAGTCTGGTATTTTTTTTACAAGTAATACCTAATATGTTAAAGTTATTATTTATTGTTCAACAGGTGCATTGTGTGCGTGAGCGCTGGTTGTACACGAAGGAGCACTGTTTTTTGAAGTAAAACTTCTTTACGCACGCTTGACTTGGGGAGTAAGCTGGCGAAAGCGTTACGAAAAGCAAGGCGAACGGAGGGTGTAGTGCGGGACGCGGGGAGCTAGGCGCGGTACGGCTACAGCGCCAGCAGTAGTACGCGCGCCGCGCCGCCATTCCTTTGTTCTAATTGAAATAGTATTGAGGGAGATACAACGTAGTGAAGTTTTACTTCAGTCGAAAAAAAGTGAAGCAAAAAAAAAATACGAGACCATAGTCTAAAGCGCACTCGTTATTTTTTTTGCTTCACTGTGATTGTTCGCAACACTTCGTCTATATTTTTTACTATATCTGTGCTATCAGGAGATTGTTGACGAAGTGTCGTAGTATCGTCACAAATTGTCATCAGATCCCGAAAGATATAGTGTGAGTAAAGCCGTAGTACATCCATAGAAATAAACTTCTTGTAACATTTCCCATAAACATCCCGAACAGACGTAGTTCTCATCATGACCAAATATAGCTATGACATTGTAAATAACTCGGTGATAACTAAAATAACGTTATTACACATATTTCGAGTACTGAGCCAGATTCCGCGAAAGCCTTGCCTGCTTGAGTCACAGAGTAATATAGGTTGTCACAACCTTCAGGAAACCCACGCTACGTTATTCATAAATACCTGTAAAGGAAAAATTTGGCCTTATTTGTGTATGGGTCTTATGGTACCTTGTTTTACTGAATTCAAATCTGTAACAGGCATTTGATAAGATTTTCAGGACATTTCAACTGTAAACTGGCAACAACATATTCTTTGTCTCTGCATTACCCTAAGGTTGTCTGGTAGAGAACGCCTATGGCGTTAAGACCGCCTTTGTACCCTGTTGTGCATAAAGAATTAAATAAATAAATAAATAAATAAACAACAAAAAAAAACTGTAATTAGGTTTATTTGAAATAAAAAACATTTGAATTTTTAATTTGACGTCTGTGGTCTAGTGGTTCAAGTGTCGGACTGCTGATCACGAGGTCGTGGGTTCGATTCCCACAGGACACAAATATTTGTGTGATGAACATGAGTGTTTGTGTTGGTTTGTCTGACAGCAAATCATCCGGGATGCAGCAATCCCTTGTCATTCTATTGTTAAATACATGTTGCCACGCAAAATAGAAAAACTAAATAAACTTTAAAAAAAGTAAAAGCCGACTAGCAAATTTTTTCTTAAATTAAACCGAATCAAAGGCATGTTTTGGTTTTTTTTCCGTGGGTAAATCCTCATGGACGCACTCCGCTCGTAGAAGGCGGAGCCAGTGTCGGACTCTTACCGACTAAAACCACCACGGTGTTCCTTCACTACCTTAGCCGGGGGCATGGGAACCCGTGAGTATTCACACAACCACCCCCGACAGGTCCTGGCCCGCCACAAGCAGGCGAACCCCTTCTCCCCGTGCGGTATAACGTTGGCCGCACCCTCCTACGCGGCGCACCCGGAACACTGCACGCCACCTCACCTCATGGGCCTTTACCATCTGCGCCAACTACGCCGGATTTGCCAGCTACGCCAGCAGCTGGTCGGGCAGCAGATACCCCGAGTCTGCTGCTCGCAGGCCCTACCTCCCGTAATTTTTTATAGAGGTTTTCTTCCTCGTGGTCCGGGCGGTGAAGCCAAGACCCTCGGTCCCAAGAGGCGCGAGAACACTACTCAGCGGTCACTCCTGGGGTTACGAGATCGACGGGGGCAGGGAAAGACAGTCACCCCGCTGCCTGCCCAGTGGCAGGGTGAAAGCACACCGGGCCCGCCCCTGCTCCTCCACTGTGCCCTCTGTTGGCAACAGAGAGACACGTGGAGCAACTCCCCACTGGCCCAGAACGGGCCCCTCCCGCGCCAGAATATTCGCCACAGGCAATAAAATCCCCCGATGGTTAATCCCTCGAAAGGATTTCTTGCCCGTGCCCAGGATGCACCGGCCAAACAAATGCCGTTCCCTCCAGACGTGTCCAGAAGGACAAGCAGCCGTCAGGCACACGTGGAGGTTTTCTGGCCAGCACCCCGAATCAAAGGCAACTACTTCCTAAACTGTTTCACAAAAATAATTTCATTCTTTTTGAAGTAGATTTTTACTTTTTTTAAAGTTTATTCTATTTCGTGAATATAAGACATAATAATTATAGCGTACAAAACATGACTAAAACAAAAGGAATAAGCAGAAGAGATAACAGCACAGGGCGTGTCTACAACGATACACAAAGTAGGTGCACTTGATAACAAAACGGAACAAGATAAAGTTAATAATTTAATACAAACACTGTAAACATTTTATATAAGGGGATCATTTGATCTGGACGCAGTATTTATATCAGTAGCTTCTTTTTTACGTCGGTAATGTTTTAAATCCAATTTTCTTAGAGCCACAACTTAACATTTTTAGGGTCCGTACCCAAAGGGTGCTTACCCACCCCCTATTACTCTCGCTACGCTGTCCGTCCGTCCGTCCATCCATCTGTCTGTCGCAGGTCTGTATCTTTATAACGGTAATAGATAACCAATTGTTTTTTTTTTTTTTTTTTTTTTTATTCTTAACGGGCTTGCGTTTAACCGCCACCTCACCTGATGTTAAACGATGGTGCAGTCACGATGGTACACGCTTGCCCAGCAAAAACCTATTCACTCGAGTCTTGAAGACCACCAGATTATATTTCTCGGGAAACACTGACGCTGGCAAGGAATTCCACTCTTTGGCGGTACGCATGATAAAGCTATTAGCAAACCGGTTCGTGCGTAAGGGTGGAATATCTACCATATAACGGTGGTGCATCGCCGTGCGTCTGGTCGTCCGATAATGGAAAGGGCTTGGGGAAATTAAATTGTGCAATTCCAATTTTCATAGAATATGTGTTACTATGGTGCCTATCACGAAAAATACTAAAAATAAAAAAGTCTAAAACCAAAGGGGGTCTCCCATACAAGAAACCTCGAAAAACATGCATTTTTTACAACGTTTTTGTTCCTGCTCTATCTTCAAAACGGTAATATGTACCAGCGTCAAACTTGGTTTGATTATAGTGCATACTATGTAGTTTAGCAATAAAAACATGGTAAACATAGACAAATGTGGTGGTACCTACGTAAGAAAGAGATGCAAAAATTCACATTTCGTGTCCGTCGTTGATGTCTTTTGATAAACTCTCGTAAATTAAATGAGTTTTTATAGGGTTGTTAGGTTTGACGTGCTCTGACACTCACACACAAAAACCACACGCACTCGCAAACTACACTCACTAACACCCGACCCCACATGGAACACACTCATTTATGCTGCAAGCACGTACACCCCTATCACATACACACCCTCATACACCCATCATACACACACTTACAAACGCTTTTTTTAAATCTTTTATTTTAATTTTAAAATCCTAATTACTTCAGTTATAATAATCAGTCCAACCTCTAGCTAATAGTTATAATTGTTCTATTTAAAACCTAACTTGTATTTTGTACTGAGTGCTACCTATCTAACTCGTTTGACCTTGGAAGAGACTGGACCTCACGACACAGGGTATCCTAGTGTGGGGCCCAGTGAAACTGTATAATTTAGTATATAAGTGAACCTATGTAATACTGAGCTATGTACATAAGTATTGCACTTGTATTTGTAACTGAATAAATTTTATCTTATCTTATCTAGGGTATCAGGTCGATGGATGATACGGAACCCATACTGCGTGAGTCCAACTCACACTTGGCCGGTTTTTATTTTTTAAATGTAGACTTCACTTGTTTCTTGAACACGTAGCAAGTCTTTTTAGCCATCCATGTCCAGCAATAGGCCAGTTACGGCTATTAATACTTTTCACAAATTTGGTGATCAATAGTTTTATTTTTAATGTAATAACTAGTCAATGTAATTGCACTATCAAATTGAGAATTTCCTGTAACGTTAGATGTAATTCGTTCATCATCACCATCATCATCATTTCAGCCGTAAGACGTTCACCGCTGGACATAGGCCTCCCCAAACATCGCCACAACGACCGGTCCCGCATCCAGCGGATTTCCGTGACCTTCACCAGGTCGTCGGTGCACCTCTATTCTATCCACGCTGCGCCTTCCAGTACGCGGTCAGTACGCGGCGGTGGTATATCAATCAATACCTACTAATAAAAAATAAATGTCATGACTCTAAAACTGACTGCTTCCTCAACGCCCAGCCCAAACCCTTGGACCGTGAAAGCTGAAATTTTGTGTGGATTTTAACCGACTTCAAAAAAAGGAGGAGGTTTCAAGTCGATTGTATTTTTTTTGTTTGTTGCCTCAGAACTCCGTCATTTATAAACCGGTTTCGAAAATTATTTTTTTATTTGAATATACTTCCAGATTGGTCCCATTTTTATCAAAATCCAGTTGTGATGATAGGATCCAAATGGAATTGAGGAAACTTTTCAAATATTATAGGCATATATATAGCGATTTTGGTATTTACATCAACAAGTCAAGCATTTGCATTCAGAAAGTATCATTTGCTGAAGATCTAATGAAGATCTTCGGAGATATATAAGGGAACTCTTCAATGGATGACAGCAAATCATCCGGGACTGCAGCAATCGCTTGTCTTTCTATTGATAATGCCACTCAAAATAAAATAAATAAATTAAACATAAAACAAAGTAACAACCGACTTCAAAAAGAATGAAATTTGTGTGAAACAGTTTAGTAAGTCGGTGCCAATTTTTTTCTTAAATCAAACGTAATGCGTACGTCCTACGTAATATTTCTACACCAGCAATGGTAGTATATCATCATCATCATCATTTCAGCCGAAAGACGTCCACTACTGGACATAGGCCTCCCCCAATTAAGGGGGGGATAAGCCATAATCGCCACGCTTGGCAGGCGGGTTGGCGATCGCCGTTGGTTGGTTAAATACTCAGAGAACGCTGCTGCCCATCCTCTGGTGAATCCCTTAGTCGCCTTTTACGACACCCATGAGAAGCGATAAGGGTGGTGCTATTCTTTAAGTCCGGCACCACACTGACTATGGTAGTAGATGTGAAACCATATTTAATGTAAGACATCAATTTACCTACCATATACTAAGAAATAAATATTATTCTATTCTATTCTAAACCGAATCAAAGGCACCTACTTCCGAAAGTGTTTCACACAAATTTTATTATTTTTGAAGTCGGTTTTAACTTTTTTTTGTCACTGCTTGAAATGCCCATGGGATAGGGAATATAGAGGACGCGCGCGGACGGCTGGGGGGGACTGGATGCGGAAGGCAGAGGACCGAGTGTTGTGGCGCAACTTGGGAGAGGCCTATGTCCAGCAGTGGACTGCGATAGGCTGAGTTGATGCGCGGACGGAGTCACGGGTAAAAGCTAGTTAGTAAATAAACTTGGAAACTCTGGCAGCGTGGGCCAGCAGTAGAAAACGATAAGCTCAAGTTTGCATGAAACACGTATTTCATGAGCTTGGGACTAAAATGATATAATATGCCATTAAGCTGTAAGTATAATAACGACTTACCTACTTGAATTTTAAAACCAATCACTATTTAATCGAAGTTAAAACAACAGCACTACAAAAGAACGAATAAAAAACAACTGAGTCATAGCACTTGAAAATCGATGATATAGTAAAAAAAAAGAAAGCCTTCATTAAATTATACATGAAAATGCCATGGCACTATGTAGGGCGCTGCGGTGAATAATACCACAGCTAACTCTGGGCGCGACTGGGTAGCGACATACAGACGCCGAATGTAATCACAATTATATTAATGAAAAATACTGGTAACTAAGTACTACAAACGGTGTTTTCTGGGCCACTTAATGCCTTTTCAGTACTAAAAGAACCAGACAAGTGCGAGTCAGACTCGCGCAGTAAGGATTCCGTACCACCTATCGACCTGATACCCCATAGAAACGGATTTAATTTACGAGAGTTCATCGAAAGACATCAACGCACAGTGCGCGAAATATGAATTTTTGCATCTCTTTCTTACGCAGGTACCACCACATATGTCTATGTTTATCCTATTTTTAGTATTTGTTGCTAAACTACATAATATGCACTATAATGTGACCAAGTTTGACGCTGGTATACGTGGGACACTCAGAAAGTTTTGCGAAACTAAAAAAAATTGTTCTATACGTACATATATTTTTATCAAATCTTTTCAAAGTACTTTCCACCAGCCTCTATACAAAGATTCATGCGCCTAAACCAGTTTTCAAAACACTTTTTCCAGTCCGCCGCAGACACCTCGTTTACAGCCTGCTCGAACGCAGCCAGCGCATCTTCCGGCGACGAAAATTGTATCCCTTTGAGCTGATTTTTTATTTTTGGGAATAAAAAGAAGTCACACGGTGCTAGATCAGGGCTGTAAGGAGGGTGACCCAGGAGTTTGACTGGCGTGCTGTCCAGGAAGTCCCTCGTTTTGAGTGCGGTGTGCGCAGGTGCATTGTCGTGGTGGAGCAGTAGCCCGCGGAGCCCTGTGTTTGGTCGCTTGTTGCTTATAACAGAGAAAACTTCTGGCAAACATTTGGTAGTATACCATTCGGCATTAATGCTTCTTTGATCCCGTAAGGGAATTGATACCAAGTGGCCAGTCAAATTAAAAAAGCTAGCGATCAAAATCTTACCCCCGCTTCTAGATCGCTTCACTTTGGTAGGCGTTGGCTCATTTTGAGACACCCAAACAGTCGACTGGCGCTTGGTTTCTGGGTCGTATTGATAAATCCAGGACTCATCACCTGTAACGATGTCGTAAACACGCCGAGACGAGCCTGCTTCAAATTTGTTAAGCATATCACGGCACCATTCCACCCGGGCCTGCTTCTGAGCATCGGTGAGGTTGTGCGGCACCCAGCGTGATACTATCCTCCTCACGCGAAGATGGCTGTGTAGAATCTCGTGAACGCTTCCCGATCCAATCTTCAATATGTGTTGAATCTCCTGATATGTAATTCGCCTATTGTCTTGGATTAAATTTTTCACTGCTAGCACGTTTTCTTCGGTAACAGCCGTCAAAGGGCGACCGCTTCTTTCGTCATCCCCCAAAGTTGGTCGACCGCGCTTGAATTCGTTATACCAACGATACACGGTTGCCTTGGAAGGGCCTTCATCCATGAATGCCATTTGAAGTCTATCGTACGATTCATCCGGTTTCAGGCGACACTTGAAATCGTATAAAATCATAGCTCTAAAATGTTCCCGGCGCAGATCCATATTTCAGTGAGACACAATACTTTGAATTAACTCGCAAAAAATGTGGAGGGAAATTTTGAAATTGGAACTTACTTATTTTTACTTATAAATAATCATATTTTCGAAAAACATTATAACTGGCCAGTCTCCCATATATAAAAACTTTTTTTCGCAATACTTTCTGAGGGGCCTGGTATATTACCGTTTTGAAGATAGAGCAGGTACAAAAACGTTGAAAAAATTCATGTTTATGAGGTTTCTTGTATGGGGAACCCCTTTGGTTTTAGACTTTTTTTTTGTTTTTTGTATTTGTCGGGATACACCTTATAGCAACACATATTCTGAGAAAATTTCAACCGGTTACCTATTACCGTTCAAAAGATACAGCCCTGTGACAGACAGACGGACGCACGGACGGACGACAGCGTAGCGAGAGTAATAGGGTCCCGTTTGGCACCCTTCGGGTACGGAACCCTAAAAAAGGTCGGCAAAAAGCACACAATTTTTTTTTTTTTTTTTGGAATAACGTAACCCTTTAATTTAAACTAAACTGTCGGGAAATTACTAATTTACTTCTAACTGCAATATCACATTGCATGTGAACTATGAAACGGAGTAGGTCAATCGGCGATGAGCGGCACGGAAGCACGAAATATTGTTGAGTTTATTTAGAAAATATCAGCTTACGGAAACAAGACGAAGGCTTGCGTTTGAACGCTTGAAGTTACGGGATGGTGCTGTCGACGATGCCGCGATGGTACACGCTGGCCCAGTAAAAACCCAGTCACTCGAGCCTTGAAGACCACCAGAAACACAGACAGACTTATCGCCAATTCCACTCATGAGAAACGCTCCGTGCGTTAGATAAGGTAAGGTACTACTAAACACGGACATAGTAAAAAATATAGACTAAGTGCTGCGAACATTAATAGTGAAGTCAGAAAAAACCGTGCTTCTTCGTGTACAACCAGCGTTCACGCACACACATGCACCTCAAACCGTGCTCACCCGTCTCAGTACACATGTCGTGGCATCGTCCAGTAAGAATCGCGAATGAAAATATCCTTCAGGTTTATGGTACCTAGGTACATAAGCTGGTTGTACACGAAGGAGCACGGTTTTTTTTGGCTTCACAATGATTGTTCGCAGCACTTCGTCTATATTTTTTACTATGTCTGTGCTACTAAACCTAAATGTCTTAGTTTTTGTAAAAAAGATGCTTTTAATTCAAAAATCGCCAGCTTGTTACATTACTGGTGACAGGTTACATTCCTACTTAACTAAATAGTAGGGGAAAACGCACGCAATGCGGCTGAACTCATAACTTTACGACTCCACCGAACATTTCCTTGAAAAACTCTCTCACACACACACAATCGCACGATGAGTCACTTCCATGCGGATTTCCCCATTGTTATCGCATTCTGTTATCTATTAGATGATTGTTTTTACTAATACTTGTTCTAATTTAAGTGCCAATTCGCTGTAAGCACTATCTTCATCATCATAATGGACGGTTCATTAATTCATTTGCCACCCGGGGGCGAGAATCGGAAGCCAATTTTGATGTCGCTTAGTCGCTTACAAGGTTATCTCTGCAAAAATATTCTAACCAGGTGGGGCTTCATCGATGCCAGGAACGTTGAATTAATTATTTATTTATTTCCACAAAAAAAATACATATATTTGGCAGATACAGTGTAGAACATAAACCAGTTTAGGTTTTTCTGTACACCGCTTGGTCCGTCGACATTCATTACAACAAGATGTGGGTGGGTGAACACGACGCATCGCGCTCGCTCGCCCCATGCAAAAATTCCCATATACCCTCAACTAATTTATATTACTTCTCAATAGCAAATTGCTTACAAAAATACAGCATGTTTTTGTTCTTAATGCTATAAAATTATAAGTCATTGTTAGGTTTTAATTCCTCTAAAAGGTGTTTTTTCAGTTTAGATTATTTCGATTGCGGAGCTCCCACGCAAAGTAGTAGTAGAGCTCCTTCGTGAAAGAGCTCGTCCGTGGAAGTACTACCACCGTACCTACTTCTCCGCCAAATAGTGATGCTTGCATTGCTGTGTTTCGGTCTGAAGGGTACGGGTGCCGGTGAAATTACAATCACATGAGACTTTCCCATCTTCATGTCTCAGTTTGGCGAACCGACTTGCGATACCATTTAGGCAACAACCTAGGTGGTATTGCAGTTGTTATGGGCAAAGGTAACTGCTTAACATCAGGTTGGCCTTTAGCTCGTTTCGCTATCTTATACCACAGATAATATAACTTATACTATACTATAAAAAAATGTCTCACCTAGTTGCCTGCCCGCTGTGTCCCGCCTGTTCCCGGGACGATCTAGTGAAGCTACGGAGAGGGAAATACAGTGTGCTACTTTCTGGTCAAAGACCGTCTAAGAACTAGCCATTGACACGAAGAGAAGAGGAAGAAGTTCAGAAATGCCAACTGGTGAACAAAGGCCTCAATAACAGCACTTCCAATAATAACCACACTTGATAAATAGATTAGTGTCATATGGTGTGACTGCTATGTAAACACGAAAATGGTTACTCTTCCTCTTATTACTTCTTAACAGTCTGTAGCGTCCCGTAATGTCTCAAGCCGAAAGTCTATGACTATGTGTTGCCAGTGATTACTTATGGTACTGAAACATGGTCGCTCACAATGGACCTGATCAGAAGGCTTAAAGTCACCCAAAGGACAATGGAGAGGGCTATCCTCTGAATTATCTATTTTAGTGTGAATACACATACTAAGATTTCTCCTATAATGGGTATGTTTACAGACACCAATTTCACGTTACCCGACACTAGGTTTTACATACAATAACAAAATCAGCCCATTACTGTCCCACTGCTGGGCACGGGCTTCTTCTCAGTACGTGAAGGTTAAGGCCTTAGTACACCACGCTGGACTTATGCAGGTTGGCAGACTACAGACACCATTGAGAACACTGGAGTACTCTCTGGTGTGGAGGTTTCCTCGCACAAGTTTCTGAATGACTTACAGAAATTGTACTATTTTTCGCCAAATGACTGACAACTCGGAACTGAGCACTTAAATTCTAGACTTTTCATAAATAAATATCTCATCATCATCATCATTTCAGCCGAAAGACGTCAACTGCTGGACATAGGCCTCCCCCAATTAAGGGGGAGGGATATGCCATAATCTCCACGCTTGGCAGGCGGGTTGGCGAGCGCAGTTGGTTGGTTAAATACTCAGAGAGCGCTGCTGCCCATCTTCTGGTGAATCCCTTACGGCCAAAATTAATATCCAATCTATCCACAATTTACCCTACTAGAGATAGAAATTTGACCTATTGTGTATGAAGCTTATGTAAAATTCCTATCTCTAGTAGGGCAAATCGTGGATAGATTGGATATTAATTTTGGCCGTATGTCACCTTTTACGACATCCATGAGAAGAGATAAGGATGATAGGTGAAATAAATATCTATTCCACTCATAATTATATCTTGAAATAAAAATACTGCGTATGAATATCGAAACGTCAACTGCGCCGGCGCCGCACCAGTCGCATCTCCATCTTCAAATATGTCCCATGTATCAGCACCCGTCAGTCAGCCAGTCGTTAATTGCATAACTGGCGGTCAATGACCACAGTTAGCGCATAGTGTGCATACTCGGCTCGTCACTGACCGGCCACCTGGCTAGCTGCCAACCGCTCTGATGCTGACTGCTTTAAGAGCTGGTAATGATGTGTTTTGATATGAAGAGCTGACTATTTTGACCAGATAGAAGATAGATAGAATATTATACATATATACTGTACACCATTAATGATATTAAAACTTAGGACTAACATCTAAATTGAGGGCACATTGGCGGTCTTATCGCTAATAGCGATATCTTCCAGACAACCTTTGGATGGACAAGGAAGACGTGAAAATAGATGGGGGCAGTATGTGGTGCACTTTAATATAAATACCAGCCAGCTATACGAAAAGCTAAGGGTTGTCAGAAGATTAGCAGAAGCGTCTTTCTGTCTGTGTTTATTAAGTCATATTTTACGGAACTGTTACCGATTAACGTTTCTTATAACAATCTATATGAATAGGCTCGCCCCCTATTACATGGGACTACAACATAACTGCACATGAGGTGTGTATGAGGTGTACCTCTGCCTACCCCTTCGGGGAAATACAGGCGTGATGTTATGTTACGTTATATGAAAATGACACAAAGATAAATAAATAAGATAAATAAATAAATATTTTGGGACATGTTTACACGGCAACTTCTAGTCCCAAACTAAGCAGAGCTTGTGCTATGGGTACTATATAGACAATGGATATAATACTTTTATACTTTTTTTCGTAAATAAATACTTATAATTCATAAGAAACACCCAGACCAACACAAACACTTATGTTCATCACACAAATATTTGTGTTCTGTGGGAATCGAACCCACGACCTCTTGATCAGCAGTCCGATACAAAAAGAAAAAGGACAGAATAAACAAACAAATAATTTCCACTGCTAAAAAAACCTTCGCTAGCCAAATTCGCATCTTATTAAGTTTTAAACGAGTCATATGTATCTCAAGCTATCTTTGATATGAATACAGACATACATCTGACATACGGGACCAGCCTCTCCCCAGTTTTAGCAATAACGCTAATATTCGCTTTTGAATATCAGCCTTTTGTATCCATGCCACAAAAAAGCTAGTTTCACCGCTTGGTTGACATAGCAACAAACGATAGTTGTAAGCTGAAGCAGTGTGCCCGTCCACCGCCCTCCCGCACATACTACGCACGCGACGGAACCAAGACCCCCAATCAAAGCTATAGCTACGCTCGTGGATATGGGACTTCTTATCAATGAAAACCTGCTTTTATGCATGTTAATTTTTTTATGAGGACCACTTGGGCCTGCTGTGAATGACTTTATAGACCATTTTGATAAGTTTTTCTTCGTCTATTAATAATTTTTTGCCCACACTTCATGGTGGGAACCGCGACAAGAGACGCACCGTTGACCGCTTAGTATTTATGCTATGCGCATACGCATAGCGCTCTCGTTTAGCGCCTGCGACCTGGCGGCCTGCCAACCCTCGGCGTACCTGTCCTGACTTGTTTATGATAGCATTAATGCGAGCTTTGATGACCACTCCTGTCATTGATGAAGAGACGGCATGGGTGCGACTCAAGGTCCTCGATTACGAATTCATTATCCATTAGATATATTTCATGACACCTTGGTTGGCATTCGAAAAAAGATATTTGAGAATTTTTGTGTAACTTCATGACATTGTTTCTCTTTTTTTTTTTATATAACATCCTGCTTGTAAGCTTTACATAATCGTCTAATAAATTATTGTATAGTTTAATTTAACAGAAAATGCTGTCGTATTTTTAGTTTTTATAACAAGTTTCCATTTATTTTTGTACTTCTATTAACATCTTTATTTTTATTTTTGACCGGGTAAGCATAAATATAAAACTGTTCCTATGAATGTTATGTACACATTTAATTTGTTTAAGCATCGGATAATGTACCTATAATATTAAAAAAATCAAAAATCAAAATCATTTATTCATTCATTGCATTTTGGGTATAATGTGATCACAGGGTTAATGTACCACCAAAATCTGCCTGAAGAGGCGTTTGAAAATTAATACAAAAAAAAATATTCCACAACATTACATAACTTAATAATCCATCATAATAATATCAACAATATTTTAAAAATAAAAAATAAAATAAGATAATGAGTGATGTTTATAACTGTATTAATAATAAATAAATACCTAATCTTTGCATACTTATATCGCCAAATCATTCTAGCAGTCGTAAGCCTGGCTATTACACCTGAGGTATATTATAGTCACTAGGCTGGGCAAGGATATGTTTTTTTATTAGGAAATCGAAATTCAAATGCAATTTCAACGACATGACTGACACAGTAGCTAAGTGCTTGACTGCTGAAAAACGTAGCGCGGGTTGGATTTCGTAAACAGAAAGAAAAAATAGATACCTGCACGATTTTCCCGACAAACTAGTAAAAGCCTTGCTGCCTGATGGGTACTAAGTTTTACGTGGAGAGCCTATATACAATCAAAAAACTAATTTTTATGAGGTGTTATGTATTAGATACCCAGCAGAAGCGAAGCTTTTCTACCCTGTCTTGCTCACTCATATGGGCAACATTACGCGCTGCCCAGCCAATGAGGCGCCGCGTTCTTGACGATTATTTTATAGGATGTTGAAGCGAATAAAAGGCCTACCTGATGTTAAGCGGTTACCTTTGCCCATAACCACTGCAATACCACCTAGGCTGTTACCCAAATGGAACTGCAAATCGTGTCCGCCAAACTGAGAAATGAAGATGGAAAGTCTCATGTGATTGTAATGTCCCCGGCACCCGTACCATGAGCACCGGAACACAGCAATGCAAGCATCACTGTTTGGCGGCAGAAATAGGTACGATACCCCATCCCGAACGTGCGTTAAGAAGTTATGCTTTAAAAACTCTTGACCTATTCGAACCTTACATTGGGGTAGGTCACGGAAGTCCTAGACTTAACAGAAGTCATTGCCCATTTAATGTACCAACATACGCCACATAGCGCCGCTCTGGTTACTCCGACTTGGATCTCTGCCAGCCCCATTAATCCCTGTCGCAAAGTTCACACGAAATAATATTTGTTTGTGGGTAATCTATCAAATTAGCTTCCATGCAGGATGATCTGAGTTCGAACGGGTCTACATCTCTGTCTCTTTGACGACCTCAGAACCGACCAGCATGCATGACGAGGTTAATGAACGTAGATGAAACGAAAAAGGTGTGTTAGGATCGTAGCAGGTGGAAATACATAGTCTTTGTCTACACCAATGGGAAACAGGCGTGTTAATATGTATGTATGTAAGATTAGACCAGCTTATGTCAGACTTTTTACTTCTCACTGCTCTTGAGGACTCTTTCTTTTTGTATTGTATTGTATTTATTTATTGATAACAATTGTTACAAGTCATTTTTTTTAAAGTATATTACAATTTTAATTAATTTGGCTACACCTTAGCGAAATAATATTTTATACTTATAATCATCATCATCATCATCATTTCAGCCGAAAGACGTCCACTGCTGGACATAGGCCTCCCCCAAGCATCGCCACAACGACCGGTCCTGTGCCTTCCGCATCCAGCGGATTCCCGCGACCTTCACCAGGTCGTCGGTCCACCTTGTGGAGGGCCTACCCACGCTGCGCCTTCCAGTACGCGGTCGCCACTCCAGAACTTTACTGCCCCATCGGCCATCCGTTTTGCGAGCAATGTGCCCCGCCCACTGCCACTTAAGTTCGGCAATTCTTCGGGCTATGTCGGTTACTTTCGTTCTCCTGCGAATCTCCTCATTTCTGATTCGATCACGCAGGGACACTCCGAGCATAGCCCTCTCCATTGCCCTTTGAGTGACTTTGAGCCTTCTTATGAGGCCCATTGTGAGCGACCACGTTTCAGTACCGTAAGTAATTACTGGCAACACACACTGGTCAAAGACTTTCGTCTTGAGACACTGCGGTATTTTGGACGAGAAGATATTGCGTAGCTTCCCGAACGCTGCCCAACCGAGTCGGATTCGACGATTGACCTCTTTCTCGAAGTTGGACTTACCTAGCTGGACAGTTTGTCCTAGGTATACATAATCGTCAACAACTTCGAGTGTAGATTCTCCGATGTTTACGGGAATGGGTGCTATATGGGAATTCGACATAACCTTTGTCTTGTCCATATTCATCTTAAGACCCACTCTATCAGAAGCTCTACTGAGGTCATCGAGCATTGTACCGAGGTCCTCCATGGTCTCAGCCATGACTACTATGTCGTCGGCAAACCGAAGGTGAGTGATGTACTCGCCGTTTATGTTAATGCCTAGCCCCTTCCAGTCCAGAACCTTGAAGACATCCTCCAATGCAGCAGTGAACAGTTTCGGAGAGATCACATCTCCCTGTCTCACACCTCGCTGCAGAAGGATAGGTTTCGAGGCTTGGTCCTGTAATCGGACTGACATAGTGGCGTTTTCATACAAAGACTTTAACACTTCGATGTACCGATAGTCAATCTGGCACCGTTGAAGAGACTGTAGTACCGCCCAAGTCTCGATCGAATCGAAGGCTTTCTCGTAGTCCACAAACGCTAAACAAAGAGGCAAGTTATACTCTTCGGTCTTCTGTATAACCTGCCGCAGCGTATGTATGTGGTCTACGGTGCTAAAGCCTTTTCGGAAACCGGCTTGTTCGGGAGGCTGGAAGTCGTCAAACCTGCGCGAAAGACGGTTCGTAATGACTCTCGAAAACAGCTTGTAGACATGGCTCAGAAGTGAGATGGGCCTATAATTCTTCAGTAGAGCATTATCGCCCTTTTTGAAGAAGAGTACCACCACACCTCTGCTCCATGCCTGTGGCGTTCTTCCCTCGAGAATGACGGAATCAAACAGCTTCTGAAGGGCCTTAAGGATCGGTTTTCCACCCGCCTTCAGGAGTTCGGCCGTAATTCCGTCATCACCCGGTGCCTTGTTGTTTTTGAGCTGCTTCAGAGCCATCCTAATCTCGTACAGGCTGACGTCCGGGATATCTTCGGTATAGTGTCGGGTCAATCGAGCTCTTGGGTCGTGAGCCCGATTTACAGCGGGTGTCCGGGTGGACGTGTATAACTGTCCATAGAACTTCTCGACCTCCTTCAATAGCTCTGGCTTGGAGGATACGACTCTGCCATCGTCGGTCCTCAGTTTTGCAAGCTGGCTCTGCCCAATAGACAGGTCTCTTGCGAAGACTTTGGAGCCCTTGTTTTTCTCTATCGCGTCTTTAATACGTTCCGTATTAAATTGGCGTAGGTCACTTTTCAAGGACTTTGAGATCTGTCTATTGAGCTGCCGGTACTTAGTCGCATCATCTGAGGACTGCAGAATCATCTCGCGTCTTTCCGCCATAAGCTCGAGAGTGTGGTCAGAAAGCTTTTTGTTTCTATTTGTATGACGGGTCCTAAAGATCCTAGACCCGACCGTATGGACAGTTTCCACAAACCCATCGTTGTAATCGTCCACTGAGCTCCCTAGGCATTCGAAACGATTCTGAAGTTCGAGCTGAAAGCTCTCGGGGTTTTGGATTTGGATTGGTGCTGGACGGAGCGTAGACTTCATCAGTCGAGATCTTTCCAGCTTGATGTTCAGATTCAATGTGCCTCTTACCAAACGGTGATCGCTTCCGGTTTTAACCGCGTTGATCACAGAGACATCATTGAATATTTGCTTCTTCGTCGACATAATGAAGTCAATCTCATTTTTTGTTACACCATCAGGGCCCAACCAGGTCCACTTCCTATGCTCACGCTTTCTGAAGAAAGAGTTCATCATATAGAGTCCCTCCTTCTCCATAAAGCCGGCTAGTAGATGACCCCGGTGGTTCCGATATCCATATCCAAATTGCCCCACTCGCAGCTCATCATCGTAGCGATTGCCCAGTTTCGCGTTGAAGTCTCCCATGACAACAGTGAAGTGAGTTTTAGAGCCATGCATGGCTCTCGAGATATCCTCATACATGGTCTCCACCTCATCGTCGGGGTGATTCGAGGTCGGGGCGTATACCTGTATAACCTTCAACGAATACCTTTCGGTTATTCTGAGTATAAGGTACGCCACCCTGCTCGAAACACTCTCGATCTTCACTATGTTGTTCACAAGAGACTTGTGGACGATAAACCCGACACCGCCCTGGGAAAGTTGATCGCCCTCCCGGAAATAGAGCAAGTTACCGGATTTGAGGATTATCGTGTCCTCCCCCTCTCTTCGGACTTCAGATAACCCTACGATATCCCATCGTAACCTGCTCAATTCTTCCTCGAGTTCGACAAGCTTCTCGTCGGTCCGCAGTGTACGTGTGTTGTATGCTGCCAGGTCCAGTCTTTTTTTGTTATGGTAGCCGGATCTCTGCCGGGGATTCTTAGCACCCCCTGCCCCGCCGTTACCTAGGCCGCTACCGTAACCAGGGCTAGCGGGGCCGCCGGGGACTAGGGGCCGATTTTTTGTTGTGCTTTGCATGAGGCATAATCGCCACGCTTGGCAGGCGGGTTGGCGATCGCAGTTTGTTGGTTAAATACTCGGAGGACGCTGCTGCCCATCCTCTGGTGAATCCCTTAGTCGCCTTTTACGACACCCATGAGAAGATATAGGGTGGTGAAATTCTTTGCGTCCGGCACCACACGGACGGACATACTTATAATAGTAAATAATAATAGTATTTAGCGCGACTGCTGAGCGTGGGGTCCTGGGTTCGATTCCCGGGTCGGGCAAAGTGTTATTGGGTTTTTTCATTAGGAAATTCTCAGTAGAAGCCCAGAGTATGGATTTGTGCCCGGTTAATGGCAATAGGCTCGCCCCCTATTACATGGGACTATAACATAACTGGCGAAATGTGGGTGTACTATACACCTCTGCCTACCCCTTCGGGAAATACAGGCGTGATGTTATGTTGTTATGTTAGTAAATAAGTAAAATTTCATTTCATATTTCATTTAAAATTAATATCATTCTTAACTTAGACTTAACTTCATCAGAAGTAAACATAAAATTTTCGTTGTCATCAGCTGATTATAAATACATCATTATTAAAAATGATAATCTAAAAAATTCAGATAAGCATAAAATTCAATAACAGTACCCATGCATCAAAATTTCGAAAATAAAAACTAACTAAAATAACTGTTCTTTTTATTACTAACCGACTTCAAAAAAAGTAGGAGGTTATGTATTCCGCGGGTTTATTATTTTTTTTTTTTTCATTTATGTACTCCGATGAATTTAAAATCTTAACATAAACAACATTTTGAAGGCGGCGCGTGATTTTCATGTACGTTCACATAAACTGTTTTTACTATAGATATTGCGCTCGACTGTACATTACATGACGCAAAGGGTCAACCACGCACCGCCTTAAAAATGTTGTTTATGTTAAGATTTTAAAATACATACAATGATTATTTTTTACTTTTTAGTTAAGGTTTTTGAAGTCGGTTTTATTTTTTGTTAAAAAGTTTTTTTATATTCCTAATTGGCTTGCGTTTGACCGCCACCTCACCTGATGTTAAGCGATGGTGCGGTCGACGATAATTCACGCTTGCCCAGCTAAAACCTATTCACTCGAGCCTTGAAGACCACCAGATTACACTTATTGGGTAACACAGACGTCGGCAAGGCATTCCACTCCATTTCTTGAGTAGTAAGAAGTGAAAAGTCTGACAAATATCTGGTCTACCGTCTACTGGTTTCACTATACCCCAGAAGTAGCTTTGTGGATTTCAGATGGCTTCGTGTAAAATTCAGCGTAGGTACAATCGGAAATCTTTCCGGTGACCACCACTAAGGCTAAAATCGCTTGCACTCAGTGTTCGACGGCAGCCGTAGGTACGTGTAATGTAGCAGGATTCGTTCAATGGACTTTTTCGACAAAATGTACCACCGGAAAGTATCGTGACCCTACTTTAGAATGAGTTTAGTGTTGAGGAAAAATACATATTAACGTAACCTACCCTGGTTTACATTATAATTTCGATTAAGTCATGAGCCATTTAATGCAGCCATTCGTAGTTATTTACACACGTAACTTGTCGTCCACTCTCCTTACTCAGTAGCCTGGCTCTCTGCAAGCCCCATTAATACCTGTCGTGGTGTCGCATGTTGACTTCCTAACCGTGGACAGGTATTTGTTTAGGCTAGTCTAAGGTAAGGCCTTTTACCGCTCCCTCCTAACTTTCTACTAAAATCACTACCCCCCCCCACCCTTGTCTGTTAAGGTAAGACCAGAGCATCGCAGGGTTACAAACAAGCAAGTCATTGCTACCTCAGGGTTGGCATCAAGTATAATTTATTTTTGGAGCCACCGCGGCCCCGTTGGACACTCTTAGCCCCCTATGTGGGGCGTACCCACCTGGATGGGAACTAATGGTCTAAATAAACAGATCTACATAGGCATTGCGCAGAAGTTCGACTTTATGTTTATTTTATTGGATCAACGAACATACATAACTGTCCTATAATTATCCCACTGCTGGGCACGGGCCGCTCCTCAGAATAAGGAGTCAGACCCTTATTGCACCGAGCTGGCTTACTGCGCCAGTGATAGCCTAGCGGTTGAGCGCTTGCGAACACTGCTGCCCATCCTCTGGTGAACCCCTTAGTCGCTTTTTACGACACCCATGAGAAGAGATAGGGTGGTGCTATTATTTGTGTTCGGCACCACACGGAACGTTAAATGATTATGTAGTAATAATTGAAAAAAACATACCAAAATAAAAAATATATCATCATCCTCCGAGCCTTTTCCCAATTATATTGGGGTCGGCTTCCAGTCTAGCCAGATGCGGCTGAACATCAGTATTTTACACGGAGCGACTGCCATCAGACCCCCGCAACCCAGTTACTGGGTAATACTGACATTCGGAGGTTAGACCAGTTGTCAGACTTTCAGGCTTCTGACTATCCGTAACGACTGCCATAGATATTCGTATGACAACCGGGACCGACAGCTTAACGTGCTCTCCGAGGCACGGAGGGGTCTCGATGTGTAACGAAACGGTCACCCATCTACAGACTGACCGCGGCAAGTGCAGCTTAACCTTGCAGATCGTACAATCCGCGCAAAAAAAAAAAATCTAAATAAAAAATGTTTCAAGGAGACATTAGTATCGACTCTCTTGTTCACGAACTAAACTTATTTTAAACTATCGCTCTCTTTTACTAATAGTAGATACAAGAAAGGGATTTTAGATTTTAGGAGACAATTTTAGAACTAACTGTCAAATTAGTTTACGTGTTACATTTCTTTGTATTAAAGTGGGCACGTTCCCGAAATCATGTATAAACTTGTATGGAAATCTAAATTTCGTCTAATTTAACAGTTCTAAAATTGTTGCCATCCCTTTCTTGTATATACTATCAGCAAAAGAGAGCTATAGTTTAAAATAAGTTTAGTTCGTGAAAAAGAGAATCGACACCATTGTTTCACGACCTGAAGCGCATTTCACCGTTCACCTTGGTAACCTACTCATAAACCCACGAAACACGCAAAGGACATTGATAAAAATAGCCTTAAACTGTTACAAAGATGAACAATATACGAAAATTACATGCGATTTTTTTCCTTTCATAATATAGATTGTATTTAATGCGGACAGTACAAGAACCATTTTTTTGGGTTCCGTAGTCCTACAAGGAACCCTTATAGTTTCGTCATGTCCGTCCGTCTGTCCGTCTGTCCGTCTGTCCTAATCCTTTACCACTTAATAACTTCTACATTTATAAACATAAGTAAATGATATTTTGACAAAAAATGGAATAGATATAGATCTCAATTTTAAAAGAATAAAAAAATCTTGATTACGTATTTTAGGGGTGGCGCCCATACATGTGAAATGGCGATGAAAATGTTTTTTTCGCTGCACCCCCTCGTGTGGGGTATCGTTGAATAGGTCTACTAAAATGAAGGTAATGTTTCATACACAACTTTTTTATCAGGTATACCCTCTGCGAAATACAGTTCGCCAAAGTGGCTTGCAATGTGTCCCCCCCCCCTGCCATTTCTAAACTATGCAACGTAGAAACTTATAGTCTTCAACATTGATAGACCTTTATAAAAACTCTCTTTTAAAATTATTTCGAGTATAATGTGATTATAAATTTTTGAGGTATAGTGAGAAAACTGAAAAATACTTAAGACGTAATACCTAGTTCATAGGTCATTGACCTTAGAGAAAAATTATAGTAGCAAATAATGCTCCTGTAGTTACTTTCTATTTAAAAAATCACAAAAAGAAACACACTTCTTAAATTTAGCTTCATAAATTCAGCGCTAGGTGGCGCTGTTTGCAAAAACTAAATTAGCAATGATTAATATTCGATTTGATTCGTTTGTAATTAAACCTACTTAAGGAACCCAATAATACTGAGCATGGCCCGAAATGCTCTTGGCCGGTTTTTTATATTTTAAGGAGTATCAATACATTAATGACGTAACCGGATAAAATTGTATCATCCATGATATCTGTGTATCATCCATATTTTTTATTTCGATACTCTATAGTCTATGATTCAATATTATAGACTCCTTTTCACACAAGAAATTCCAAAAAATTGGCATCGACTGACAACTTCACGAAAATGTAGGTTGTTTGACATAACAAAAAAAGCAAAACATGACATCAAAATAGCACAGATATCTGTTATTATATGTGAGGGGTATAGATTCAAAAGCGCTTCTATCCCATTTCTAGGTCTGAATGTTTTTTTATTTGTTGGCAACACTCTTCTACTTGCCCTTGGTTTTATTAAATAAAATACGTACAATAACGCCTTTATCCTATAGAAAAAGACATGAGAAATATGAAGTTAGGTACAAAACCGCCTCTGTTTTAAAACTAAATAACAAAAGCGCCTCTATCGCGGCTCGACCAATCATAGCACAGTATTTTGTTAGGAGTGTAATGGCGTCCAGCTGTTGATTTGGGTGAATGCGTAGTTTTGTTTTTCTGTTTTTTAATAGAAAATCATCAAAATATGGAAATTAATATTGCCCCAGTGCAAGGGAACAAGTCAAGGAAAAGGATTCGGAATGAAAATGTGTGAAAGCGCAACGTAGAAAAGCGTGAAAGGCAAGTTTCGTTTGCTTTACTATTGGTCGTGTTTATGCAATACGCGGGACCCGGCACAGATCCAAAAATTCTTACTTTGAAACAAGAGTGTATTCTTTTTATTTTCTTGTATTCTTTTTATCTATTATATTTATTTTCTTATTATTTTATTATAATATATTATTATATTCTTTCTTTTATTATTTTTGGGGTTCCTTTACCAAAGGGTACCAATGGAACTTTATTTATTACTAACCTTATGCCGTCTGTCTGTCACAGTCACAGCACTTTATCCTTTGAACAAGCAAGATAGTTTTATTGCCATTACTTTAAATTTGATTGGTAACTTGTTGGTAACAAATGAAAAATAAATAATTTACTTAATTATTTCAGGTACTCGGCTAAGAGACCACCAAATTTAATGGATGTTTGAAGTTGTACGCATAAGAAATGTGAGAAATTAAAATGCAATTAATCTTCAAGATAACAGACAATTTCATCAATCATTTTATGCCAAACCGAATAAAACATTTCAAGGCGATTTTATATTAAATTATATGTGAATACCTGGAAGAGGCTGGATTATCTGTGTAATTTTGTAAGTTTGAAAGTGTAATTTTGAGTAATTAATAAAAATTCATGTCACTAATAGCAGTTTTTATTTTTTTCGCAATTTAATTCGCAATAATAATAATTTGAATCAGTCTGAGCCATCGACTGCATAAAGCCATCCACACGAGCAATAAAGGAGCAAAACCGCCTCTATCCTGTAGTGGCGGATGCAAAACCGCCTCTATCCACTGGTTGGATGCAGAATGGCCTCTATCCAGATTTAAATGTCTTTTTTTCAAATTTTTACAGTGTCTAGGAAATTTGCTTAATCTTATATCGAAAATAATATCAATTTGCCATGATATTCAATTTAACTATAGGTTCTAGCATACGCATAGTACATTTTATCGATTTTTGGGTTATTGTGAAAATTTTTAAAAAGTGGATAGAGGCACTTTTGCATCTATACCCCTCATGTGTCTAAATAGTAAATATTGTAAAAATCTAAAATTATATTTAGTACTGTCCGTGTTTATGAATGTATTGCGATACATTGGCTTCATTGAGTTGTATATGGTGAGCATCAACTTTAATTTGTAACGCCTTAAGGCGGAGTCACTAAGGATCTTTAGCAATGTCCTTTCTCAGTCGCCCATAATACAAACATTCTAATGCAATAAACCACAATGAACTATTGATATATCCCGATAAACGTGTGTGATCAATCAAACGGTCGTTTCGCGTAATGACCGCCCGCGGCGCTAGTGCCCAACGCTGCTTTTACTAAACCATTATTGATAGAACTGTAGTCAAAACATCATTATTATTTCGTGTATTTTTGCATAGTAATATAGCCTGAGGGGTTAGAAAGAATTGAGGCGTAAAAAAGGCTTTGTTATTTTTTGTTACATTTATAAAGTGTTATGAAATATTTGTGTAATCCTGTCTAAAGATTATCGGAAAGGGTTATAAAAGAGTTAATCTTTGATGTGATTATTTTGTTACTGTATGGAGGCACGAGCATCCGTTTCACTTGTTGGAAAGCTGCTCATGAACGTACGCAACATCAGAAGAGGAGAAAAAGAATGGATAATTTCGATACTATTTCAAGTGGGTGTTGAAAGAAACATTAAAAAAGATTGACAAAACTTTGTGAGGCATAGATACCGGCAAGAACGTCTCCGATTAAAAAAGACTTGCCTGTTTGCATTTATTCCTCTAAAGCCGTTAAATAAGCAAGCAACTAGGAAACAATGTTTTGGAAACTGTTTCTGAAACACCACGTAGAAGTTTATAGACACAATGTTTATAAGATCTTGCCGTCCACATCACTCAGTTGTTGCAAATCCACTCTGTCTCAAAAAGTCGAGCGACTTCGATGATTTATTAGGGAACAGGTGATATTTTTTTCGCGATTTCAGGGTTGGTCCCATAGTAAAAGTTGTTCTATGCTATGCCCTGAATAGCAGTTAATAGTTGTAACGGAATACGTCTACCTAGGGCAGGCAATTCAACTTGGTAGACACAACTTCGAGAAAGAAGCCAACAGAAGGATCCGTCTGGGCTGGGCAGCATTTGGCAAACTTCGCCGAGTCTTCTCGTCGCCTATACCGCAAAGTTTGAAGACAAAGGTCTTCAACCAGTGCGTCCTGCCAGTCGTGACTTACGGTGCCGAGACGTGGACACTGACAGTTGGGTTAGTCCACAAATTTAAAGTCGCTTAGCGAGCTATGGAGCGAGCTATGCTTGGAGTTTCTTTGAAGGATAAAATCCGTAACGAGATTATCCGGAGAAGAACCGGAGTGACCGAAATAGCTTGTAGGATCAGTAAGCTGAAGTGGCAGTGGGCTGGCCATGTCTGTCGAAGGACCGATGGCCGTTGGAGCAGACGAGTCCGTGAGTGGAGACCGTGTATCGGCAAACGCAGCGTAGGGCGCCCCCCTGCCAGGTGGACCGACGACCTCAAGAACGTGGCTGGGGGGGACACTGGATGCGGAAGGCAGAGGACCGAGCGTTGTGGCGCAACTTGGGAGAGGCCTATGTCCAGTAGTGGACTGCGATAGGCTGAGTTGATTGATTGATTGATGCCCTGAATGAGCTCTTAAAATATTATTATGAGCACGCATTTGTGATACACGTTGTATATTTAGAAAAAAAAACCTAGTATTGGCTATCTGGCAGCTAACTTGCATTCCAATTGCAGTCCGTCTGGAAAGTCCTGTACGTGTGAGGACAGCTTTATATGAACAGTCTCTTGGAACACTTTAACATTTCGTATATCTTATAGCCAATTTAAAGTTAGATGCTATCAACAGTAACACACCCAACAAAATCAGTTCACACCTAATTATGTTAATACTTATCCATAGAAATGTCAAGACATACCTTTAACCACCTGCCCTACCTTTGAATAAACTCTTAAGCATACATTGGCGACGACAATAGGATAAACGAAATAATTGCAACTGTTCCCACGGGTCAAGTAACAGTGGACCTTCGATCAAAAATATTGAATTTAATTTAGATTTTGACCTGTACTATTGATGGTGACCCAAACATTGGATCTTATTACGTGTCTATTATGTAAATGGAATTCCAAGTGCCAGTTTATTCCTATGCAATTTCCATGCTAGGATTTTGGTAGTCAACTGTCAAGTAGACAGAACTATATCCAGATGCATAGGAAGAAGGTAACGTTATATAACTTGTTAGCAAATATGGCCCCGGAATAATAGAAAGACGGAAAATCTTTGCCTTGCATGGAACTCCACAGGCTCCAAAAAATTACGTTTTTAAATCTGCATATAACCAAAATCTCGCCGATACGTGGGACACTCAGAAAGTTTTGCGAAACTAAAAAAAATTGTTCTATACGTACATATATTTTTATCAAATCTTTTCAAAGTACTTTCCACCAGCCTCTATACAAAGATTCATGCGCCTAAACCAGTTTTCAAAACACTTTTTCCAGTCCGCCGCAGACACCTCGTTTACAGCCTGCTCGAACGCAGCCAGCGCATCTTCCGGCGACGAAAATTGTATCCCTTTGAGCTGATTTTTTATTTTTGGGAATAAAAAGAAGTCACACGGTGCTAGATCAGGGCTGTAAGGAGGGTGACCCAGGAGTTTGACTGGCGTGCTGTCCAGGAAGTCCCTCGTTTTGAGTGCGGTGGGCGCAGGTGCATTGTCGTGGTGGAGCAGTAGCCCGCGGAGCCCTGTGTTTGGTCGCTTGTTGCTTATAACAGAGAAAACTTCTGGCAAACATTTGGTAGTATACCATTCGGCATTAATGCTTCTTTGATCCCGTAAGGGAATTGATACCAAGTGGCCAGTCAAATTAAAAAAGCTAGCGATCAAAATCTTACCCCCGCTTCTAGATCGCTTCACTTTGGTAGGCGTTGGCTCATTTTGAAACACCCAAACAGTCGACTGGCGCTTGGTTTCTGGGTCGTATTGATAAATCCAGGACTCATCACCTGTAACGATGTCGTAAACACGCCGAGACGAGCCTGCTTCAAATTTGTTAAGCATATCACGGCACCATTCCACCCGGGCCTGCTTCTGAGCATCGGTGAGGTTGTGCGGCACCCAGCGTGATACTCTCCTCCTCACGCAAAGATGGCTGTGTAGAATCTCGTGAACGCTTCCCGATCCAATCTTCAATATGTGTTGAATCTCCTGATATGTAATTCGCCTATTGTCTTGGATTAAATTTTTTACTGCTAGCACGTTTTCTTCGGTAACAGCCGTCAAAGGGCGACCGCTTCTTTCGTCATCCCCCAAGTTGGTCGACCGCGCTTGAATTCGTTATACCAACGATACACGGTTGCCTTGGAAGGGCCTTCATCCATGAATGCCAATTGAAGTCTATCGTACGATTCATCCGGTTTCAGGCGACACTTGAAATCGTATAAAATCATAGCTCTAAAATGTTCCCGGCGCAGATCCATATTTCAGTGAGACACAATACTTTGAATTAACTCGCAAAAAATGTGGAGGGAAATTTTGAAATTGGAACTTACTTATTTTTACTTATAAATAATCATATTTTCGAAAAACATTATAACTGGCCAGTCTCCCATATATAAAAACTTTTTTTCGCAATACTTTCTGAGGGGCCTGGTATAATACATATGTTACGGGTAATGTTAGAAGAACTGATAAACCCAGTTTTACTCGTAACAAATATATCTTAAACCTAATATACATTGTGAAGAAACAAATAATATCCTACTTAATATAAATGGGTGTGTGTGTGTGTGATTTGTGCCCGGTCAGTGGCAATAGGCCCGCCCCCTATTACATGGGACTATAACATAACTGGCGAAATGTGGGTGTACTAGTACACCTCTGCCTACCCTTTCGGGGAAATACAGACGTGATTTTATGTGTGTGGGGGTGTGGGTATGTGTGTGGGGGTGTGTGTTTGTGTGTTAATATAAATTTGCCATGAAAGTTTGTGAAGATGTTCGGATGTTTGTTACTCAATCACGCTGTAAGGGCTGACTAGATTTGGATGAAATTTGGCATACAGATAGAAAATAACCCGGATTATGATATAAGCTATCTATCTCGGGAAGATGAACAGTTCCCCAGGGATGTGCGATAAACGATATCCACACGGGCGAAGCCGCGGGCATAGGCTAGTTAGAAAATAATCCTTTTAAAAACTCCCTAGCAATAAAGTCAGTAAGCTCAATCAAATTAAGCTCGACCTTTTTACTTGCTACAATGAATCATATTCAGTGAGTCACAGCAGTTAATAAATTATTGTTATAACTCAGTACATTGGCGTGTTACCAAAATATTTGCTTGGAAGAATGCAGTTCATATTATGCAGCTGTGATCTTATTTGAATATTTTAGTTCGTAACCTAACGGCTCGTACACATAGAACGTCCGTTTTACAGGTCCGTTTAAACGTATAAGTTATTAGCGTATGTAGTTGTATGAGCGAGTTCACACAGAATACAGTATTCCGGATCCAGGAAAAAATACCGATCCGACAAAATAAGCAGCAATCCGTTTTACAGGTCCGTTTAAACGTATATGTTATTAGCGTATGTAGTTGTATGAGCCAGTTCACACACATGACAGTATTCCGGATCCAGTAAAACATCCCACACACAAAGGAAATACTGATCCGTTTTATCGGATCGAAACCGCGCGAGGCTTGTCCAGTAGCGTCGGATCTGTTAAAATCGATCCTGTAAATGCTGTGTGAATATTACCTCCAGTAGCGACGGATCAGTTAAAAAAGATCCTGTAAAATCGGACGTTCTATGTGTATGCGCCCTAAGTTAAAGACGGTGAAATCAATCATATTTTAAAGCACAATAATTGTTTTAGCTTAGCTGTGGAACATTATTGTAATCAAAACACTTGATTATTTGAATTTTGCTGGGTTTTGCACATGCTACTTTTTGAGCCTAGAGGAATTTGTTCTGTGTTTCAGGTTTTGCAGGCTACAGGTAATTATCCTGTGTTATTTATGTTGAATTTCTGTTTTCACCAATATTATGAAAACATCAAAAAGAAAGTTTGCTTTATCCATTTCTCGTTACTAAACATGTTTTGCAACTATTTTGGCAGACCGAAATGTGGATGATTTTTTATTTGAAAGTTACTCCATCCTAAGATTTCTCCTAGATTTTTTTCCCTCTTTTAGGCTTGCAAAAAATTCATGTTAGATTTTTGACCCGTGTTTGGCTATTTTAATGTAACCAATTACTGGCCAAAAATCTGACCTGCATTAAGTCCTTCTATCAACTCAGCCTATCGTAGTCCACAGCTGGACATAAAACTCTCCCAAGTTGCACAACACTCGGTCCTCTGCCTTCCGCATCCAGTCCCCCCAGCTACTTTGGTCAGGTCTTAGGTCCACCTGGCTGGGGGCGCCCTACGCTGTGCTGATTCGTAATCTCCACTCAAGGACTCGTCTGTTCCAGCGGCCATCGGTCCTTCAATAGACATGGCCAGCCCACTGCCACTTCAGCTGACTGATCCTACAAGTTATGTCGGTCATTCTGGTTCTTTTCCGGATAAGCTCGTTACGGATTTTATCTTTCAAGGAAACTCCAAGCATAGCTACCTTCCAGGAGCAATGTATTTGAGTATAGAATGTTAGATTCCGTGCGCATCTGTGAACACAGACACCTAGACACCCAGCTGCTTCCCAATCCTGAAAGGTAAAGGTAAAGACCGGTAAGGTTTAGTAGTAGTAGAGCTCCTTTGTGAAAGAGCTCGTCCGGGAAAGTACTACCAACGTACCTACTTCTCCGCAAAATAGTGATGCTTGCATTGCTGTGTTTCGGTCTGAAGGGTACGGGTGCCGGTGAAATTACAATCACATGATACTTTCCATCTTCATGTGTTCAGTGTTTATGTTGGTCTGGGTGTTTCTTATGCATTATAAGTACGTATTTACAAAAAAAAGTATAGTATATAGGTATATAAGTATTATATCCATTGTCTAGTACCTATAGCACAAGCTCTGCTTAGTTTGGGACTAGATGGATTTTATATCTCAGTTTGGCGAACCGACTTGCGGTACCATTTATGTACCAGTTGTTATGAGCAAATGTAACCACTTAACATCTGGTGGGCCTTTAGCTCGTTTCGCCATCGTACACTTAAAAAAAAATATTAAAAAAACAAACAAGGAACTGAATTTCTCCACATTTCGCATAATGGCAATAGAAACTTCACCATACTTAATAGAAACACCATCACAACTCATAACAACTCTCATCCATCAGCTGTGCATACTCGCATATTATATTATCTTACAAATGAAAGTGAGCCATTAACATTGTTGCAACCGATCTGTAACAACATGATCATGTGACCTATGACTTCGTACTTATATCTATCAGTATCAATCAATCGGTTTGCAATCGTTGTGCGACTGCCTGCTTGATACATGCAAATTTATGTTGGAATGTGATTTCGCGTCGATTATTGCGTCAAAATTGCCTTTTGGTCACAGGCCTGGGCCTGGAAGATTCCGGAATATCTCATGGTAATTTTTATTGTATCAAATTGTATAGCAGCATCCCCCTATACTTAGTATAACATCATAAGAGAACTGGTGATAATTGATCTTCGGTAAACAGCTACTGATCAGTAAGCTGAAGTGGCAGTGGGCTGGCCATGTCTGTCGAAGGACCGATGGCCGCTGGAGCAGACGAGTCCTTGAGCATAGACCGCGAATCGGCAAACGCAGTGTAGGACGCCCCCCGGCCAGGTGGACCGACGACCTGATGAAAGTAGCTGGGGGGGACTGGATGCGGAAGGCAGAGGACCGAGTGTTGTGGCGCAATTTGGGAGAGGCCTATGTCCAGCACTGGACTGCGATAGGCTGAGTTGATTGATTGCAACAGCAACAAGAATACGCAACTTTCGGTTGTTCTCGGCTATATAACTGATATTTTCAAATAATAATAAAAAAAACAAAAGACAGCTTATGAGTGGAAATGATAGCGGGGATGCTTCTAAAAATATGATGTTCATTCAACGTATTATTCGCTACTAACACTCATAAATAAAAAAGATATATGAAATATTGTCAAAGGAGCGTTTACTAGATTGCCACTCAATAGTACGAAAACATTATTTTACTTAATGCTGCATTTCTCAATTTGCCAATCGAATTTCATACAAAGTCAAATTAGTAATTGTCCGAACACTAGCAAACATCATTTTAGTCAAACAACATGCTTATGACAATATTATGTGACATTTTTGTCTCAGCGAGTGCGAATTGAGTAGACATTAGCAAAACAAGTGGCACAACTGTACTTTGTTGAGCCCAGGTTTCACTGTAAGCGATAGCAGACGCGATGATATGTTTGAAATCTGTAGGTACGAATTGAGTAGACATTAGCAAAACAAATGGCACAACAGTACTTTGTTGAGCCCAGGTTTCACGGTAAGCGATAGCAGTCGCGATGATATGTTTGAAATCTGTGAGTGCGAATTAAGTACACATTAGCAAAACAAGTGGCACAACTGTACTTCGATGAGCCCAGGTTTCACTGTAAGCCATAGCAGACGCGATGATATGTTTGAAATCTGTAGGTACGAATTGAGTAGACATTAGCAAAACAAGTGGCACAACAGTACTTTGTTGAGCCCAGGTTTCACGGTAAGCGATAGCAGACGCGATGATATGTTCGAAATCTGTAAGTGCGAATTAAGTACACATTAGCAAAACAAGTGGCACAACTGTACTTTTCTCCCACTTGCTCGGAAATTGCTTAATTAATTGAAAAATGAATACATCAACCGGCTCTTTTCCGTACACAACGAATTATCACGCCAGCAATTTCCAACACGACAATAATAGAAATTTCTGGACAGTTTTTTTTTTGTATTATTCTACAGAGGTTTTTAAGTGCACACGTACATAAATTAAGGTGTTTTTAGGTACAAAATATTTATCATTATAAAGGCTGCATGCGCATTTATTTCTTCAAAAGTTTGAAAATAGAACAAGAACCGCTCGCGGGCTAATTGGGAATGAAAATTATACATAAACGGGGTGGGTGTAGCACCGCCAACTGCCTGACTTCGGGTTGTTACTGATAAATTTTCTTGACAGAAAGAAAAAGAAAGAGAGATTTTATTTAGCACAGGACAGTGACAGCACAACAAATAAGATTAAATAAAGTACTAAAATAGATATAAGTAAAACATGAAGTTGCTGTCGGGCATGCCCATGCCAAAAGGGTCACCAACTCAGCATGTGCTGGCGTTGAACGTCCAGCGCTGATTTTCAGTTGGCACCCTGCAACGACACACAAAAAAAAACGACGACAGAAAATCCTAATAGCACTTTTGGCCCGACCCGGGAATCCAACTTAGATCCTCAAGCTTACTGCAGTCCTGCTTGCGAACACTAGACCAACGAAACAGTTGTTGCTGATAACTATTGTTTAATATTTTCTCTTTACAACAAGTTTTTAACGTTCCCCGCTAGTCGCTTACACTGTAGCCTCGCCTTAGAGTCCTTGACCCGTTAACTAACGTGACCGGTAGTCAGTCCTTCGATTTAAACAAATAACTTTGAGGTTAAGTACACGCGAAATTTTTACTATTTTGTATGTCAGGCTTTAGAAAAATTTATCATACTTTTTAATGTGCGAAGAGGATTTAAAAAACATCTTTTGTGTAAAAAGAAATTGTGATTTGCACACAACATGAATAAAATAGTAATATTTTAGAGGTCAGTCATATTCGAAATATCATCGATACCTTAATGCCTTGTGGTTGGCTGCTTAAAACAGACTTTTCTGGTGTTTTGTCTGTTGCTTCTCAAAAATGTTTTTTTTTTGCAAAACGAAAGATGCGGACTTCGTTCGCGCATTTACCGCTCCCGGCAGATTTGAAAACTGAAAACCTACCCTTTATGTCAAGTTTAAGGAAAAGTTTACCTAACCAAACAATCCTACCTTGTTCCACCAATATATAATTTTGTCATTTCGTTCGCTGATTTTTACTTACTGATTACAAGCCTTTTTGCACGCTAAAAGTAAACGGAGAATCATTTAACTGGAAAACAGATACTTTTAAAAATCTAGTAGATTTTTGGAAAGCACATTTTACATATTAAGTCAGTTTACTTTTAAGCGTGCCAATCGATTCCCGGTCGTATACTGAAAAAAATGTTTAACCAACCAAACTGTGGGGTGATAACTAAAATTTTGCCAAGACGTTACTAAAGTTAAGTTGATTTAACAAAACTGTTTATACACTTTTTAAGTTACAGTTAGACAAAAGTTCGGATACATTTAACAAACTTTTTTTTTCAATGTAAAAGAGTGCGACATAGAAATCTAAATAATAACATAATAGAAATGGTATCTACTGTCTTTTACTACGGGAAAACATGTCGCCGGTTTTCGGTTACCAACACATAAATACGCAATCACGCCCACCATGTTTCTAGCATTTAAAACAAAATAAATTACCTATCATCACTGTAATTTCCGGCAGGTACATTATGATCGGGAGAGGGCCGATCCCGCTCGGAGAAGGAGGCGCCGGGGAGGCAACCGCCCTGGTGCAAGGCCCAGATAGGGCGAAGGGCCGCATCCCCTGCTACCACACTTGGCAGGGGACCTTCGGGATCGTGGACGCTTAGAGTTGGGGGACTCGAGGCGTCTGTTAAGCGACCCTGGGGAGGACAGCAGTACGTGGTGGTCGCGTGCTACTGTGGGGGAAAAATTTTGTTTTTCCCGGGATGTGCCAAAGGCATAGCACTAAAGGGGCACCTGCGCGGTCCAATGGAGTTCCCGGAGCTCCTCTATTTTGTGCAGAGGATGGCCACCGTGTGGTTTTAGTCGGTAAGAGTCCGACATACCCCTCCGCCATCCCCAGACGGAGGGTATCCATGAGGATTTCCACCCGAAAACAAAAAAAAAAAAAAAAAAAAAAGGTACATTATGTAATATTTAGACATATTGTATCGTATTTATTATATTTATTGTATCTTATATTTATGTAGTTTTGTTATAGATATATGTATAGTATTTATGTTATGTAGTATATGTATTCTATTATGTTGTTACACTGCGTACTACCCCTCTCTTTACTTGCCCATATTGTCCATCCTAAGGTTGTCTGGAAGAAATCGCCTTGAGCGATAAGACCGCCCATTGTACATGTGTTCTATACAACGTGTATCAGAAATGCGTGGTCATATTTGAAGAGCTTATTCCGGGGATGCTTTCGAACAACTTTTACTATGGAACCAACTTTGGAATCGCGAAAAAAAAATCAGCTGATCCTAAAATTTTGTCGAGCGACATCGCTGATTTAGTAGGGAACAGCTGATATTTTTTTCGCGATTTCCGGTTTGGTCCCGTAGTAAAAGTTGTTCTAGGCTATGCCCAGAATGAGCTCTTAAAATATGACCACGCATTTCTGATACACGTTGTATAAGACATATATGTTGCTATCTTCTTTTGTGTACAATAAAGAGTAATTGTATTGTATTGTTGTATATATATATAAAGAAAGCGTAAAAAAAATCCGCTGCTAGATATGCTGCAAAATACAATTTTAGTGGCTCTGCGTCCAAAACAGCACTGATGATCAAGCGAACGGTTCGCGAACTGGTGTCCTAAGAGACACCTGTACGGGGAGACAAGTTCACGCGCCTTTGCCACTTCTATTACTTTTAATTAGATTTCTATGGTTCGCAACCATGCTTTCCACTACTTACTTACTTAATCCGCTGGCACAGCGACCCAAAATGTGTCTTGGCCACCGAAACGAGAGAACGCCACTTGCCGCGATCTTTGGCAGTATTTCGCCAATCACTGGCTCTGATCTCCAGAAGATCGCCTTCCACCGCATCGCTCCAGCGATATCTAGGGTGACCAACCGGGCGTCGCCCTTTTGGTCGACCCAGATAAGCTCTCTTCGCATCTTGATCTTCTCCCATTCTCTCCACGTGACCAAGCCAACGGAGTCTGTGAGCTTTTGCCTCTCCTATCACATTTGGTTCAGCCACGAGCTCTTCTATCTCAGTGTGCTTCCTGATCCGCCAGGTTCCATCCGGTCTCTGCACAGGGCCCAAGATCTTACGTAAGACCCTCCTCTCTGTTACCAAGAGCTTACTCTCCTCTTTTTGTGTCAGTGTCCAAGCTTCACATCCGTACATCAGCACATATATAAATAAATAAAAACGTTTTATAAATTATAATTTTGGTGTTTCTACTAAGAAGCTTGGACACCAGCACCTTATGTAGGGCGGCACTACATCTCGGACTACTAGACGAAATTTTCGAGTTCGATTAAATCTTGGTTACTTAACAAGCTCACATTACAAGTATTCAAGTACAATGGTGCCGATTCTCTTGTACACCCACCTAAACCTAACTATAACTAAAATTTACAAATTTTAGTTTAGAAAATCATAAAACTTATTCTGTGTTTATCTTTTTCTTATTTTAGAAAACTTGTTGACAGCTCTAATAATTGAGTTTGACGCATCTAAGTTGAATTGGCGGTGTTACCAGTACATCTTGAAAAAAATATTAAAGAGTGAATGGAATGACCGAAAGTTCACAAAAACAAGGAAATAAAATAATAATTATATTTAGAATTATTAGTTTATCATTAAAATTAAGAAGAAAAAATCATGTCACGAAATAAAGTACATTTTTGTTAAAGAGTGAATAGAATGACCGAAAGTTCACAAAAACAAGAAAATTAAGTAATAATTATATTTGGAATTATTAGTTTATTATTAAAATTAAGAAGAAAAAATCATGTCACGAAATAAAGTACATTTTTGTTTTATATTTTCAATAAAATATATAAATTGGAATAATGTGATCAGATTAAAGAGCTAGGTTATTATTTTCTACAGCCCGTATTACGGAACGATACTCAAGCGTTGATCACTGTTTAAAACTAGTTTTGAGTTGAGCTTTGATTTTAGAACGTTCCTCAAGCAGAGATTTATTGATCACAGTTCAGCTGAGTTTAGCTTTATTTTATACTGTCACCTGTTTCGGTATTTGAGCAGAGATTTGATCTGTAATCAATCACTCTAGTGTGGTCCAGATTACGCTTGAGTAGAGATTTCTATTTTAATTCAGGTCAAATTCGTGTGTTGTTGAATTAAAGTTTATAATAATTACCGTTCTGGAATAAGACCGATACTCATGTAACGATTCTATCCTTAAGTAGTGATCAGGTGATTGGGAGTTTAAACTGTACTTGAGGAACCTTCTGTAATACGGGCCCAAGAGTACCTATCAAAGGAGATATATTGTTATTATTGCAGCGTATCATATTGTATATCTTAAACAACGAGAAACAGAGCTATTTGCAAAAAACGCAAGGACCTTTAAATTCCATGGGAAATCACAATAATAAACTATTTCTTTAATTTAAAAAGCTGGAATTTCCTTTTTTAAAGACGTGGTTAAAAAGTTCTAGCACCCAGGACACGAAATGTCTCAAAAAAGTTGAATAAGTTAGAATATAAGCCAAAAAGTACCAATAGCGCTTCCCGCGCTTCCACATAATTCTTTTGTGGGTTCTCGGTAAAGTCGTCAATGATGACTGATGTCGAGTTCCTCAACCTCCTTAAGACGGTCCTCTTCAAGGACCCATATATTATTAGGAAATATGGGAAGTTGTTCCCCGAAGCGGTGACCGGCAATACCGCCGGCTCTGACTTACCTGACTCTCCGGAGTCACCCCCGGCTGCTCCCCAGTTAAGGCGCAGACGCCCCCCCCCACCCCCACCAGCGACGACGATGAGTTACTTTCGGCGCGCAGTCGTTCGGCATCTCCGCCCCGGTCCCGCGAACCATTGGGGTCCCCCCGTAGTCCGCATAGGCGTTATGCCAGCCCGGACTACAAGGACCTATATAGTACTCAGATTAAAAACCTCATATAGTAGTTACGCTAGCCTGGGTGATCACGGCACAAGGGAGTGCGAGCGTCCCAAAGAGAGGGACCAGTGCACAGAGCCCCCTAGTTGTTCTCTGCGGACAATCCGGGCACCCGGCGAGCTATCGCAGATGCCCGAAAGCTCCGAAACAGAAAAACGCAAAATTAGCGAAACGTGCCTCCGGTCGCGTTGGTAGGGAAGCCCCCTCCTACGGAACCCAAAACCCCAACACCCCATATCAGCCCCCAATTCGTAGAGGCCCACTAGGGCCCTCCCCCAATCAACTCGGCCCACCTGGGCCCATCCCCAATCACCTTGGCCCACTTGGGCAAAGTTTGGGCCCGATACCAAATAGCCACGGGCCTCTAGGACCCAAAGCCAAACACGTGAGCCCAACTGGGCCCAACCCCTGGTTCAACAGGGGAGGCCAGCAGAGCCAATTCTCGCCCCTCCACCCCTCTCACACACATATTAGCATAAAATGATAGAATTGAATGTCAAACATAGAATTTTTTTTCCCATTGTATGGATTTATGTACTTCTTATCTTTTAATATATAGGTAGTTAGGTACCTCTTCTTATCGAAATTATAAATTTCATTGTATATTTCTATGAACAATTTACCTTTCTGCTGAATCTACAACATCTGCAACCACATAGTAGGCATCCATTATTTATTTTAAACAACATAAAAACTATAAAAATGAATAAAATAAGCTTTGCAATTTTAGTTGTTGATAACTAATTATAGTCGACATGTATGATGCCTTCTAAAAATAGTCAGATTTAGGTTGACATTTCTAATATTAGGTGAAAACAGTGTTGCCAGATGTCAAGTTTGAAACTATCGCAGAGCTAGGAAAAAAATATCGTATAATTATCGCATACGCTTTCTTATACAAAATTTTAATCATATTGACATTTTAAGGTTAATGTCCAAAGCTTCTAACTATCAATGTGCTATTTTTAACACCAGCTGTGCCCGGCATTAGTTGCAAAGCTATTTTGGTTTTACAAAAACCTTCGCGAGCTCTCGCACATCAACTCACGATTGTTATAACAAGACGTACGTGACAAACAGGGACAAACAAAGAAACATTAATTTTTTTAAATAGATAAGTTATAAATAACATCAGAAAATTATTTGTAAAATAAAATGAAAATTTATTATTGTTTCAGTTAGCAGCGTGCAACAATTAAAACGAAACAATGCAAAGGAGGCATACAAAACAAATAACTAATCCAATAGCACTCAGTCTGACTGTCTGACTCTAGGGCCCGTATTACAGAAGCTTACTCAAGTACAGTTTAAACTCCAATCACCTCATCACTACTTAAGGATAGAATCGGTACTTGAGAATCGGCCTTATTCCAGAACGGTAATTATAAAGTTTAATTCAACAACATAACACATGAATTTGACCTGAAATAGATTAGAAATCTCTACTCAAGCGTAGTCTGGACCATACTAGAGTGATTACATATCAAATCTCTGCTCAAATACCAAAACAGATGACATTATAAAACAAAACTAAACTCAGCTGAACTGTGATCAACAAATCTCTGCTTGAGGAACGTTCTAAAATCAAAGCTCAACTTGAAACTAGTTTTAAACAGAGATCAACGCTTGAGTATCGTTCTGTAATATGGGCCTTAGTCTGACTGAACCAGAGTTGCCAGACGTGCGATAATTAATTTAAATAAAAATTAACAATAAGCGAACGCATAAATTCTCGTCTCTTTCACTCACCCTAAGTTACGCATACGACAGACTGAACAAGATGCACAAAAAAGACTATGTTTTGCTTTCAACTGCATACCTGCGTCCTGTTTGTTCCACTCATTTATTTTATTCGGTCTTTGTTCGTCGGTCGGTCGGTGTCAGTTCATTCCTAGTTCAGTCAGACCTAGAGTCAGACAGTCAGACTCAGTGCTATTGGATTAGTTATTTGTTTTGTATGCCTGCTATGCATTGTTTCGTTTTAAATGTTGCACGCTGCTAACTGAAACAATAATAAATTTTCATTTTATTTTTCTAATAATTTTCTGATGTTATTTATAACTTATCTATTTAAAAAAATTAATGTTTCTTTGTTTGTCCCTGTTTGTCACGTACGTCTTGTTATAACAATCGTGAGTTGATGTGCGAGAGCTAGCGAAGGTTTTTGTAAAATAAAAATAGCTTTGCAACTCATGCCGGGCACAGCTGGTGTTAAAAAGAACACATTGATCGTTAGAAGCTATGGACATTAACCTTAAAATATCAATATGATTAAAATTTTGTATAAGAAAGCGTATGCGATAATTATACGATATTTTTTCCTAGATCTGCGATAGTTTCAAACTTGCCATCTGGCAACACTGGACTGAACTAGGAATGAACTGACACCAACCGACCGACAAACAAAGACCGAATAAAATAAATGAGTAGAACAAACAGGACGCAGGTATGCAGTTGAAAGCAAAACATACTATTTTTTGTGATCTTGCTCAGTCTGCCGTATGCGTAACACATAATGAGTGAAAGAGACGAGAATTTATGCCTTCGCTTATTGTTAATTTTGGTTGTTGTCACTCTACCTCAAAATTATCGCAGTGCTACTTAAATTATCGTATGAATTAGTAAAACTATCGTGCGATACCTTACTATTATTTTTTATCGCAAAGGACTTGAAATTATCGTAAATTTACGATTATTATCGCACGTCTGGCAACTCTGGGTGAAAAACGTCAATTACAGAATAGCAAAATGTCAATTTTTACTAAGTTGAATAACTAAACTAATTTTGGTCCTGTCAAACCAAAAATTAGTTTTAAAGTGAATTTCAGAATAGAAAACGTCGTTTGACAGGACTAAACTAAATTTAGGTGATTTTTAGTCTAGTTTAGAGAATTTTGTGACAAGAGAATCGGCACCAATGGCCATCATCGCATAGTCACCCACGCTGGCCCACTATAATGCACACGGTGGCCGAGTTATTGCGATATAATCGTAATCGGGTCTAGGTCATACTTTATAGCTTTTTTGTTACAATATTTTATAATTTGGGTGCATGGGATATTTTGTATTATTCATGATGATTTATGGAGTAAAACATACCTAAGAGTAAAAAAAACAAACAGGGTACAATTTCGTAAGTAGTGGTTTATTTTAATTTAAACTTTTTATTTCCTTATCATCATCCTCCGAGCTTTTTCCCAATTATATTGGGGTCGGCTTCCAGTCTAGCCAGATGCGGCTGAACATCAGTATTTTACACGGAGCGACTGCCATCAGACCCCCGCAACCCAGTTACTGGGTAATACTGACATTCGGAGGTTAGACCAGTTGTCAGACTTTCAGGCTTCTGACTACCCGTAACGACTGCCATAGATATTCGTATGACAAACGGGACCTACAGCTTAACGTGCTCTCCGAGGCACGGAGGGGTCTCGATGTGTAACGAAACGGTCACCCATCCGCAGACTGACCGCGGCAAGTGCAGCTTAACCTTGCAGACCGTACAATCCGCGCAGTCGTTGCATCGCTACGAGCCCCTCTCTCTTCTCTCTCTCTTTTTATTTCCTTATATAAATAAATAACAAAGTTGCTTGGCGGCAGAAATAAGTATGGTGGTAGTTCTACCCCGAACAAACTCTTTCATTATGAGCTTTATTTATTAATAGCCTTTGATTATGTAAAAAAAGAAAAGAAAGAAAGAAAAAATATTTATTGCCACAACAAGACGACATGCGGTAGGTGAACATAAAAATAACTTCATTACATTTTAGGAATTACTTACTGCTTGCTCGTTGCTCTTTGCTTGCTGCTCGTTGTAGCTTGTTGTTTGCTTTGTTATTTGTTTTTACGTATTGCGAAAAAAAATCTGCTGTTGTTGAGCTGACAAAATTTAGGGAACAGCAGATTATTTTTCGCGATTTCAGGGATGGTCCCATAGTAAAAGTTGTTCATACTGATGAGTACAATGACCCCTTAAGAGATTTTCAGTTATTTCAATAACACGTTGTATATTATGTCATACCCTATGTTGAAGACCGAGTACCGACTGATACATAATCTGTGGTTCGGCATCACTATTTTACGTTGTCTGTGGCGTCATGAAGTTGCCTAGACATACATGAGCCAATTACAGCTGCGCGCAATCACGTGAAGGTAGCAATATTGTTCCTTTCTCCCTCTATCCTCGAATCTTGTAATATAATCACTACGTTTAAAATATACGCATGAAAGTTTTGGCAACGGACACATCTATTTTATTTTACGGTTCCCGAACAATCCTGAAGAAGTCGAAGGCCGGTAGGAGGCGATCGCACAAGCCCCTACACCCTAACAAACCAAACGAAAAAAATTATCCAAACTAGAACAAAGTAAGTAAATTGGTTACTTCAAGTTACTTTCGCGTCATAATTGGAACAATTTCCGTACACACACGACAGCATTTTAGTTTTTTTTTGTCACCGGTCACGCTCAGTGCCGTACTTGACACTTTTTTAAATATCATTGTTTCAGTACCTATTTATTTTGTTCCAAAAATTTTTTTTTTTTTTTTCAATCAATGATATTACAATTGTTTTCAATGAACAACTTATTTGTGTTTAAAATGCTTCATAGACAATGCAATGCGTGTTTTCATCGTCATCACCACAGAAATAGAATGAATGGAAAAGTGGGCAGGGCGCGCGTGCCAACACTCTGCACCATTGTGCAGGGCATTTCAAAGCCTTTCTCAGTACGCCTTATGACTTGTTTCTGTAAATACTGTAACAAAAACCCGCAAAAATGCCTTATTGTGCTGTTTCTAACTGCAGAAACATAAGCTGTAAAGTACATTTGATTAAAGTTAATTTTTATAAATTAATGACGTCAATATGGAGGCGTAATTTGTTCGAAAGTTGCCACGCATGAATCGTAAGTAAAATTGTGATTACAACCATTCTATATCCATATATTTCTGTGGTCATCACCTTGTATTTTTAACCGTCGAAAAAAAGGAGGAGATTCTCAATTCGATGCGTATATTTTTTTTTGTTCCATAATTTTGTTTACTACAGATTTTGGTCATATAAGCTCCTTGCATTTATTTTTGTAACTCGCCAAGTGCTTGTCGGAACCTGTCACGATCTTGGCAGGATTTCCAGATGAATTATCGACCACGATTTCCTTCATCCACAGTGTACCATGCCATAGTAAAAAAAACTTGTCTGTCAAATTCAAAATTTTATAAAATTTAACATAAACGCGATACTATTAAGTATAGACGATGATGTGATCAAACGATGACACTGCGCACAAAAACACGCTTACTTTAAGGTCATAAGGCCATTGTCAGTTAGGTCATAAGATGGATAGGAAACGATTTTTATGTGTGTCTGTTGTTACATCTGGAAAACTACTGGATTAATTGAGATGAAACAAACGTAGGAATGGAATAATCAATATTCAAACTACGTTGCTAACTAGGTTTTTTTTTTTATAGTATAGGATGACGAAACGAGTTAAAGGCCCACCTGGTGTTAAGCGGTTACCTTTGCCCATAACAACTGCAATACCTGGCTGTTGCCTAAATGGTACCGCAAGTCGGTTCGCCAAACTGAGACATGACAATGGAAAGTCTCATGTGATTGTAATTTCACCGGCACCCGTGGGTCTTCAGACCGAAACACAGCAATGCAAGCATCACTATTTGGCGGAGAAGTAGGCACGGTGGTAGTACTTCCCTGGACGAGCTCTTTCACAAAGAAGCTCTACTACTACTAGTCGAGTCTTTTCGTTGCCGCAAAGTTTGAATAAGAATAAGAATAATTTATTTCGCAAAAAATACGGGTCCAGACAGATGGATGAAGACAAGGTCTTCCACCAGTACGTCCTGACTGTCATGACTTACGGTGCCGAGACGTGGACACTGACAGTTGGGCTAGTCCACAAATTCAAGGTCACTCAGCGAGCCATGCTTGGAGTTTTTTTGAAGGATAAGATCCGTAATGAGCTTGTCCGGAGAAGAACCAGAATGACTGTTATAGCTTGCAAGATCAGCAAGTTGAATTGGCAGCGGCCTGGCCATGTCTGTCGAAGGACTGAATCGAGCCGTTGGAGCAGACTTTTACTTGAGTGGAAACCTCGAATCGGCAAACACGGCAGCGTAGAGCAACTAATACAGCCTATCGCAGTCTACTGTTGGACATAGGCCTCTCCCAAGTTGCACCACAACACTTGGTCCTCTACCGTCCACATCCAGTCCAACCCAGCTACCTTCTTCAAGTAGTCTGTCCACCTGGCTGGTGGGCGCCCACGCTCCGTTTATTCGCGGTCTCCACTCAAGGACTCGTCTGCCCTAATGGCCACCGGTCCTTCGACAGACATGGCCAACCCACTGCCACTTCAGCTTACTGATCCTACAAGCTATGTCGGTCACTCTCCGGATAATCTCGTTACGGATCATATCTTTTATTAATTCTCTTCGCAAACATTAGTATTGAAAACCCATTTGAGAACCGAACGGATTCGGAAACGCAACGCGAAATTACGGAAACTCTTCCGAGAGCCATTTCCTATCGGAAAGCACTCGATGTAAAATTAAAGAACTATGAATAGCGTTTCCGAACCCGTTCGAATCTTAAATCGTTTTTTTTCGTAATAAAACAAGTTTAACCGTATTACATCCTGTATCATTATTATAATTGGTTTTCCTGACGTTTCGAATGCTTTGCAGCGTTCGTGGTAGCAGGAAGTGGTCGTTTTGTTTAGTTTTCCGGTCAAACTTCACTTCGGAAACGGCAACTTTTCGAACGTTTGTGAATAGCACTGCCGGTCGTCGGTCCACCTGGCTCTGATTGGCGAGTAAAGCCCTATGAAAGGGCTCGTATATCTTTGATAGACACCAAACATCCGAGACTCTAAGAAGGTGGATGTTGTGATGTCATCCACGATCCACCGGTTGTTGTACACTTTGAACACAAAAAATGAATTGATTGTATTGAGTAAATCCTCAGCAAAAAATATCAATATTATTAATGTAGGTACATAATAGGAAATATTATTTTGGAGATGGTTCTATTGTGAGAAACTAGTATCGATATTTTTTTCACGCAAGTACAGTCCATCGCGTCAGTGGTAATACTTAAATTGCAAAAACCGCCCTTACTGCTTACGAAATAAAGACGCGGTCAAGGTCAAACTGTTACCACAATCGTGCGGTGAACTGTATTCTTAAAATCCTGAGTTATAAGGATTTAGACTGTGACCCAATACAATCCCCCAGGAGACAAACCATAGCCATGGACCCTTAATACATGGACTTAAAGGTAGGTATGATCTGTATTTGTTACATCTAGACATTCGGTAGTGTGACAAGCCAAGTTCGTTACATCTATCTACATTAGATCATATTTCATCATATTTAAATCCCTATAACTTGTTTGATATGACATTAGAAGAGATTAGAAATAAAAAAATAAAACACATGTGATGGACATTCAGTGGTAGGTAAATTGATTATTCATACATTATTTAAATTCATATTTATATATAAATTCACTTAATTTAAGAAAAAAATCTTTTTAACAAAAAATTGAACCGACGAAAAGTGAAACTGAAAAGCGAAAAATAACTAATTATGAGTCGGCGCCAAACGAACTTTTAACAAGCAAAGTGCGTGTAAGTTGCAAGTGGCCGAGCGGAGAACGCATTTTTGGAAAGTTATTGTTTATCGTTGAAAATTTCACGTTGTATTTGATGTGACGTTGTTTTTATTATTTATTTAAAGTAATTTAATGATCTTCGTTGATTGGTTGTTTGGCGCCGACTCATAATTAGTTATTTTTCGCTTTTCAGTTTCACTTTTCGTCGGTTCAATTTTTTGTTAAAAAGTTTTATTTTTCATTTTTTTGTGGTTAAAATCTAACTCCAGGTCTCCATTATGTCGTAGTGTCTAGAACTATATTTATGTGTGTCAAGTTTCAACAGAATCGGTTTACAGGTAAGAATTCAGTGGGTGAACAAAAACTCATCCCCTGTTTTACTACCCTTAGGGGTGGTTTTTGATTTTAACTTCGAGATATACCCTATCCATTAAAAAAAGAATCATCAAAATTATACGCGTCGAATTGAGAACCTCCTCCTTTTTTTCGTCGGTTAAAAATTGTGTGTAAAGTCATTTGTTATAATTTTATATAGACCATAAACGATCCACTTAATTTGCATCACTGTAAGTTTGTTGTTTTATGTAACTACATTTTGTATTCATATTAATTGCGCTTAATGTATGGCATGCGGTGCTCGGCACTTAGGCTCGTATTACAGAAGCTTCCTCAACTAAACTCCAATCACCTGATCACTACTTAAGGATAGAATCGTTACTTGAGTATCGGTCTTATTCCAGAACGGTAATTATAAACTTTAATTCAACAACAAAACACACGAATTTGACCTGAAATATAATAGAAATCTCTACTCAAGCGTAGTCTGGACCACGCTTGAGTGATTACAGATCAAATATCTGCCCAAATACCGAAACAGGTGACAATATAAAACGAAACTAAACTCAGCTGAACTGTGATCAACAAATCTCTGCTTGAGGGACGTTCTAGAATCAAAGCTCAACTTAAAACTAATTTTAAACAGAGATCAACGCTTGAGTATCCTTCTGGAATACGGGCCTTAGATTAAATTTGAAATATGTTAATTTTTCATGTACAGTGTACTTATATGTTGAAGAGCCAAATAAATAAATAAAATAAAATGAACATTTTATTTTATTTGGAACCAGACACCAGACATAGTAAAAAATATAGACAAAGTGCTGCGAACTATCAAAGTGAAGCCAACAAAACCGTGCTCCTCCGAGTACAAACCAGCGCTCACACACACACACAAACACACACATGCAACTCAAACCATGCTCATCGCTCTTAGGCTTAGCTATTGTAAGTATCGCGAAAACAAGTATCCTTCAGGTGCATGTGTGTACGTGAGCGTTGGTTTGTTTTGTACACGGAGGAACACGGTTTTTGTTGGCTCAACTATAATTGTTCGCAGCACTTTGTCTATATTCTTTACTATGTCTGTGGAACCAGAATACCACATTGGTGTACCTAGGTACTACTACCTAAATCCAGTACTGGATTTTCTCACTAAGATTTTTCGGGTATTGCACTAATGACTAATGACCATCATCATCACCATCCTCCGAGCCTTTTCCCAATTATATTGGGGTCAGCTTCTAGTCTAGCCAGATGCGGCTGAACATCAATATTTTACACGGAGCGACTACCATCAGACCCCCGCAACCCAGTTACGAGGTAATACTGACATTCGGAGGTTAGACCAGTTGTCAGACTTTCAGGCTTCTGACTACCCGTAACGACTGCCATAGATATTCGTATGACAACCGGGACCGACAGTTTAACGTGCTCTCCGAGGCACGGAGGGGTCTCGATGTGTAACGAAACGGTCACCTATCTACAGATTGACCACAGCAAGTGCAGCTTAACCTTGCAGATCGTACAATCCGCGCAGTCGTTGCTTCGCTACGAGCCCCTCACTAATGACTAATGACCCCAATATTAAAATCATAAGAACATTTGACAGTCTAAGCTTCTAAACTAAATACAGGCACACTCACAATATTTTTTACAGTACATAGAAAGCACAAGGAAATCAGTGTGATACTATGGCTCCTCTTTCACAAGCGGTAAGCGTTGTTCGACACACATCCGGTTATCAATCGCTCAATAAATAGGTTGTCCCCTCAATGAATGGGATCTTGTTATAGAATCGCTATGGGAAGAGGGACACTTCTTTGTATGTCTTTTTACGAGCCGAAGATTTAATAGAAATCTTTGACATCATTCAATTGTGGTTTTCATTCACCAGTCGTTGTGGCGATGCTTGGGGGAGGCCTATGTCCAGCAGTGGACGTCTTTCGGCTGAAATGATGATGATGATGATGAATCATTCAATTCAATTCAATTCATTTATTTCATTACATCAATACACGGAGTTTCAAAGGAGTATATCCATGGAGTTTCTAGCCGGCTCTTCTCCATAGGACCAACTTTTTGGAACCGCGCAACTAGATTCCTAATTAACGTTTTGAAAGTGCAAGTAAATGCTTATTCGAAATAAAAACTTTTATCTTTGACTGCTAGGTAATCAGGTAGACTTACAGTGTATTTAACTGTTACATAAACACCACTGAATCCATACTCTAAACATTTATCATAACTAGGTAATCGGTTGTTGAATTGATTCACACTGTCCTCCGTATTAGTTTAAACTGTATCACGGTAGGACAGCCTTCCTCGATAGCAATACCTAACCGTTATTTTCTTTTCGAAGCAAATATATTTTAGCTACAAAGTGTACTTTGATTCTAGACAGGACAGTAATAATAACAAAGCGATGAGCATCTTGCTAGGTGAAGGTAGTGCACAGAAAGTTTAGTACCTATTTATAGAAAGTTTTAGGATACTAAGGCCGGTGTTTATCAAAGTTAGTTCTATGATTAAACGGCTGATTACTCGAAAAATTTGCTGGAATTGTGGGTAAACGATCGTTTAACCAGAAATTTATCGTTGGTGAAATCAAGCCTAAATGATATTCCAGAAGTTGTTTACATGTTTTAATTTTATTTATTTTTAACTTATATTAATAACCTTGCCCAATGTTAAAGAATTACCCCCCGAAAGGCTGATCAACACAAAAATTTACTAATCGACTGTCAAATCTCAGGTCAAGCGAAGTGATTGGTTGTTAGTATTTTGGCCGACCAATCACAGGAGCTGACAATAGATCAAATTGATCAGCCTTTTAGAAACTGGGGGTTAGTGTTTTTTTAATGTTTAAGTGCATGTATGAGTATGAGAAAAAAATAAAATGATAGTATACCCCATACAGTTTGATGTTAATACTCTGTTATTCTCTTATTTAGCAGACTATTTTATAATTATAGTTCTTTAATTACTCCTTGCGACACACACGGAAGAAGCCAGAGTGCGCTATTCATAGCTAAAGCATGGCGCCACAGCTAATACCAATAACTTACCAAAAATTATCTTCAGACTTGATAAACATTGTATTTATAACCCTGGAAAGAAATCCCTGGAGACCCGGTTGGTGCCGCTTCCATGTTTTCAAAGGGGTGACTGCGAGCTGGACCTATAGTATGTCCTCTGAATAGCCTTCTGTTGTATTTGTCACAGTTGTGTCAAATAATTTTTCTTTTTTTTTCTTTTTTTGCTCCCTCCAAAGATCCAACTACTTCCTCAAGGAAGATAGCTCTGATTAAAGAAAGACAAATAATAATAATGAATCCTTTTTAATTTCAATACGGAAATCGAACCTAGCCTTGTTGCACATTAGCAACAAGCTTAAAAACTAAGTGAATCACTTAGCACTGGGCGGTCTTATCGCTTTTAGCGACAGCTTGTAGTGATTGACTTAGATTAGACTTAGATTAACTTAGATATTGATTGATAAGACCGCCCATGTACCCATAATTTATAGGTTGTTCCTGTTTACTACTATTTTCATGGTGTACAATAAAGTATATTCTATGTATCTAACAATCATGTTGTCTAATTAAATAAATATTGATGGGACATTTTTTACACAGCACCATCTAGTCCCAAACTTAGCAGAGCTTGTACTATGGGTACTAGACAATGGATATAATACTTATATACATTTTTTTTGTAAATACTTACTTATAATACATAAGGAACAGCCACCAACACACTTACATCCATCACACAAATATTTTATTTGTGTCTTAATCACTGAGGAATTATAACTATTTTATTTTATAACTAGATTATACTAATCGACGACCTCGTGATCAGCAGTCCGACAATCGAACCTTTAGACCACAGACGTCGTCGTGATTCATTGGTGGTGAGGTGGCTGGGGGGACTGGATACGGAAGGCAGAAGACCGAATGTTGTGGCGCAACTTGGGAGAGGCCTATATCCAGCAGTGGACTGCGACAAGCTGAGTTGATAAAAGGTGATTCTGTTAACGCCTCCTACCATGATAACAATATCTTCATTGTGTATATCAAACACACCATCTGCATGTTTATCTATGGGCAGATATAGGTCGGAGCACACATGCGTACCTTATCTAATCTGGTGTCATCGACCGGACAAGTGGCTGACAATGAGCCACGATTTGAAGCAGTTCATTCCTTTGACCTAAATATTCAGAGAGTTCGATAGGCGTTGAAAGATCTATACAGATGGCTGGGTGGTCTAGATTTTTTGTGATCACCATATTTGGTTAAATGGAACACTAGGATCAGTGTTTTTATAAACAACTGCCGTTGTACGAAACACTTTCAATTATTATTATGTTTTACATTTGACATCGTTGACATTGTGATATAACATAATTTTGGATGTATGTATTATGCTTTATTGGTTTACGGCGAAAATTAATATCCAATCTATCCACGATTTACCCTACTAGAGATAGAAATTTGACATATTTTGTATGGAACAAGTTATGTCAAATTCCTACCTCTACTGGGGCAAATCGTGGATAGATTGGATATTAATTTTGGCCGTTAGTTTATAGCTTGGCGTAGAACTGTAGATTTACTATTGCATGCTAAATGATAAGAATACATTATTTAATTTTTCACAAAGATTGTTTTTCATAACAATATCCATGTAACACCTACCTAACCTATATTCGCAATAAACGATTGAATTGAATTTAAAGTTTCATACCATCTTAGTTCAATCCCGGCCCGCACCACTGACTTTTCGAATACATGTGCGGATTTCTATTCAATAATCACTTGCTTTAAGGTGAAGGAAAACATCGTGAGGAAACCTGCACACCTGAGAGTGCTCCATACAGTTCTCAATGGTGTGTGTAGTCCGCCAACCCGCACTAGGCCAGCGTGGTGGACTAAGGCCTTAGCCTTCTCGTACTGAGAAGAGGCCCGTGCCCAGCAGTGGGACAGTAATGGGCTGGTTATGTATACTATCTTAGACCCTTCATGTTGGTACCTACACAAATAAAAGGGCTCAACTAGCTCTACTCAAATAAATGGTCGAACCTATGTGTATATTTACTCTTACATGCTAAGTGGCAGAATATAAAAAAAAACGAAATGTGTGCTGGGACACATGGTAGAAGTGAAACTTTAATGGACAAGTGAAAAAACGAATCGCAACGGACAAGTGGAAAAATGAATGGAAACTGGCAAGTGGAAAAACGAATTGCAACAAAATTTTAACTTGAAGTTTTACGGGCAGGTTTTCAAATTGGATAAGTACATTAACAATTTAATTTGCCTGATTATTAGTTAAATCTATACTATAATAAAACTGTAAAGGTCGAAAAGTCTGTACATTGAGTATTTTTTCGCGAAAACCGGCTAGGGGGACTAGAAATAAGCTATAGAACACGAATCAATCGTTAAAAAAAATTATGTCTGTCTGTCTGTCTGTCTGTCTGTCTGTCTGTTTGTTACCTCATCACGTGAAAACGGCTGAACGGATCGTAATGAAACTTAGCATTTGTATTGGTATTAGTCTAACTTAAAATATAGGGTATGTTTTATCTGAATCGGTTGAGTAGATCCAGCGATACAGCTTGACCCCTCTATTGTATTAAGTTGCATACAAAGTAGAGGTCATGATTGTTGGTTGGTTGCAGGTTGCAGGTTCCTAAAATACAACTGGATTCTATTAGTATTATAGAAAATATAGAATAACATAACATAGCCCATCACTGTCCCGCTGCTGGGCATGGCCCTCTTCTTGGATTGAGAAGAGTTAAGGAACTGGATATTGTTAGTGTAATAGATTATCATAACATAATCAGCTCATTACCTACTGCCCCACTGTTGGGCACGGACCTCTTCTCGGAACGAGAAGAGTTAAGAAACTAGAAAATATAGAATAACATAACGTAGTCAACCCATTACTGTCCCACTACTGGGTATGGCTCTCTTCTCAAAATGAGAAGAGTAAATGAACTGGATATTATTAGTATTCTAGAATAACATAACATTACCATCCCATTACAGTCCCACTGCTGGATACGGGCCTCTTCTCAACATAAGAAGAGATGTGGTTAGTGTTATAGAATAACATAATCAGTCCAATTACTTCCCACTACTGGGCACGAGCGTCTTCTCAGAATGAGGGAGTTTAGGGCTAATTCCATGAAATTCCATCACCTTAGCCGGTTGTTTGTAAAAACAAAATATAGTATGGTCGGTAAATAGTGTAATCGTTTGTGTAGGCGCTTATATGTATACATTTGAAGATATTGTGTTCATAATTATGACACGATGTTATTTTCCGACATCCACGCGGACGGAGTCGCGGGCACAGCTAGTTTAACAAAAAATCCTTTCTTAGGTTTTCGCGATCACTACACATTATAATAAAACAAAGTTTAACCGGATTAAATCGCGTATATTATTTAAATTGGTTTCCCTGACGTTTCGAAAGCTTTGCAGCATTTCGTGGTCGCAGGTAGACTAAGATGACAAGCGTCTTTACAAATATTTCTAAAAAATTATTTTAATCTACCGTACAATATTATTAATTAAAATCGTTTCGATGCACGCAGTAATCCCCGTTAGTTAAATCCAGTAATTTAATCCGGTTAAACTTTGTTTTATTAAAAAATCCTTTGTATAATTATGTTGGAAAACGTAATTTGGTAAATAAAACCAACATTTAAACTTATCTATTGCTTTTTCTAGTTATACTTATATTTTTAACGCATTTACGCAATTAAAGCGATATCTAAAGATATAAATTTTAAAAAGATAAGTTCTGATGTCACCGAAAGACGTAAGTGTAAGCTAAATTCGCCATATAAATTATCAGTCATGATAGCATATCGTTGACATTGTTAGACTTATGAAATTATAGTCACGGGTTCAAATCCCACTAGAGCGTCTGGACTTTTTGTGTTTATTTAAGCGGCCGTAACGCTTTTTCGTGACAAAAAAATCCTAATACCCCCCCCGTCTAAATAGAAGTTTCACTTCAATATAGAAGTTTCACTTCAAAAAAACACAAAAAGCACAAACATTGATTTTTATAACAATATCCATGTAACACCTACCTGAAACTGATATAAATTCACTATATTCATTCATGCTTTGTTAAAATTTATTCGTGGTCCAAACAATGCAGTACCGACTTTTACGCGAGTAACCTACATGCGCTTGCTTCGATTCAAGCATGCGCGCTACAAGCGCGCTGCACATTGGCGATAACTACAATAACCCTTTGGTAACCTATTATGACACCCTTCATAACTTGCACGTGGCTTTGAAATAACTTTAGACATGTCTATTTTAAACCTTATTTCCTTTTAACATGAGGTTGAAAGTGCCTTGACAGTTTCATAAAGAAAACTTGTAATTTCTACGCAGATTAAAATATTTATGTAAGTAATTCATCATTTTGAATCTTAATGATGTCAAAATAAGGTTTAAGTTTGAAGAGAGATATTAGGAATTAATTAAAGTAATATTTGTTTAAAACAATATAAAAGACCTAAAACTTATTACGCAGCTTCTGATCAAAATCAATTGAAATTATAGTTACAACTTTATTGGCTTCATGTTACAGTTCAAAATTCAGTGACATTACATACTGAATTAAAAATTAGAACAAGTTCAACCCTATATCTAAGACCGTAAGTTTTATTTTTGAACGTTATTTTAAGATGCGTACACGCAAGAGTTGATGTGTTCCCCTAATAACACATGTTTGTTTGTCACTAAGTTTGTAACAATGCGGGCGAGATACCCGGCTGCAGCGCTTGTATGCTCATGTACATAAATGTTATAAAATTTAGCTTCCTAAATAATATAATTATAAATTACATGGTTTTTGCTCAGTTACAACTTAGAACAGCAGCGCAAATATTGTACCTGTATAATTAACGTATTTAACTATATCTACTGACTTAGTTGAAAGCGTGCGTGAACCTGGCAGTTGCTGATGCAGATATTGGAAATACAAGGGTGAGTCTGGAGCCAATTCTTGAGGAATGTGTACGGAAGCGATACGGGACCACTGAGGAATTATAAGTCCTCATTGTACGGGACGTTGTCCTACTGTCTGGTAAGATTTATTTAAGATTTAAAAAAACCGAGCCTTCTCATAGGTATATCTACAAATGCATTCCCGGTCCCTTTGATGGTGTCAACATCTATTGATGCGCTAAGAATCCATGGAGTTAAGGAATGGTGGAATTCATTGCGGTTTGTATTTCCTGATAGGTATAATCTCATGAGAAGATATAGTGCAATTCTTTACGTCCAGCTCCACACGGAACACCTCCTCTTAGACCATCAAAACTGTAATTATGCTTACCAAATACCAGCTACCGACGGAATTGTCTAACTCTTATAAAGTAGGTCTTCTTTCTTTCATTCAAGATAATATGTAAATCTTCTGCTTGCAGATTCTTTAAAAACACTATAAAAATAACGACTTCTGGAAGATGAAAGGGAACTGAAGAGATTGAATGGCCTGTTCTTAGACGAAGACCAGACGACAGGACACGACATAACACGATCAATACCTCAAACTTGCCTAAAGGATAAAACATTCTTATGTCCAAAGAGGGGTGCATTAAAAGAGCCTCCACGAGTGACGATATTTGGTTGATCGTCCGGCGCACCCTGGGCAGTCAGCCCCGGCCCCGCTACCAACCTGCTGACTGGTTAATCTTTTCCCCACGGCATGAGCTATACTCATGTCGACACGGTTAGAAGAAAAAGATGTTCAAAGAACCTCTTACCTGTTACTCAAAACTCAAAAGTAAGTACAAAATAAGTAGCACTTAAAACCGATCGTAACCGATTGTACCAGATCTGTCCGAGGGTTCGTTCGGGTGGTCTCGAGGGCAACTCAAGTTAATTCTGTACAAGCTTTTTATTGGCAATAAAACACGAACCCCATTTGTTGACGTATTATGGGGTTACAACGAAGGCGGTATGGTGATGTTTATTGACATTGTTTTTAGGAATAGTTATATTTTTGGATGTTTTTGATGAAAGAACAACTGAACTGCCTCGTTGTTCTAGTGGTCTTAAGCACGGCTGCTGAGCGTGGGGTCCTGGTTTCGATTCCCGGGTCGGGCAAAGTGTTATTGGGTTTTTTCATTGGAAAATTCTCAGTAGCAGCCCGGAGTCTGGATTTGTGCCCGGTTAGTGGCTATAGGCTCGCCTCCTATTACATGGGATTTATAACATAACTGGCGAAATGTGGGTGTACCTACTATACACCTCTGCCTACCCTTTCGGGGAAATACAGGCTTGATATTATGTTATTGTTGTGTTTGATGAAAGATCTACCTACATTGTACAGGCGACCTCACGTCAGGGGTAACACTTGAATTAATAAAACCGCCCTTGTTGCTTACGAAATAAAGACGCTTCTAAGTCAAACTGTTCCACTGACGTGAGGTGGACTGTACCTACTAATATCAAAATATCCATAGTCATTCCAGTACAACAGTTTCCTGATCCGTATGCTGAGGTTTCTAGGTTTATCTTTCATTACATCTAAAAACTGCTTCACGCTGACAAAAAATAATCAGCCTGCTATTACTGTTTCACTACTGGGCACGGGCCTTTCCTCAGAATAAGAAGGATTCAGACCTTAGTCCACCACACTGCGTGTTGGTGGACTACACAAACCATCAAAAACTTTATGATACACTCTCAGGGGTGCAGTTGTGCAGGTTTCCTCACGATGTTTTCCTTCAATTAAAGCAAGTCATCGAATTCTGATCCACACATGAATCCGAACTAAAGACCTCCTGCATGGAAGATAGCATTTGGAAGGCTATCATGACTTGAAGAAGGTAGCTGGGGGGAGACTGGATGCGGAAGGTGGAGGACTGAGGTTTGTGGTGCAGCTTGAGAGAAAGAATGAAAAGCTTTTATTTAGCACAGGACAATGACAGAACAACAATAACATCAATAAAATGACTAAAATTAGACATAAGTAAACATGAAGTTGCTGCCGGGCAATCCGGGCATGCCCATGCCAGGGTCACCAACTCAACATGTGCTGGCGTGGAACATCCAGCGCTGATTTTCAGTTGGTGCCCTGCAGTGACACACGTACAAAGGAACCATGTTAATGGAAGAGACCTATGTCCAGCAGTGGACTGCGCTTCCCTTTGATGGTGACGAAGACTATCACTGCTTCGGGAGAGAGGGTGACGTTGGCACAGTGGTCTCGAACCTACCGATTTTTCGGTATTTCTACTGATATGAGGACTGTTCTACCGATATACTGAAACCGAACAATTTTTTCACGATTTCTGAGCAAGAAAATTCATGAAATAAATTACTGTTTTCTGCCCATTTATTTGCCAATCCTGAGCACTTTTGATAATTACGAGCAAAACTGCAATCAAATTAATTGAAGTTACATCATGAAATAGGTATGGCAAAATTATTCTAAAGATCACCGATTGAATTTCTTATGTTTTCGCGATCACTACACATTATATTAAATTATTTAAATAATATACACGATGTTTTATCACCACCGATTGATTTTGTGTCATTTTTGAAAAATGTTTGAATTTTTTTAAAGTGAATATTAAGAAAGTATTGTTTTTTTTATAAGGACAGAAAAAAAAAAAAAAAGATTTGAAAATGTATGAAACGTATGTATACCTAGTGCTGTGTTAGACTACCCAACAATGTTTACATGCCCTATTTTAGGCGGAATATTATGTACCAATACAATTTTTTTTTACCATCTACGTATTCACGCAAATAAAGAATTGAATTGAACAATTTGTTTTTTTTTTCAGAAACAAATTAATTGTATGGTGAATTCTGTAAGTTTCTAACAATTTACAAGGATAACAAAGTCTTAAAATTGAAAAATTTAATTAAATATTATTTTTACTTCATCATCCTCCTGCCCTTATCCCAATTTATTTGGGGTCGGCGCAGCATGTTTTTTCTTCCAAAGATCTCTATCAGCCGTCATCTCCGTGTTTACTTTCTTTCTATTCATATCATCTTTCACACAATCCATCCATATTTTATTCGGTCTCCCTCTTTTCTTATAGCCATCAACATTCATACTTAAAACTTTCCTTGTAACATGCTCCCCATTCCTCCTCATCACATGCCCATACCATGATAGTCTGTTGCTACTTAACTTCTCTGTCACTGGCGCTACTTTCAGACTCCCTCTTACATATTCATTCCTTATCCTATCCATTCTCGTTACACCACACATTCCTCTTAACATTCTCATCTCGGCTGCATGCACTTGCCTTTCATTAATTCCTTTCGTAGCCCAACATTCCGATCCATACAGGACAGCAGGTCTTATCATGGTCTTATAAATATTATTTTTACTTGTTATACCAATTTTAGGTACAAATATACCGATTTTTGGGGGCAGCTCTACCGATTTTGTATTTTGACGTTCGAGACCACTGCGTTGGCAATCAAAAACTATACTCTTTTCCCATGTCAATTGATATTAGGCAGGCTTTTGCAGAGAAAATTAGAAATAGACTACATTGGGCCGTGCTCAAATAAACGATTAATTGTTGATCCTGTTCACAAGTTCAATTCATATGGATCAGGTGATTACAATAAAGGAAGCTGCGTTAAGATAACAGGCATGAAGCATGTAGGTAAGCCATTGATAGCTATGTGCTCGGTGCAAATAGTTGACCTGCTGACTGGCGCCGGCGGTGAGTGGACGGAACAGGAGAATGGCAGAAGTTCAGGTATGTATTAACCCATGTAAGTATCAGGGGCTCGAGAATAACAGCCAAAATGAATATCCAATCTACCCATGATTTTAATACAGATAGAAATTTGACATAAGCTCTATACAAAATATGTCAGATTTCTATCTCTAGTAGGGTAAATCGTGGATAGATAAGATTTTATTTTTTATTTTTTTATTGGGTCTTTTATTTTTAATTTGAATGTTTGTGTTTTGCCTAGATAAGATATTAGTTTTGGCCGTTTGTGGTTATTACTTTGATCTACTAATTTACAAGATGAAGCGACATTGCCACTGTTAGGGGTAAGATGGATAATTTACAAGATGAAGCGACATTGCCACTGTTAGGGGTAAGATGGATAATTTACAAGATGAAGCGACATTGCCACTGTTAGGAGTAAGATGGATAATTTACAAGATGAAGCGACATTGCCACTGTTAGGGGTAAGATGGATAATTTACAAGATGAAGCGACATTGCCACTGTTAGGGGTAAGATGGATAATTTACAAGATGCAGCGACATTGCCACTGTTAGGGGTAAGATGGATAATTTACAAGATGAAGCGACATTGCCACTGTTAGGGGTAAGATGGATAATTTACAAGATGAAGCGACATTGCCACTGTTAGGGGTAAGATGGATAATTTACAAGATGAAGCGACATTGCCACTGTTAGGGGTAAGATGGATAAGCCCCCAAACCTCGATAAGCAGGTTAATTCGTATCCCGGTTGTGATAGAAATGTTTCTAAAAGTGCTCTACCCATAACATTTTCCATTGTAACTATAGGACTGACCCTATCGCTCAAAATTGGCTGCAAAGTTACGTTCAAAGTTCAAAGCATTATTTGCAACTAAGTGTACAATTGACAAACATTTCCTGTAAAGGTGAATGCTACAGGGTAGCCCGCGAAATTCAATTTTTTTGGCGTTTTTTGCAAATTGTAGCTTTATTTCGCATTGTATATCAGTCAAAATATGATTGGCGGAAATAGTAACAATATATCTAAGGAATAATACTCATGAAAAATATTAACTTAGCTCTATAAGCTGTATAAGCTCGAAAATCGATAATTTGATTGTAATATTATCGAGCTAGTACAGCTAATAGAGCTAGGTTTAATATTTATTATGAGTATTATTCAGTAAATATATCGTTATTATTTCCGCCAATCATATTTTGACCGATATACAACGCGAAATAAAGCTACAATTTGCAAAAAACGCCAAAAATTTTGAATTTCGCGGGCTACCCATTCACATTAAATAGGTACAGCCCAGGTAGAATACTGCCACATGTTTGGATTGGAAGTAGCGAAGCGAAGTAAAGGTAACCGCTTAACATCAGGCGGGCCTTTAAACTGTTTTTTTCTTACTTGTCTTATATAGTAAACAATGTTGGCATGTCTTTTTAATGCAATTCGTCAATAATAATTAACAAAAGACATTATGTTAACAATTTCACACACTAAATAATAATAAATAATAAAGTTGATATATGTCGGGAATGCCACTGTCCCGGGGAATCCATCCGTCATATTATTTCTGGTTGTTCTAGTCTTGCTAACGGCGAATATTTGCATAGGCACAACCTAGTGGCCAGGATTATTCACCAGCAACTTGCCCTGAAGTACAACCTTGTGGAAACAGAAGTACCATACTACAAGTATGTGCCCGACCCAGTTCTTGAGAATGGTCATGTGACATTGTACTGGGATCGGTCTATCATCACTGATAGGACTATTGTTCACAACAAGCCTGATATAGTGGTGATAGATCGATCAGAGCGCCGCACGATGATTGTTGATGTCATCATCCCGCATGACGGGAATCTCGTGAAGGCCGAAAAAGATAAAGAAATAAAATATCTTGACTTGGCACACGAGGTTGTCGACATGTGGGATGTTGACTCGGCAGTCATTGTGCCGATAGTCATTTCGGTCAATGGCTTAATAGCTAAGAGCCTCGACCAACACCTTCAGAGGCTCTCGTTAGGCGGTTGGACCAAGGGCTTGATGCAGAAAGCGGTACTTCTTGACACGGCGCGTATCGTGAGGAAGTTCCTCTCTCTGAGGCCCTTACCGCCGGTAGCTTGGACCTTGTTCCCGATGCCGGTGGGCTACTATTTTTTATATTTTTAAATGTGTTGTGTTTTTTTTTTTTATAAAATATTTAAAAATGTAATAAATAAGTGTATAAAAATGAATAAATGGAATAATAAATACTTTTGGGACATTTTTACACAACACCATCTAGTCCCAAACTAAGCAGAGCTTGGACTATGGGTACTAGACAATGGATATAATACTTATATAGTTTTTTTTTTGTAAATACATACTTATAATACATAAGAAACACCCACTGCTTAAATAATATTTATTTAAGCAGTTGCAGTGCAGTTGCAGCAAAGTTTCGATCAAAACAATGCTTTTCGTATTCTCTTATCTACGGCGATCGCTGTCAGAAACGAACTGCAGCGTCACTGCAACATGATCGGCGCGTCATGAAATTACGTGAATTAGGGCCCTAATCGAGTTCTCACCGTGCCAGAATATTCACCACAGAGAATAAGGTCCTTGGAAAAGGATTTACTGCCCGTGCCTAGGGTGCACCGGTCCAAAAACAGCTGTTCCTTTCCGACGTATCGATAAGGAGCAACAGCCATCAGCCACACGAGGAGGTGTTCTCTCCCAGCACCCCTACTAACCTAATCTTCTGAATCAACCTTTTATTACGGCATCCGTCCTGACCCACGAGTTGACATGGCTGTCCATATACAGACCATCGCTGATATTAAAGCTTTACCTTATCCGAGGAGTATTAGTTACTGAGCGATCTGTGTGCACAGGCTAAATATACTCTTTTATTATATTCCTGAGAAACACAGAATGTATTGATACGGAGTTTATCAGGTGGACAGATATGGGTATGAAACGATAGATTATAAAAATATTATTTATAGTGATCTAGAAGAATAAGGACGCCCTACAGCCAGATGGGCCGTCAACCTGGAGAAGGTAGCTGGGGGGACTGGGTGCAGATGGGGGGAAGCTATATTATTAACATTAGATACCTACTAGGGTGGAGCGAAAAAACTTTTTTTTTTCAAATTTTATTTCAATTACAATGAAATACAGCAACACAGAAATTACCAACTTGATTTCTTCAGGAGACAATTTACTGTATTTCATTGACTTATACTGTATTTAGAGAAGTTTCTCTGCCATGCTCAGGTATTGGAAAGGTGTGTCAAGGTTGTAACAGTGCCTTACTTATCTGTTCGTGGGCAAGAGTGTCACTTTTTGAAACCAAATCACACTATTTTCGCTTACATGGATGTTAGGAGGTCTCTCGTATGAATACGTGTTTTGCTGTATGTTTCTTGTTTTAATAATTTTTAATTAAATAATTAACACACAATCTCAAAATCTCATTAAACTGACACCTATTTGCATCTCATATTTTCTTTTATTTTTAAAACTTCAAGTCTAGTGTTCTCAAGATGTTGACTAAGCAAGCTGAAATTTTGTACAAGTGCTTCTTAGGCTATGGATCAATAATTGATAATACAGGAAAAATAAAATTAGAAAAAAAAATGTTTTTTTCGCTCCACTACCTACTAAGAAATAATTTAAAGTTTTTATGAAACTTTGCTTACCCCGGTAACCGATAATACAAACCGGTCGACATTAGATAGTATAGCAATTACGACAAACGCATGGAAGGTCAGCGGTCAGCGCGACACCTTGACCCACGAAGCACGGCGGCCATCCTACCCGCCCGTGACTCATGACGCATGCTCTTGTTATAATACACACTGTAGTGACATGCATTACAGTAGGTATTGTATGAAAGATGCGACAAAACTCTGCTGCTGTCCACGCCAGTAAGGTGACTGATATTAGATTCTATGCCAGTGACGGAAGGTCAGCGTAACGCCTTGACCTACGAAGCACGACAGGTAACCTACCCGCTTGAGACTCATGAGTCATGTCGCATGCTCTTATCTGTGTAAATTGTTGCAGAAAACTTATTATTAGTGACAGATTCATGGACGAATAAAAAAAGGCGGACGGAATCTCGCCAAACATAAAGTGAAGCACCCATAGTAAGACGGCTTAAATGTACGGCTGGCACTCACACATTCACACCCATACTAAGATAAAAAGCCGCGATTGCGCAACAAATCTCGTGTCGTGACGGTAGTCATTGTCATAGTGTCACAAATAAAATAACAATATATATTAAAATGCTGTCGAAATTATAGTGGGTTTAGGAAAAAATTACTCCGAAAAAAGAAAAGTAGTAGTAGTTGAAAGTACTCCGTAAAATCCTGGGGCCGACAAAAACACAGCATGGTACGCTGAGAGTCCGGAAGAATGCCGAAATCGAAGAGCTAGTGGACGAGCCTAACATCACTGGCGTAATCAAAGCACAACGTTTGCGATGGCTCGGCCACGTCGAACGCATGGGGGAAGACCGAGGAGCCAAGAAAGCGTATCTTGGCCAACCAACCGGACGTAGACCAGTAGGTCGCTCCAGATATCACTGGGAGATGCTGTGGCGGCTGATCTACGAGAGCTTCAAGCTATCAACTGGCGAGATATCGCGCAAGATCGAGGAAAGTGGAGAGTTCTCGTTTCGGAGGCCAAGACTCAATTTGGGTCGATGAGCCAGAGGAGTAAGTAAGTAAGGAAAAAATTAAGTGCTTAAATCTTCAATCTTCTTACCGATATTCCGTCCGCCTTTTTTTATTCGTCCAAGGACTGATGGTGTTGGACAATAATAATTTGGCTTATTTGACAACTGACTCGACTGCCTCGTTGGATTGCTAAGCGTGAGGTCCGCCAGGGTTCGATTCCCGGGCTAGGCAAAGTGTAAATGGGTTATTTTCGTTTGAAAATTTTCAGTGCCCGGAGTCTGGATTTGTGCCCGATTAATGGCAATAGGCCATGCATGGAGCTTACCTAATACATAACTGGCGAAGTGTGGGTGTATTATACCCCTTTGCCTACTCTCTCGGGGAATACAGGCGCGATGTTATGCTATGTTATTTAGCAAGTGGTTAAACTTCAATAAACTTTTTCTTCGGGTCATCGGTCCATATGGCGGGGGGGCGCCCTACGCTACGTTTGCCGACTCAAGGACTCATCTGCTCCAGCGGCCATCAATACTTCGATAGACATGGCCAGCCCACTGCCACTTCAGCTTACTGATCCTACAAGCTATGTCGGTCACTCCGGTTTTTCTCCGGATAATCTCGTTACGGATTTTATCCTTCAAAGAAACTCCAAGCATAGCTCACTCCATAGTATGCTGAGCGACTTTGAATTTATGGATTAGCCCAACTGTTAGTGTCCACGTCTCGGCACCGTAAGTCATGACAGGCAGGACGCACTGGTTTAAAACGCTTGACTTCAAACTTTGCTGTATAGGCGACGAGAAGACGCGTCGAAGATTGCCAAATGCTACCCAGCCCAACTTGATCCTTCTGTCGGCTTCTTTCTCGATATTGTGTCTACCAAGCTGAAAGACCTGCCCTAAGTAGACGTATTCCGTTCCAACGAGGTCCGACCCTTCGGCAAATATTGGCCTTTTTAGGGTTCCGTACCCAAAGGGTGCCAACGGAACCCTATTACTCTCGCTACGCTGTCCGTCCGTCCGTCCATCCATCCGTCCGTCTGTCTGTTACAGTACGTTATCTTTGTAACGGTAATAGATAACCAGTTGAAATGTTTACAGAATATGTGTTACAATGATGACTATCACGAAAAATACTAAAAACTAAAAAAAGTCTAAAATAAAAGGGGGACCCCATACAAGAAACCTCGAAAAACATGCATTTTTTTCAACGTTTTTTGTTCCTGCTCTATCTTCAAAAAGGTAATACATACCAGGCTCAAACTTGGTCTGATTATAGTGCATACTATGTAGTTTAGCAACAAATACTAAAATAAAAATAGGGAAAACATAGACAAATGTGGTGATACCTGCGTAAGAAAGAGATGTAAAAATTCAAATTTCGCGTGCGATTCGTTGATGTGTTTAGATGAGCTCTCGAAAATTAAATCAGATTGACTATCGGTACATCGAAGTGTTAAAGTATTTGTATGAAAACGCCACTATGTCAGTCCGATTACAGGACCAAGCCTCGAAACCTATCCTTCTGCAGCGAGGTGTGAGACAGGGAGATGTGATCTCTCCGAAACTCTTCACTGCTGCATTGGAGGATGTCTTCAAGGTTCTGGACTGGAATGGGCTAGGCATTAACATAAACGGCGAGTACATCACTCACCTTCGGTTTGCCGACGACATAGTAGTCATGGCTGAGACCATGGAGGACCTCGGTACAATGCTCGATGACCTCAGTAGAGCTTCCGATAGAGTGGGTCTTAAAATGAATATGGACAAGACAAAGGTTATGTCGAATTCCCATATAGCACCCATTCCCGTAAGCATCGGAGAATCTACACTCGAAGTTGTTGACGATTATGTATACCTAGGACAAACTGTCCAGCTAGGTAAGTCCAACTTCGAGAAAGAGGTCAATCGTCGAATCCGACTCGGTTGGGCAGCGTTCGGGAAGCTACGCAATATCTTCTCGTCCAAAATACCGCAGTGTCTCAAGACGAAAGTCTTTGACCAGTGTGTGTTGCCAGTAATTACTTACGGTACTGAAACGTGGTCGCTCACAATGGGCCTGATAAGAAGGCTCAAAGTCACTCAAAGGGCAATGGAGAGGGCTATGCTCGGAGTGTCCCTGCGTGATCGAATTAGAAATGAGGAGATTCGCAGAAGAACGAAAGTAACCGACATAGCCCGAAGAATTGCCAAACTTAAGTGGCAGTGGGCGGGGCACATTGCTCGCAGAACGGATGGCCGATGGGGCAGTAAAGTTCTGGAGTGGCGACCGCGTACTGGAAGGCGCAGCGTGGGCAGGCCCCCCACAAGGTGGACCGACGACCTGGTGAAGGTCGCGGGAATCCGCTGGATGCGGAAGGCACAGGACCGGTCGTTGTGGCGATGCTTGGGGGAGGCCTATGTCCAGCAGTGGACGTCTTTCGGCTGAAATGATGATGATGATGTAATTAAATCAGTTTCTATGGAGTATAAGGTCGTGGGTGGTACGGAACCCTTACTGTGTGAGTCCGACTCGCTCTTGGCCGGTTTTTCTTATTACGTCCCCACAATCCGTTGTGACCAACGACAATACAGCCCAATAGACGCCTAATGTTGAATATAATGCGTACAATAAATTCTGCCACTAGACTGAGGCGGGGTACTGCAATCCGATTGGCCCTACCAAGACGGCTATTGGCTAATCACTAACGCGGCAGTTTTGACGGCTCATGTAAATGGTCGAAACTGATTTGAAGATTTCAAGTGGCGAATAGTGGCGACCTACATTAGTGAAATTTCATAGATGTGTTGCAGACATCGGTCGCCTGTTATGAGGCGTCTATGGGCTGTATGGTCGTTGGTTGTGACCTAGATTTGTCAGCTGTTTACGTTAATCCAATTGATACGACTCTGTATCGTAAATATCTACTGTATATAGTAAGTACGTACTGTATACATATAATATAGTATACAGTGACTCACTTGCCGAATGTGTTTTACGTAATTAGGGTGGACTGGGGACAAACGGTATTCCTGTGTGCCAAAGGCAAAATGTGAATCTTGTTTTGAACAACGATATTGTTGTTTTATCTTTATAATTTTTTTTAATGGAATTTGATATTTTATGGAATGTTTGGCTAATATTTACACCACAACATGACCTATTATGATTATGCAGCTCATGTCGACACGGCAGAAGAAGTTTGAAAATATATGGAATCGTAGACAAATAGAAAAATACGTTTATTATTATTATTAGCCGAGGTCCTTTTACGGGTTGAATGTACATCATCATTATGAACAACTTTTACCGTGGGAAAAACGGTGAAATCACGAAAAAAATATCAGCTTTTGCTTACATTTTATCAAGTTATGCGAACCTAAATGTATGGAGCAGCTGTTTTTTTAGCAATTTCAGGTTTGATCTTCTAGTAAATGTTGTTCATAATGATGAGTACAATGACCCCTTAAAAGGTTTTTAGTTTTTGTATATACATCCTGTATAGTCTGAAATGCGTATGAAAGAAGGTCGTCCCGCTGCACGCTGTGTCTTTCAAGAAGTTTACATAGACAGAGCGAAATAAATAAACTATTGCATTTCAAAGTGGACTGTAAATAATGTCCACTTTGTCAATTTCACCCTACACTATACGGCTGCTACCAAACACAGTAAGTAGTTGACACCGCGTAGGCGTATCCGATACAATCCACTGATAACATACTTTAATGGACTTCATTTAGGCCGTATATGTTTTGCAAGTGAATTTGGAAACTTGCTACAGTTTGGGGAGATATTAGATAAGATATTTGGACATTGCAATTATGGCTCTTTTTACAAAAAAGGGAATTGTAAAGTCTAGAAACCAATACACCTGAAAGGTCTCCAAAAATCTTTTCGATTGTGTGTATAGTCTCGCATCATGCCAGCATTATAGTGGAATATGGTCTGGCTTGAGCCTTCTAAGAAGAAGATAAGAAGGCTCAGTCACTCAAAGGTCAATGGAGAGGGCTATGCTCGGAGTGTCCCTGCGTGATCGAATCAGAAATGAGGAGATTCGCAGGAGAACGAAAGTAACCGACATAGCCCGAAGAATTGCCAAACTTAAGTGGCAGTAGGCGGGGTAAATTGCTCGCAGAACGGATGGTCGATGGGGCAGTAAAGTTCTGGAGTGGCGACCGCGTACTGGAAGGCGCAGCGTGGGTAGGCCCCCCACAAGGTGGACCGACGACCTGGTGAAGGCCGCGGGAAACCGCTGGATGCGGAAGGCGCAGGACCGGTCGTTGTGGCGATGCTTGGGGGAGGCCTATGTCCCGCAGTGGATGTCTTTCGGCTGAAATGATGATGATGATGAGCCCTCTATGAAGAGGCTTTTTTGAGACGGAGAAACTGCTTAGCGTATGTCACACCACCCGGGGAAGAAGTGTGGTTATGCGGGACTCGCACCAGTCGCACCCACTAAAAACTCCGCCGTGTGCCTACTTACGACGCCTTGGGTGGATGGGCTACGAGAACTGCAATGCATGGTATTCGCGACCCATGCTGCGCGGCCCACATCAGGGCCTTCCACTTTCTACCTAAATAAACTCTCTTTCGGTGATTTCCTGGCTCACTTGGGACATTGGGACTCGTAGGCCATTAAATGTGGATTATGCGGACGATAGACTCTTCAATATAACAGCCGTTGGCCACTCTGACCCGTCCTCCTGTGGTCGATCGGATTAGCGGGAGTCTTCTTCCCTGACCCGCTCTACCGCTTTTAAGAAGAAGTCCTAGACTAGCAGTGAGACAGAAATTGGCTGATTATGTTATTTTATTAAACTCTAAACAACTATATTCTTGTCTTATTTACCCAATGACGTTATACGGAGGTGACCGCCCCCGGACAACGCACTTTAGATTTGATAAGATCCGCGGATTCCGCGAAACAGCGACCAGTATGTGACATACCTAACTATGTGATATACTTAAGTAATGCCTGTGAGCTAACACAGTCCAGGTCCGAACTATTAGCCCGATAAAGATACTAAATAAATGGGCAAAAGTCTTGTTTTTTAAATATATATCAAAAAATCATTTATTTCGGACATGACATAGCATCCATAGCATCTTCGCTGAATCTTCTCGTCGCCTATGCCGCAAAGTTTGAAGACGATAGGTCTTCAACCAGTGCGTCCTGCTTGTCATGACTTACGGTGCCGAGACGTGGACCTGAGAGTTGGGCTAGTCCACAAATTCAACGTTGCTCAGCGAGCTATGCTATGCTTGGAGTTTCTTTGAAGGATTAAAATCCGTAACGAGATTATCCGGAGAAGAACCAGCGTCAGGAGCTCTTAACCGAGGAGTTTTAACCGACTTCTTTTTTAGGATTCCGTACCCAAAGGGTGCCAACGGGACCCTATTACTATCGCAACGCTGTCTATTCGTCCGTCCGTCCGTCCGTCCATCTGTCTGTCACAGATTATAGTGCATATTATTAAGTTTAGAAAGAAATACTAAAAATAGGGCAAACATGTTTTTTTTTATGTGGTGGTACCATAGAGGAAATGAATATAAAAGTATTCCGTGGGTGGTACCTACGTAAAAAAGACGTGCAAAAATTCACATATCGCGCACGGTGCGTTGATATCTTTTGATGAACTCTCGTAAATTAAATCAGTTTCTAAGGGGTATCTGTCGATGGATGGTACAGAACCCTTACTGCGCGAGTCCGACTCGCACTTGGCCGGTTTTTAATATTATTTTAATTCACTTGGATCAAAGGCGTTGCACTAGAAGGCACCGGTGCGGTGCGGTCCACTGGTGTTCCCGGAGCCCTCTATTTTGTGCTGAGGATGGCCACCGCGTGGTTTTAGTCGGTAGGAGTCCGACATATTCCTCCACCCCAGACGAAGGATATCCATGAAGATGAGGATTTCCACCCGAAAACAAAAAAAGGGCTTTTACTTGAGTACCCCAATTTTCTTCTCAGAGCTATAAAATTTTCAAAAGAAAAATATTCAAGCAAGACCTCACAGTATACAAAAGGAATGGTATCATATAATCAGGATATATTATGTATCATATATTATGACGCATTTTAAATGCTGAAGTTATGATCAAAATAAAGCTTAATCTGCACTAACGCCATGTTGTCGGCGCGTCGCTGTCACTGACCATATGCGCACGCGCCGCTCGTAAACGAGTATCATTTAGTTGTGGCACTGAGTTGACGCGCTCTTTTTGGTACCGAATTAAGATTATGAAATGCAGATTCAGTTTGTTGCTTAAATAATAAAGAAAATGCCAAAGCATTTAAAAAAATATACATTTTTTTTTTTTCTGTGAGACCTATAAAAATCTTCCTGATTCTCTATTGGTGCCTTTTCAGGAAATGAGTGTGAGTTCGAATACAATTGTCGTCGCCTATGTGGTGTCTTGGTGTTTGATACAGGTGATTAAATAAAACACATGAATTTTTATTCAAATGCGCGTGAAACACACCCCATTCGTCTTGACATCTCCCAAGGTCATGCCTGAGTGCTATGCACAAGAGCATACTCTGCATGGCTTCAAAAATATTAACTAAGCGACCAAATTACATCAAAGATTCAAACTTGACACAATGTAAACGTAAACTAATATTAATGCTGCTATACCATTGATGAATTCCTTCTTGACAAAATTTTATGTGACCGATTTATGTACTTATGCTAGAAAATACTTTATTTTTATTTTTTTATCATCAGCTAATTATCTAATGTTTCAGAATTGTCATTTTCATCACCATCATCATTTCAGCCGAAAGACGTCCACTGCTGGACATAGGCCTCCTCCAAGCATATGTTGGGGGGATATGCCAGAATCACCACGCTTGGCAGGCGGGTTGGCGATCGCAGATGGTTGGTTAAATACTCAGAACGCTGCTGCCCTTCCTCTGGTGAATCCCTTAGTCCCTTTTAGGACACCCATGAGAAGAGATAGGGATTGAATTGACATTTTAATTGTTTTCAAATATTTTATTATTTTTTGTTAAATTGTATGCAATGCCTCTTTTAATTTCTCATATTGTTAAATAATGGGTAGATTTATGAGTTCCCATAAAATAAGTATAAGACCTATTGTATCTTGACTAGTGTGGCAAGCACATATATTTAATTATTTATTTTCTGCTTACATGAAATATGGTATAGGCTCGCCCTCTATTACATGGGACTATAATATAACTGGCGGAATGTGGGTGTAGTATTATACCTCTGCCTACCCCTTCGGGGAAATACAGGCGTGATGTTATGTTATTTTATGTTATAGTTATGACATATGGTGCTGGGTAAAAAAGTCCCCAATATTTATTATTACTATTTATCACAGTAAAATATCTAAATTAGTTTCCGACAGTTTTTATCGTATAATTAGTAACGTGAATCGATAGTTCCCATAACTTTAGCTGAAAGCATGTTGAAGTGACGAAATCGGATGCAAAGTCATGACATCCCTTTACATCCATTCCATTACCATGTTTTTCTACCACACGAAGCAAAACGAGCTTGAATACAAAAATAGACACCATTCAGCTCTACAAAAGCAGATCGGAGTGGAACCTTCCTATAAGTTCAATGTCTACGATCAGAGGTTCCCAAACATCGCGGAAGTGCTCAGAGGTCGCGACCCTTTGTTAGTCCTCACGCGGCGACTATGTTTGGGCATCCGAGATGTGTGACTCAGGCTATGGGCAAGCAATTACACTTGACGGGCAAGTACCCATGTGTAGGTATGTACTGCCTTTTAGTGGGTAGGATTTTTTTCTGGGTTATGTTTTGTTTGAGCAACATTGAATCTGCGATTTTGTGAGAACAAATCTGGGGCCTTATTCCCTACTGGTACGAGCACTGAACCAAATTGACCTAATGTCTATTCCTTAGAGATTTTACTGTCATTTCCTCTAGGAATTGACATTGACTAGATTTGCGGTACCATTTAGACAACAACCTAAAGTCTGTTTTTTCTCCCTCGTCTTATTTAGTAAACAATCTTGGCATGTCTCTTTATTCAAATAACTACTGCTGGAATATAATTACTAGTTCTGTATTCACATGTATTAGGTAAAAAAAAAAAGTGAGTTTGACGACTTATGTGGTCTATTGTTGGACTGCTGATCACGAAGACGTGGGTTCGATTCCCACAGGACACAAATATTTGTGTGATGAACATAAGTGTTTGTGTTGGTCTGGGTGTTTCTTAACATAACAACATAACATAACATCACGCCTGTATTTCCCCGAAGGGGTAGGCAGAGGTGTAATAGTACACCCACATTTCGCCAGTTATGTTATAGTCCCATGTAATAGGGGGCGAGCCTATTGCCATTGACCGGGCACAAATCCAGACTCCGGGCTGCTACTGAGAATTTCCTAATGAAAAAATCCAATAACACTTTGCCCGATCCGGGAATCGAACCCAGGACCTCACGCTCAGCAGTCGCGCTTGCAACCACTAGACCAGCGAGGCATTAGTGTTTCTTATGTATTATAAGTATGTATTACAAAAAAAAAGTATATAAGTATTATATCCATTGTCTAGTACCCATAGTACAAGCTCTGCTTAGTTTGGGACTAGATAGTGATGTGTAAAATGTCCCAAAAATATTTATTTTATTTATTTATTTTTAATACCGGAACGCGTGTCGCCGGTTTTCCAACACATGAATACTCAATTACGACCACCATGTTTCTGGTATTCAATGCAAAATAAATTAAGCCAAAAAATTCGTTGTTAGATATGCTGCAAAAAACAATTTTAGTGAATCTGCGACCAAAACAGCATTGATAATCAAGTAAACGGTTCGCGCACTGGTGTCCTACGAGACACCTGTACGCGGTGACACTATCACGCGCCTTTGCCACTTCTATTACCTTGTATTATTTAGATTTCTATGGGAATTATACATCAAATCAAAATCAAAAAAAATCTAAATGTTTATTTCAGTAACTTATAAATACAACGTGTATCAGAAATGCGTGGTCATATTTAAATAGCTTATTCAGGGGATGCTATCGAACAACTTTTACTATAGGACCAACCCTGAAATCGCGAAAAAAATGTCAGCTGTTCCCTACTAAATCATCGATGTCGCTCGACAGAATGTTAGAATCAGCTGATATTTCGCGATTTCAGGGTTTGTCTCATAGTAAAAGTTGTTCGATAGTATCCCCTGAATAAGCTATTTAAATATGACCACGCATTTCTGATACACGTTGTATATCACTTTACAGTGTTAGGAGTCTTCCTTTAAGCAACAATATGCTTGTGTTAGAAGAAACCGCTCTTCCGTTGATTTATCTTCTAATATAATATTATACACGCTGAAATTTGAATCGCTTATTTCCCGAAAAGAGGTCATTGTACTCATCATTATGAACAACTTTTACTATGGGACCAACCCTGAAATCGCGAAAAAAATAAAAAAATCAGGTGGTCCCTACATTTTATCGATTTAAGTGAATACAATTAATGTAAGGACCAAATGTTTTTTATTTCGCGATTTCAGGGTTGGTCCCATAGTAAAAGTTGTTCATAATGATGAGTACAATGACCCCTTTTCGGGAAATAAGCGATTCAAATTACAGCATGTATAAGGCACTGAAGTTTTAATTAGACACAGCCTTAGAAGAAGGCTATCTTCTACACATGTTGTTGTTTCCACACTAGTTGTTATTTCAGTTGTTATTGGCAAAGGTCCCACTTAACATCAGGTGGGCCTTTAGCTCGTTTGTTTTTGTTTATTTGTTTTGTCATCCTATAGTATAAAAAACAAAAATCGTTAATTAATAACTGTATACATAGGAGGCTGTCTCTGTCCAACAGTGGAATCATACAAGCTGATACCGATCATCCAATGTAAGTTGATAACACAAGCAAAGGTCACGTCAATAAGGACAGGTTCACAAATACTTTGCGGAAGAACCTTATACCTTACAGCTCTTTATTAGTTCTGCATGACAGTATGCCCATATTTGGGTATCACAATGCGCGTGATTCACTTACATAAACTGTCATATTCATTGCAAGAACACGATGGTGACTAGACCAAATTCTTTCAAGAATCAAAAATATACCGCGTTAGGCATAGATATGGGGAATAATTTTGCCCAGCAGTGGGACACCGAATAAAAAATTGGCATACTAATACATAGGCACATACTATCATGCCTATATTTTTATTGGGGTAGGCAGAGACTATAGATTTCAATCGGCTGAGATAAATTGGAACGCTTTAGTTAATGTTTATAATTACGATTGAGTAAGTGTTACAGATAAAGCTTAGCTTAGGTGATTTGTGATTTTATCTACACTCATATCGTAAAATTCGAATTATGAACTCAAAAGTAATGTCATAATGACATACTTTACGCACATGCACCAGTAATGAATTTGAAAAATTTCATTACGATACAGTTTGCTGGACAAAACAAAGCTGTAATTTAATTTTTTTTCCATAACCACACACTTCAGCCCAACTAAGGAGTTTTTAATGCCACTTCGGCCCAAACAAGGAGTTTTTAATGCATGTTTTTTAGAAGCCGTACTGTTTTATATAAAAGAGTACACAAAATTCAGGGTGGCACTACTAGTCATACATTACAAAATTTAATCTTTTAAAATCGCATTTTCGTGTTTATTATCATGTTTTCGCCACACTATATTTTATTATCTGTGTAGACGCGCGCTAGGGCGCGTGCGCGGCCGCGCGCCATGGCCTACTGGATTTGGTCGTCATAACTTGTGAATTTATTGTGATTGTTTACGCTATTATTATTTTTTTGTTAGCCTAAAGTTTTATTCGTCCGTGTGCCGGACGCAAAGAATTTCACCACCCTATATCTTCTCATGGGTGTCATAAAAGGCGACTAAGGGATTCACCAGAGGATGGGCAGCAGCGTCCTCCGAGTATTTAACCAACCAACTGCGATCGCCAACCCGCCTGCCAAGCGTGGCGATTATGGCATATCCCCTCATGCAAAGCACAATAAAAAATCGGCCCCTAGTCCCCGGCGGCCCCGCTAGCCCTGGTTACGGTAGCGGCCTAGGTAACGGCGGGGCAGGGGGTGCTAAGAATCCCCGGCAGAGATCCGGCTACCATAACAAAAAAAGACTGGACCTGGCAGCATACAACACACGTACACTGCGGACCGACGAGAAGCTTGTCGAACTCGAGGAAGAATTGAGCAAGTTACGATGGGATATCGTAGGGTTATCTGAAGTCCGAAGAGAGGGGGAGAACACGATAATCCTCAAATCCGGTAACTTGCGCTATTTCCGGGAGAGCGATCAACTTTCCCAGGGCGGTGTCGGGTTTGGGCAGTAAAGTTCTGAAGTGGCACCGCGTACTGGAAGGCGCAGCGTGGGTAGGCCCCCACAAGGTGGACCGACGACCTGGTGAAGGTCGCGGGAATCCGTTGGATGCGGAAGGCATAGGACCGGTCGTTGTGGCGATGCTTGGGGGAGGCCTATGTCCAGCAGTGGACGTCTTTCGGCTGAAATGATGATGATGATGAAAGTTTTATTCTGGGCAAAAATATCTGACAACAGCAGTGATACTGAAGTGAGGAGAATATGACCCCGCCAGAATTTCTGGATACAGCAACGTAAATGACGAACAATCTTTTACCAGAAAAATCAAGAAAAACTAACGACAATGTTACCAAGATTTTGACTTTGATATTTTATTTAAAACTAGCTTTTGCTCGCGTCTTCGTCCGCGTAGAAGTCGAAAATGGTTCTAATAGGATTTTTAGTTGGTTTTTTACGTTATTAAATTTTGCAATTATTATGTTCAAATACTTATAAAATATAACAATCTTTATTATAGTGTAGGGATTTAAAGGTTAAATAAACACGAAAATAAAATGAAATTTCGTTATATTTTGTGAGCACGAAGCTCGGCCTTTGATTTGGTGAAAGTTACCACGGGGGTATATTATCTTTTTACAACGAAATCGAAATACTACACCTACCGCAGTATTTCTTTGTAAACAATATTTTTTGTATTTCCTTCGGGAGATAGAATACCAGGCTACTCTGTGCGCTTACTCTGGGGCATGCCACATACAACTGGCCGTGAGAGAAGCAGCTTTCCTTCAAGTCTATTCCCGTTACCTTAAGAGTTTGACCTTGAGCTTTGTTTATAGTTATTGAGAAGCAGACTTTGATGGAAAACTGCACTCTCTTGAATTCGAAGGAGTAATTCGATGGTGTTAGGGGAATCTCTAACAAATAAAATTGGGAAGGGAAAATAAAATTGCGAAAAACAATTCACACTAAATTAAACTTCTAAGACAAACTAAAAGAAAACTATAAGTATTATTATACACGACAAATCAAACACAGATATTTTTAGAGACCTTCCAATTTTAAAGAGTATTTGCTTACCCCGGCTCCACACGTTGGCCCGAAAGTTTGCACCAACGTGTGCATCGGGAAAATGTAGTTGGCCCGAACGTTGGGGCGAGCATTGGCAGCTACCCCGGCTCCACACGTTGGCCTGAACGTTGGCGCCAACACTATTCGCCGACGTGTGGATCGGGAAAATGGAGTTGGCCCAAACTTTGGGGCGAGTATTGGCAGTTAGCCGTCGCGTTTCGGTTTTATCAAAAGAATTAAGCGCCAACGTTGGCGATGCGCCCACACGTTAGCGGTTTGCTCAGTCTTGACGCAGCACTCATGCAGTAACGTGAATCGAATGAGCTGTTCCTACGGTCACCGCGTCTTGAAAATCTCATCAACACAATAGTTATAGAATTTTTATAAAAAATCTTTGTTTATTAACAAATAACAACGATATTATTTTGTTAGTCAAAACATTTTTCAAAAACGACGTCCATTGTTTAACTATTGTGTTATTTAAATTGACAGTTCAGCTCTTCTGCACTCAATAATATTAAAGTGTCCATAGGCATGATTACGGGCCAACACTCGTCCCAACGTTGGGGCCAACGTATGGAGCTCGCCTTATGTTTTTAAGTGAGTTCAACCTTTTTTGAATAAAATCGGATTGAGTTTTCAAACATTGTGTCAAAATAAAATATAATTTAAATCAAAAGCACTAAGAAGTATTGAAATCAACTTCGAAGCAAATCACCGCCAAAATAACTAATTAACCCTTTTTAACCCCGTTAGGGGATGAATTTCAACAAAATACGAAACACATCTTCCATCAATTCTGTTAAAAAAGGTTTATGCAAAATTTGAAGTAGATTGGACCAAGGAATCACGTTGTCCCATACAAACTTTGCCCTCTCTTTTCACCCCCTTAGGGGTAGAATTTCGGAAAATCCTTTCTTATCGGATGTCTACGTCATACAAAGAACACACCCTCCAAGTATCAGGTCTCTACGATCAGCGGTTTAGGCTCTGCGTTGATCCGTCAGTCATTCAGGACAAAGCCTTTTATATGTATAGAAGATAGATTGTATGAGTTTAGATAAAGTAGTGCATGATACTGACATAACTAGGTATTAAAACACTCGTGTGATACTATTAAAAACCTCGCCTGTGGCTCGGTTTTTAAACTCACACTCGTGTTTTAATAACCCTTGTTATGCAACAGTTTCATAAACTACTTACTATTCCAGGACGAGGGTTGTTTTTAATAATTAAATAATAATAAATATTTTTGGGACATTATTTACACAGCACCCAGCACCATCTAGTCCCAAACTAAGCAGAGCTTGTGCTATGGTTTTTGATATTATATGAGTATGAACTCCGACAAGACTTAACTTCTACTAGGCTCGTTTCCTACTGAGTACATCCCAACACGGTTTGGTTAGATTCGAAGGGTAAGGTCTGGCAGAGACTTCCGCCATACCCCTCGTGTTAGGTTTCTTGCGATCGTACAAGAAAAAAAAGAAGTTCCATCCTGTCGAAGTAAAGGTTTGTTGCTGTCAATCCTATACTGTGTTTTATTTAAACTAACATCACCCAGTCTGCAGTCTGCGTTGGTTAACCCTAGGTTTATCCAGGTAAATGCCGAATTGATTTTAAAGAAACAGACTTTATCCAAAGAGCTTGGTTAACCCTAGGTCTACCCAGATTTTTTTTTTTTTTTTTTTTTTTTTTTTTTTACTATAAAGTATACATATTTGTGTGATACTTTATTTTTATTACAATCTAGCCTTAAGGCTAATGAGTAATTTAATTCTATCCTAAATTGCTATGTAAACTATAATCCAAGAATGTGTCCAATAACTTTTCTTAGGTTCTATTAAGGGCAAGACACTTAGTTTGTGTGTTCTTTATAAGCAGCACTTATCACTACATTTTATCTGTCAATATTCACTAATCACTACACTAATTCATATGGTTTTGTCCGCTTTAGTCTTCGAACTGTTTCCGTGTTATCGAGGAGCTGGATTGCCTCGACATTCACGTGGTGGTGAAGTCTAAATTCATGAACTTCTGCGTATTTTTTTATGGTTGTGTATACAACGTCCACATTGAGGTCCCGATGAAGATCGATATTTCTGATGTACCAGGGTGCATTAACCATATCTCTGAGTACTTTATTTTGGAAACGCTGGATGATTTTTCTATTGCTTTTTCTGGTACAGCCCCACAGCTGGATACCATACGTCCATACTGGCATAAGAACTTGCTTGTATAGCAGTAGTTTATTATGAATAGACATGGGTGAGTTTCTGCCTATTAGCCAATACAGTTTCTTGTAGCGCAGGTCTAATTCTTCTCGCTTCTTCTTGACGTGTGCTTTCCAGCGTAGCTTTGCGTCAAGGGTCATTCCCAGATATTTGGCGGTGTTCGCATGAGGCACTACCTGATTGTTTATAACAATCGGAATGTGTTGTGGTTTTTTATTGGTGAAGTCAATATGAACGGACTTCGATTCATTAAGTCTGATTCGCCATTTTTTAGTCCAGTCAAAGACTTCATTGATAGCTGCTTGGACTTTTTCTGCAGCTTCTTCGTGACTGCTTCCTATTGCCATGATAGCAGTGTCGTCAGCAAAAGTAGCAATAGCATTGTTCTCGGGCACTGGAATATCGCTGGTGTATAATAGGTATAGGATTGGACCCAGGACACTTCCTTGAGGTACCCCTGCTTTAATTTGTATGATATTAGAGTAAGCATCTTCTTGTCTTATCCGAAACGCTCTGTTGGAGATGTATGATTCCAAGATTTCAGAGAACTGTTTAGGTAACATTATTTTTAATTTATGTACTAGGCCTTCATGCCAAACTTTATCGAAAGCCTGAGCCACATCGAGGAAGACGGTGGAGCATACTTTCTTTTCTTCTAACGCCTTTTCAATTATGTTGGTAATTCTGTGCACCTGATCAATTGTGGAATGTTTTTCTCTGAACCCAAACTGATGATCAGGTATGAGTTGTCTATTTTCAATAACTTTTTTTAAGCCGCTTTAGTAGTAGCTTTTCAAATAACTTTGACAAAATAGGCAGCAGAGAAATAGGTCTGTATGACGTTGGTTCATGAGGAGGTTTTCCAGGTTTCGGTATCATGATAACTTCAGCTACTTTCCACATATCAGGCACATACTTCAGTCTAAAAGCGGCATTTATGAGTGTGGTAAGTTTAACTGTAGCTTTACGAGGGAGTTTTTGTAAAATTTCTCCTGTGATTAAATCATATCCAGGTGATTTTTTCGTACTCATGTTGAATAATATTTCATTAGCGACTTCTCTCGGAGTGACCAGCTTTATATCTAAAGAGTCTTGGCTCAGTACATCATTGGTTATTTTGAATACCTTGTTTTCGGGATTGGGTTGGAAGATCTTTTCTAAGTATTGTGAAAACGTAGTAGATTTCTGTTCATTGCTTGCTGCCCAGGAACCATTTTCTTTTCTTATTGCGGGAATTTGTACTGTTGGTCTCTTCATGTTTTTAGTGGCTTTCCAAAGTGAATAACCGGTTTTTCGATCGCTGGTTAGCTGGCACAGATATTGGCTTGTAAGTGTGTCGTTAAAGCTTTTAATTTCCCTTTTGACACATTTTGTTAGATAGTTTAACAATCTTTTGTCTTCTGGGGACCTGGTCTGGTGCCATCTTTTTCTCTGCCTACGTTTTTCGGCTATGAGGATTTTTATGTCTGTGGGGTAAAAATGTCCCTTTATTCTTCTTGGGTTGTTAGGTGTGTTATTCCAGGCTGCTTGTTGGATATTCGTAATGAATTTCCTTACATCTAGATCTAGTTGTTCTCTATTTTTAAGAGGAACTCTTAGTTCTATACTATTTTCTAGGTCTATTCTAAAGCTATTCCAGTCCGTGTATCTGTTAACTAGAGTCGGGCTATTCTCTTTGTATGGAATTTGTTCACTCAGTGTCAGTAATATGGGAGAGTGATCCGAATTCATGTCATAAAGTTCTTCTATGTTTACGTAATTGCTTGATATATTCTTACAGATAAATAAATCTATTAGATCAGGAATCTTATGTAGATCAGTAGGCCAATAAGTAGGTTTTCCCGTTGACAGAGCTTCACATTTTAGCTCTTGTAGAGCACAAAGTAGCTCCCTTCCTTTAGTAGTAGTTAGTCTAGAGCCCCAGTGTGTGTGTTTGGCATTAAAATCACCTCCCAGGATGAATTTCGGTCCGAGTTGATTCATAAAACTCAGATAAGTATCACTTTTTATAGAAAATCTTGGAGGTGAATACAAGGCAGCTATAGTGACAGGATACGAGTAAGTCTTGAGACATATAGCCACAGCTTGAATATCTGGTTCTTCATGTTTAAGGTTTTCATAGTGAGAAAAGTTCTCTTTGACTATAACGGCACTCCCACCCCTAGCAGAATTGTCGGGATGTAATGCGTGATAGACCTTATATCCTCTAAATTGAATGTGACATTGTCTGGTGAAATGGGTTTCTGATACCAAGCACACATCAATGTTTTCTATATTTAGGACAACTTGAAGCTCTTGCTGATGCTTAAGAAGTCCATTTGCATTCCATACCATGATTTTTAAAGTCATTTTTTAAGAGAACTTTTAGGTTTGGCTCCCTTCGCGCCATTTTCTAGATTTTTCAGACGTCCATCAAAGGAAGATATCATTTTGATGATTTCATCCAACTTTGTATCCAAACTTGTTTGTGGTTGAATAACGTCATTAGTTGAAGTGTTGCTTTTAGGCTTAGCAGTCGCCTGTGCATAGGATTGCGACAGCACCTGCGAGTTGCTTAATGTTGGCTGACTATTCACAGCTTGCTGTTTAATGGTTTCAGGTACTTTTTTGGTACATTTATTTTTTATATTCTGCATTTCTTTGGCTACAATACATCCTCTATAGTTAGCAGGATGTGGTTCACCGCAATGTACACATTTTGGTTTCACTTCCGGTGGTTTTTTACAGTCACTAGTGAAGTGTTTGCCTGTACACTTTACACATCTCGGCTCCTTGGAGCAGTATTTCTGCGTGTGACCGTACGCCTGACATCTCTTACATTGGGGAATTAGTCTTGAAGATTTGACAGGATGTACTTCGATTTTACATCCTAGTATAGATTTAATTCCATAAATCTTATTGATGTCCTCGTCGTTATCAAATGTCAGCATGAACATATTAAGTGGCTCTTTAGTTTTCCATTTCAGTTTATTAGCTGCATCTTGGATCTTGAAGCCTTTAGTTTTGAGGTCTTGAAGTATCCTTTCCGGATTGCAGGTAAAGTGGAGGTTTTTAACCATCACTCTGATTGGTCTTTGCTGTTTGTTCTCATAAGAGTGCCATAGGTATTGGCTCTTTGACAGCAATTTAGTGAGGGACTTATAAGTATCCTCATTGTTTGAGTTTACTTTGACACATTTACCACTCATGATTTTAGTGGTGAACGAATCGCCTGGCTGATTGTCATGTAATAAATCAAAGAGGGTTTGGTAATTATCAACGCCATCTATAATTATGGGAGGAGGTGGCGGTATCCTTTTAACTTTTGGTTCTTTGAAATGAGCGTTTCCTGTCATCTCAGGTTGTTCTGCTTGAGTGGGTGATGTGTTCAATTTCCTTTTTTTCCTGCTTTTAACTCTTATCCACTCAGTTTCCTTTGCTAGTTCTTCTTCGTCAGTGCTGTATTCAACACGCTGATTAGAATTTTCCATAGGAGTAGCCATGATGTTGGTATCAGCTTCTTCTTCTTTTTGCTGTGTGAACATCTTCACTTGTTGTTGTAGTTCTTCAATCTGAGCCTGCATTTTTTGTATAATCTGACGTAAGTTTTCATTTTCCGCTTTCTCTTCGGTGAACGCTTTGTAAAGAAGATGTTCCGTTTCGGTTTTTAGTTCAATTGATTTTGATGCCATTTTTGTAGATAACTAATAATAACTTTACCTTAACAATCGTTTCCTTCGCGTAGGTCAGGCCTTGCGCGACGGTAAGTGGGTCATCGCGGCGAGCGCACGGCCGGCGCGCGGTATTTGCTGTGTTTGCACTTTAAACTAGAGCACGCGTACGACGCGACTGTTCTCAGCGAGAATCGAGCAGCGATAATGATCTCAGAATGGTCTACCCAGATGAAACTAAAATTACCCGTAACATAATTATGTATGCAGTTACGGAAATCAAGGTCCAGGATATGATACCTCGGTCAGGCAAAAAGTAAATGAGTTTTTTCCGGTACCCAATTTGGAAAATGTGCATGATAAAATATATTCCTAAAATGGTGTTTTATTACTTTTTTTTATTACTACACTACCATTGTTGGTAAAAAAAACTAGTAGGATATAGGAATTGTGCATAAATCAAAATAAATATAATGTTTTTTTTTCTGGCAGGCAATTGTCATTCTCGGGAATATGGCCAAAACAGGGTCGACCCTATTACACATCAAACATTAGCAAACTGTGATTTTACAAGTCAGTTTTGTACTGCATGCCTAATTAAGGGAACAGAATGCGCATGACTCAATCAAGTATGATGAAGTGTCACTCATTACAAGAATACGATGTTCAATGTGTCAAATCCCTATAAGCGTATGACTTCTACATAAATTTTTGATCACCCGTTTAGGTCAGGTAAGGAAGACCTTGACATACCTACACAGTAACTGAATTCTTTGAAAGTATCATGTTTATAAGGTTCTACTTACAATACTAATCCGAAAATATTTTCTGTCGTACAACCGGCTCATGTCAGTGTTACCACACTTGAATTACGAAAACCGACCGTACTGATTACGGAATAAAGACGCTTACAAGGTCAAACTGTTACCTCTGATGTGGTTATCTATCTATGAACGCTAAAGAAGTCATACAAAATGTCAAATTTTTTAAACAACTAGAGCCTGACGTTTCAAAAGTGCCTGTAATTAGGTTTATTTGAAACTAGCTGTGCCCGCGACTCCGTCCGCGTGGATGTCGGAAAATAACATCGTGTCATAATTATGAACACAATATCTTCAAATATATACATATAAGCGCCTACACAGACGATTAAACTATTTACTGACCATACTATATTTTGTTTTTACAACCAACCGGCTAAGGTGATGGAATTTCATGGAATTAGCCCTAAACTCCCTCATTCTGAGAAGACGCTCGTGCCCAGCAGTGGGAAGTAATTGGGCTGATTATGTTATTCTATAACACTAACCACATCTCTTCTTATGCTGAGAAGAGGCCCGTGTCCAGCAGTGGGACTAATGGGCTGGTAATGTTATGTTATTCTAGAATACTAATAATATCCAGTTCATTAACTCTTCTCATTTTGAGAAGAGGGCCATACCCAGTAGTGGGACAGTAATGGGTTGACTACGTTATGTTATTCTATATTTTCTAGTTTCTTAACTCTTCTCGTTCCGAGAAGAGGTCCATGCCCAGCAGTGGGGCAGTAGGTAATGAGCTGATTATGTTATGATAATCTATTACACTAACAATATCCAGTTCCTTAATTCTTCTCATTCCAAGAAGAGGGCCATGTCCAGCAGCGGGACAGTGATGGGCTATGTTATGTTATTCTATATTTTCTATAATAGTATTGGATTCCAGTTGTATTTTTAGGAACCTGCAACCTGCATCCGACCAACAACCATGACCTCTACTTTGTATGCAACTTAATACAATAGAGGGGTCAAGCTGTATCGTTGGATCTACTCAACCGATTCAGATAAAACATACCCTATATTTTAAATTAGACTAATACCAATACAAATGCTAAGTTTCATTACGATCCGTTCAGCCGTTTTCACGTGATGAGGTAACAAACAGACAGACAGACAGACAGACAGACAGACAGACATAAATTTTTTAAACGATTGATTCGTGTTCTATAGCTTATTTCTAGTCCCCCTAGCCGGTTTTCGCGAAAAAAAACTCAATGTACAGACTTTTCGACCTTTACAGTTTTATTATAGTATAGAAGATAGATAGATATTTGAATTTGAATTGAATTATGTCATAATTATCTATTTATGCTGGGTCACCGCAACATGTAAAAAAAAACATCAAAAGTATTTGTACGCCCCCAGTGGCAAAACATTGTAGCTGCTATACCTACTATTTAAACACCTTACGTATGCATGTGCGTTCACATTGTATTATTTTATTTTATTTATTTTATTATTCATTCATGTTTTCTTCTTCAATTTTCATTTCAAATCCAAATTAACCTAATACACATTTTATACAGGATTTTTTTTTAACCAGTGCGCAAATTTCTTTTGGTGGTTCAGTATGAGTAATAGAAATAGAACACATTTCCATTAATTGTTCAATAATTATTATTTTTTCATTCGACTTAAAATCAGTAAAATATGGACATAATCTGTTCGTAATAACATAAAATGAAAGCGCGCGACGGCTGGCTCATGCGGCTGCGGGTTTGCATCGGGGGTACAACCCCCTCCCGGACGGCCGCGTGAGCCACCCGTCGCGCGCTTTCATTGATGTTATTACGAACAGATTGTGTCCATATTTTGCTGATTTTAAGTCGAATAAAAAAAAGAAACAATTAATGGAAACGTGTTCTATTACTCATACCGAACCACCAAAAACAATTTGCGCACTAGTTAAAAAAATCCTGTATGGCCCACGTATGTATGTACCTGCGCAGTAGATGACACAATTTAAATACGCTGGAAATTGGTTAATATTCTCTTCTGCCTTTTTGCGTCCTGACGACGTCTGTGTCTAGTGGTTCGAGTGTCGGACTGCTGATCACGAGGTCGTGGGTTCGATTCCCACAGGACACATATATTTGTGTGATGAACATAAGTGTTTGTGTTGGTGTGGGTGTTTCTTATGTATTATAAGTATGTATTTACAAAAAAAGTATATAATTATAATATCCATTGTCTAGTACCCATAGCACAAGCTCTGCTTAGTCTACTTAAATGTCCCAAAAATATTTATATTTATATTTTTTTAGTTTCGGATGTTTTCGTCGATCTCGATCGTCTTTTCGAGTCTTAACATACGGCCAAAATTAATATCCAATCTATCCACGATTGGCCCTACTAGAGTTAGGAATTTGAAATAAGCTCCATACAAAATATGTCAAATTTCTATCTCCAGTAGGGTAAATCGTGGATAGATTGCATATTAATTTCGGCCGATAGCGAACGAAGATTGACGACGCACCTCATCTTTTGTGTTGTACTGTAAACTTTATTAGCTTATGCTTTGCATTCTCCTCTATCAGCCGTTATCTCATCACTTTACTCTCTTTCATACATTTAATATCATTCTTCACGCAATTCGTCCATCTTTTCTTTGGTCTCCCTCTACCTCTCCATCCATGTACACTTATTACCTTTTCAAGTCTGGCATCCTTCTCCTGCTCTTGTGCAAACTTATTTGGGGTCGGCGCAGCATGTATTGTTCTTCCATACATCTCTATCAGCCGTCATCTCCGTGTTCACTTTCTTTCTATTCATACCATCTTTCACACAATCCATCCATGTTCTCTTTGGTCTGCCTCTTTTCTTATCGACATTCACATTCATTTTTAAAACTATCTTCGTAACATGCTCCTGATTTCTCCCCATCGCATCGTCATCATCATTTCAGCCAAAAGTCGTCCACTGCTGGACATAGGCCTCCCCTAAGCAGTTTTGGGGGATATGCCATAATCGCCACGCTTGGTTGCTGATCGCAGTTGGTTGGTTAAATACTCAGAGAACGCTGCTGCCCAGGAGAATCCCTTAGTCGCCTTTTACGACACCCATAAGAAGATATAGGGTGGTGCAATTTTTTATTTCCGGCACCACACGTAACATCATACACCATCATCATCATCACCTCATCGCATGTCCTTACCATAATAACTTTTCAGTCATTTTCGCTACTTCTTACAAACTCATTGCTTATCCTATCCATTCTCCTTACACCACGCATTCCTCTATACTTTCAAGCCTGCATTAGATACAAAACAAATCACTAAGTCTTACAATGTCATCAGCCTCAATAGTCTTTATATTTCATCAGTAAGACATCAAAAGGAACCAATCTTTTTGGCTTTTCCTTGTAATTATGAATTTACATCACAAGTACATTTCGGTACAAGTTGCGTTAGTTGTTAGACGAATCAAAACGTTTTTGGTAACAAACAGAATGTCAAGTTGTGCACACGACACACTAACCGTGTGCACACTACAGTTAGGATGACTATACATTCAGGGTTTTCTTGGATTTGTCCAGAATACTCAGAATTCTGAATGTAGACTCACTAGCGTGCTATTGAAGAGACCTACACTACGTATATCAGAAATGCGTGGTCATATTTGAAGAGCTTATTCAGAGGATGCTATCTAACAACTTTTACTATGGGGCCAACCCTGAAATCGCGAAAAATAAAATCACCTGATCCTTACATTTTGTCGAGCGACATCGATGATTTAGTAGAGAACAGCTGATATTTTTTTCGCTATTTCAGGGTTGGTCCCATAGTAAAAGTTGTTCTATGCGATGCCCTGGATGAGCTCTTAAAATATGACCACGCATTTCTGATACACGTTGTATAGACAACTATACCAGGCATACGACACTCCATCCTAGCGAACCGATATCTTTACCTATACTACCTACTACAGAAATGTTATGATAACCATTTTGAAGTTTGTCCTATATTTGTGAGGTTTTTGAATTTGCCAGTGCCATTTCTTACGATGCTGTCAAATGTTCATGACATCACGTTTCCTTGGGGAGGTGAACACAAAACGAAAGAAGCAGCAGCTACATCTATTTATATTTCGTTAATTTTGTCCTCTGCTTTACTTGATAAGATGGTGTATCTACCAAATGTCATCGTATATCTGCGATCGTCACGTGCCGACAAGTAAACAGAGTGATATGGGTGGAGCAAGGATATTAGGGCGCCCACTGTATCGCTGTTATGGTCAGAACGGACTGCCAGTGTGGAGGTAGTTGGCAGAAGATTGAGTAAGAACGATATTGGGAAACAGTGGCAGTACATTATGATAAAGAGAAACGTTTAACATCAATTTTTGTAAAAATGATGGATTACCCGAATTGCATAAATATCACAAGCCTATGTGAAGAGTGAAGTCTGGCAATGAGCCAGGATCACTTACAACAGAGTGAAGGAATGACATTTAATATGCAGTTCTAAAAACGCACATGTAATATACATTTTCTCACCATGCAGGTCCCATGGAACCCTGGTATCAGTAAAAGTATTATAAACTTTATAGATATTACGTGTGAGCACATGGATGGGTTGTTTAGTTGTTTATAATAGTATCAAAAGCTATATCGGGGAGATTGATAGAGTTGAGGAAACCTTGTAGGTAATTTTGTACTCATAATATCTAAAAGCGCGAACGCATGAACGCGTGACCGTCTTCTTTCTGCGAAATCCCTAAGAGCACGGTTCTCTCAAGATAGTTATAATCAAAACTTTAACTCACTCACACGAGCGTTATGACGTAGATGAAACGAAAGAGGTGTATCAGGATCGTAGCAGGTGGAAATCCATAGTCTCTGTCTACCCCAATACCTCAATGGGGAACAGGCGTGATAATGTATGTGTGTTGTGGGTTTAAGCACTCTTCAAGGATGCTCAAAAAATAACAAACATAACATCACGCCTGTATTTCCCCGAAGGGGTAGGTAGAGGTGTATAGTACACCCACATTTCGCCATAGCAACATAGCATCCTTCAATGGCAATAGGCTCGCCCCCAATAGGGCTATGACTTTGCTATTAACAATACCTTTAAAAGGTATATGTCTCTACTGTCTAAAGCCTCTAAGCACCACTATACTTCTCCATCTTATCTGCGCCATGTCAACTCTGTGGGTGTTACTTTGAAATTCTTGTGGTTTCACAATGCCTGGTAACAGGCTCCGTGGTTCAGATCTACACGAGATACTTATAATGGAGGACATCTTCCTTATGAATGGATTTGGTAATGCTGGTATTAAAATTGTTCGTAATGGTTTTCGTTGTAAAGGGTTATCTTTGTTGGGTAGCTATACAGCATCTATTGGCAACGCCTGTCTCGTGTGCAATGAATGCAAAAATAATTAAATTCATTGTATGTATCATGTACCTACAATCTTACTACTGTGTAACATGAAGTGTAAAAAGCACATATGTAACATACAACGAGTATCAGAAATGCGTGGTCATATTTGAAGAGCTCATTCAGGGAATGGCATACAACAACTTTTACTATGGGAATAACCCTGAAATCGCGAATAAAATATCGGCTGTTCCTTACTAAATCATCGATGTCGCTCGACGAAATGTAAGGACGAGCTGTTTTTTTTTCGCGTATTTAGGTTTGGTCCCATAGTAAAAGTTGTTCGATGGTATCCCCTGAATAAACTCTTCAAATATGACCACGCATTTCTGATACACGTTGTATACATGGAGTCTGAAAGTAGCGCCAGTGACAGAGAAGTTAAGTAGCAACAGACTATCATGGTATGGACATGTGATGAGGAGGAATGGGGAGCATGTTACGAGGAAAGTTCTAAGTATGAATGTTGATGGCTATAATAAAAGAGGGAGACCGAAGAAAATATGGATGGATTGTGTGAAAGATGATATGAATAGAAAGAAAGTAAACACGGAGATGACGGCTGATAGAGATGTATGGAAGAAAAAAACATGCTGCGTCGACCCCAAATAAATTGGGATAAGGGCAGGAGGATGGATGTTGTATACATGAAAAATAAACCAGATAGAGTTACATCAAGGCGCATGTAGCAGGCAAGTGGCGCCCCCTTAAGTAAAAAAAATATTACTCGCTGAATACATCATTTATCGAAAATTCGTTTTGAACAATTGAAGTACAGGTACTGCAATAATAGCGAGCAGGCTGGTCAGTCGCTTTAGTGGGCACTGGAACAGCCTGCACTGAAGTGCGTGTGTTTATAATAATGTCTTCCAACATAGTAGGTAAATAAGTTATATTTTTACAAAAAACTTGTTTTTATAAAAATGTGTTGTTGTGTTTTTTTTTTTTACTTCAGTTTAATCAAAAACTATTAACTCTGTAAATTATAGACCAAGAATAATGTCTGGACTATAAAAGAGACATTGATCCCTAACTTAGTTTCGGCATTTCTTCTCAGAGGTAATCAAATAGGAAACGCCAGCGCCATCTATAAAATCTCTTACAGGAAGGGATGAAAACAATGTATATGTATGTTACGGGCAAAGTCCGCAGGGTGTGCAGTGTCTACTAGTTGTACAGTGTTAATAATGCCCATTGTAAACTGGGCAATTTCTTTTAATAATTTAATGATATTTGTGGACTTTACCCAGAGGATCTATGCAATATTGACAAGAAGTACCGACACTGCACACGCTGCGGACTTTGCCCGTAACATATACATTATACATTCATAAGTAGATGTATAATGTGAAACACGTAATTTTCCTCTTTGCTAGTAAATGACAACATCAAACTCGCATCTCCAGTGTTTTATGTAATAAACATAATAAAATTAACATAAAGCTTCGTAATAGATGCGTGCCCATGATAAACATTATAAACAATTAGTTTGTATCACATAAGGAAGTGTTTACACTAGACACGACGCGCGGACCGTCTATCTTTACGCTATTAATTATATCGATGGTGTTATGCTGAATAGAACAATTCATTAATAGAATTTTTCTATGATATAGGATGGCAAAACCGGCTAAAGGTCCACCTGATGTTAAGCGTTTCTTACCATTGCCCAAAACAACTGCAATACCACCTAGACTGTTGCCTAAATGGTATTGCTAATCGAGTTCATCATCATCATCATTTCAGCCGTATGACTTCCACTGCTGGACATAGGCCTCCTGGACATAGGCTGACTGGGGGGATATGCCATAATCGCCACGCTTGGCAGGCGGGTTGGCGATCGCGCAGTAGGTTGGTGAAATACTCAGATAACGGTGCTGCCCATCCTCTGGTGAATCCCTTAGTCGCCTTTTACGACACCCATGAGAAGAGATCGGGTGGTGCTATTTTTTATGTGCAGCACCACATGGAACTTTTGTTGATAATTAGAAGTATCTGAGACTTTTTTATGAAGAACTATCTTACTTCTGTGGCTTTGCTCCCGTGTTTTTTTCATACAAACTTTACCAACCCTTTAGAGATGGAATTTAAAAAAAAAACCATAATGCACCTCTAGGTTACTCAAGGAATATTTACTCCAAATTTCTAATCTCTAGGTCTACCGGCTTAGGCATTTATCTGTCAGTCAGTCAGTATTTCATCTGTACTACATGTGGCAGTCAGACAGAGTAAAAGTTTTAATAAGTAGGTAAGAAGATATAATAATAATAATAAATAATAATTAATACAGAAGTACCATACTACAGGTATGTGCCCGACCCAGTTCTCGAAAATGGTCATGTCACATTATACTGGGATCGGTCTATCATCACTGATAGGACTATTGTACACAATAAGCCTGATATAGTGATGATAGATCGATCGGAGCGCCGCACGATGATTGTTGATGTCATCGTCCCGCATGACGGGAATCTCGTGAAGGCCGAAAAAGATAAAGAAATAAAATATCTTGACTTGGCACACGAGGTTGTCGACATGTGGGATGTTGACTCAGCAGTCATCGTGCCGATTGTCGTTACGGCCAATGGCATAATGGCAAAGAGCCTCGACCAACACCTACAGAGGCTCTCATTAGGCAGCTGGGTCAAGGGCTTGATTCAGAAAGCGGTTCTTCTGGACACGGCGCGTATCGTGAGGAAGTTCCTCTCTCTGAGGCCCTGACCGCCGGTAGCTTGGACCTTGTTCCCGATGCCGGTGGGCTACTATTTTTTATATTTTTAAATGTTTTTTGTTTTTGTTTAATAAAATATTTAAAAATGTAATTAATAAGTTTATGAAATGAATAAATGGAATAATAAATAATATATTTTTTTTTTTTTTTTTTATAAATAATATTTTTTTAGAAATATTTGTAAAGACGCTTGTCATCTTAGTCTACCTGCGACCACGAAATGCTGCAAATCTTTCGAAACGTCAGGGAAACCAATTTAAATAATATACGCGATTTAATCCGGTTAAACTTTGTTTTATTATAATGTGTAGTGATCGCGAAAACCTAAGAAGTTATTAAGAAGATATAATTTATAATTCCGTTCTAGAAACATTTTATAGCAGCATAGTAACTCCTCTTACTCGTAAAATGTACCAAGTGGATGAGAATTTCGTTACCACGAGCAGTGTTCACGGTAGCTTAGTGCACTAAAGCACTGGCGTACTGAGCCAGGAGCCGCAGGTTCGAATCCTGCTCGTGAGCGATCTTTTCTTTCCACAATTTAAATCGTTCCTCTTACTCCGTTGAATAAATAAATAAATATATATAATGTCTTATATATTTTTGTCAATGGATCAACTCACCAGCTGTACTGTCCAGTGATCGCGGAAAATCTGCGTACCTGCAAAAAACAAAAGCAACATTATACAATCCGACCAACTGGGGTATCGGCAAAGAACAGATTTCTTAATCCTCTTTTAACATGTTTTGAAACTGTATACTGTACCACAGATAATATAATACTATAGTAACTGTACTAATGAATAGGAGTTTATGGGCAGCAACCTTTGCAATATTAACGAGGATCTCTAATCTATTATTTGCTAAGCTTGGTCACCTTTTGGCATGGGCATGCCTGGCAGCATGAGATTATCCGGAGAAGAACCGGAGTGACCGACATAGCTTGTAGGATCAGTAAGCTGAAGTGGCAGTGGGCTGGCCATGTCAGTCGAAGGACCGATGGCCGTTGGAGCAGACGAGTCCTTGAGTGGAGGCCGCGTATCGGCAAACGCAGCGTAAGGCGCCCCCTTGCCAGGTGGACCGACGACCTAAAGAACGTGGCTGGGGGGGACTGGATGCGGAAGGCAGAGGACCGAGCGTTGTGGCGCAACTTGGGAGAGGCCTATGTCCAGCAGTGGACTGCGATAGGCTGAGTTGAATTGATGCCCGGCAGCAACTTCATGTTTACTAATATTCATATTTATTTAATTATTGTGGAAAGAAAAAATCGCTCACGAGCAGGATTCGAACCTGCGACTCCTGGCTCAGTACGCCAGTGCTTTAGCCACTAAAGCTACCGTACTGAGCCAGGAGTCGCAGGTTCGAATCCTGCTCGGTAGCGATTTTTCTTACCACAATTTTAATCGTAAGATTTCGCTTCGCATGCGTAAATGCATTAAAAATAAAAATAAAATTATAATTTTATTGTTGTTCTGTCACTGTCGTGTGCCAAATAAAAGTTTTTCTTCCTTCTTTCTTTCTATAGCAATTTTCCCATAGGACAGTTTTTTTTATATTTGCAAAATGCAAAATGGACTTGCGTTTGACCGCCAGCCACCTCGCGATGCATTATCGTACTAATCGAAGACAATTCGTCAACTGACAAACGTGACGTCATCCGTCAAATATGTGGGGTAGGGGTGGCCCAGTACAAACCACCAGCGCTGTCCACAAGAGTTCCCAGTGCTCCTCTATTTTGTGCTGAGGTCGGCCACCGTGTGGTTTTAGTCGGTAGGAGTCCGACATACCACTCCTTATGTCTACCCTTCATCTGCGGAAGACGAAGAGTACATGAGGATTTCCATCGTTAACAAAAAAAGAGGTTGGTCGAGAAGTAGCAGTCTGTAAGTATACATGCCGAACTTTTAATGGCTTCTTTCCCGAAAAGGGGTCATTATACTCATCATTATGAACAACTTTTACTATGGGACCAAACCTGAAATCGCGGAAAAAAAATCAGGTGGTCCCAGGTGGTCCCTACATTTTATCGATTTAAGTGAACACAAATGTAGGAACCAACAGATTTTGTTTTCGCTTTCAGGGTTGGTCCCATAGTAAAAGTTGTTCATAACGATGAGTACAATGACCCCTTTTCGGGACAGTCAGCATGTATTTATTTATTTATTTATTATTATTGGAACAGACAACAATTGGGTCTAGTGTGTTAGTTAGTAACAAAATGCCTTATTCTATGTTAGTACTTAATAACTAATACTGACTTATGATAAGCATTGGTCATTAAAATTCTATTTACTTTCTAAAACACATCAAGTATACAAAACTGACAACATCTCGCATAACACCGTCCACTCCCCACAAAGCGAGCACGCGTCTCCCACACGCGTAGTTTTTGCGCATCGCACCCACACGCCGCGTCTCAGTTGTAACCACTCATGTAGGTACTAATCGCCTTGTTCACAATTACCTGCTTGACTCTTTTTGGGATGTTCATGTTTTTGTTTTTTAGAGCATAATTATAGGTGACTGTTTTTGATTGTTAATATAAGATCGATAGCTTGTAGGATCAGCAAGCTGAAGTGACAGTGGGCTGGCCACAGAAATAGATGGAGTAGAATGGTTGTAATCACAATTTTACTTGCAATTCATGCAAGGCAACTTTCGAACAAACTATGCCTTACATATAGACGTTATTAATTTTTAAAAATTAACTTTATTCAAATGTACTTTACAGCCCTTGTTTCTGCAGTTAGAAACAGCACAATAAAGCATTTTTGCGGGTTTTTGTTACAGTATTTACAGAAACAAGACATAAGGCGTACTCAGAAAGGCTTTGAAATGCCCTGCCCACTTTTCCATTCTATATATTTCTGTGAGGTTTGCCATGTCAGTTGAAGGATCAATAGCGGGCTTATGATCTGCTTAGTTTGGGACTAGATGGTGATGTGTAAAATGACTCAAAAATATTTATTTTATGTAATCTTCTTCTTCGTGTCAATGGTTCTCATGCAGTTCACACTATATTCATATGATATTTGGCCATCTTTGGCGTTGTTTGTGGCTTTGTTTAAATCGTCTCTTGTGCAGGTAGTAGGGCACAAGAGACAAGTGAGCAAATGGGCCATGGACTGAATGGGGCCCCGCAATCGCATTCAGTATTAGAGAAGTATCGCATTCCCTATTTCAGAGACCGACTTGAGTCTGGAGTCGGTTGAGGGATTTCCAGACTGGCCACGGCAGATCGTGACCTGGGGGCAAGTGTTGGGAGTTAATGTAATGATGATGGATATGACAAATAAACATAAAGTATTACATTCGCACTACAATCAAGACTTCAAAGTAAACAAACAAATTGACACCAAACAAACCAACAGCAGTGCCCATTCATTACAATACACACGACGCCTGTAGGTCTAAAACGGCCACATAGAGCAATATCTCTGAAAGGAATATAATTCCTGAATTCCCAGCAGAAAATTAGCAATTCCTTTATTTTTGGTAAAATGGTCACACATCATACTCAATTCAATTCATAATATGGCCCATATTTGGTATTAATATTGCCATGCGAATAAAATTAAAATCGGAACTTTACCGGTTTTGTTTTCTTTGTATGTTTTATCATTTTAACGAAGTTTCTTTATGAATTTGTATAATAAAAACATATTTTATAATAAAAGATCATATAAACCATTGAAATTATATCAATTAAGTGCCCAAAAAGGAAATCAAAGGGATTATTAAATATTATGTAGGACTCTAGCTGGCAACAAGTTAGATGTCAGTCAACGGTCAAGGTCAACACTTTTCGATAAACACTACATTATTAAGTTATAAGTAATAAAAATAAATGTTATTAGTGGATTTCAACACTTTTAAAATAGTAGTTTTTGTGAATCACGTTGAAAAAAACTAATCACTCATAGATGTTGTGGAATGTGGCTCGCACTCGAATGTTGTAAACAAAACAAACATTTAATTATTTAGCTTGTGTATTTCGTGCTAGTTAGAACTTTTTCATTCATAGCAAGTGCATTGTTATAAGGGTTAAAAGTGTGCCAAACTAAGATAAAAGAGTATGTTGTACATTAACTAAAATACAAAATAAATTGTCAGATATTAAAGAGAGTACTCGTGTGGCGGATGTCAACTATACAGTGAGAAAAAAGTGAAAATGGATTGGTCACACACTCCGAAGCAGGAAAAATTAATGGTCTAAAGATGTCACTGTGTGGTATCCTCGCAATGGAAAGAGGAAAAAGGGAAGACAGAAAAAGAAGGGAGCATGATGTCAGGGAAATGGCTGGAGTATCTTGTGGAAGGCAGGCAATGGACAAAACATTATGGCGAATTCTAGGGGAGGCATTCGACAAAAGGCAAACTGACACAACAATCACACCAATGTCTAAGGAGAGTGGAAGGAATCCAATAAATAAAATTACAATAGTACATAAAAACAAAAATGAGAATTAAAGAACTTTAATGTGAAACTTAATAACTTAATAACTTTAATGTCCGTGTGGTGCCGGACTTAAAGAATAGCACCACCCTTATCTCTTCTCATGGGTGTCGTAAAAGGCGACTAAGGGATTCACCAGAGGGTGGGCAGCAGCGTTCTCTGAGTATTTAACCAACCAACTGCGATCGCCAACCCGCCTGCCAAGCGTGCCGATTATGGCATATCCCCCCCTTAATTGGGGGAGGCCTATGTCCAGTAGTGGACGTCTTTCGGCTGAAATGATGATGATAATGTGAAACAAAAACAGTGTTGTAATTTTATCAATAATAAAGGCTTTATTTATTTATATTATGTGCTTTTTTTAACACTTTTTCTTCAATATGAGTATTGTAGGCATTTTGGAGCGAACCTGGCATGGACTCAGGTTACAATTACTGTTGGCGGGGTAGAGTAGTTTCATAACTTCAGCAGGAGGTGCCTAATGTTCTATGGTAAAACCTGAAACTATAAAAGTGTTGATTATGCCAATGGTTAGTAGCAAAGAGAGTATAAGTACCTACAGAAATTATAAATGTAACACCTATGGATACACATAAATGCAATAAAAGTTTGATTAGTAAACAATATTGGCATGCCTTTTTAATGCAATTCGTCAATAATAATTATCAAATGACATTATGTTAACGATTTCACACACTAAATAACATTTATTAACCTACATGTGCAGAACTAGTAATTATATTTTATCAGTAGTTATTTTAATAAAGAGATGTTCCAAGATTGTTTACTAAATAAGACAAGAGAGAAAAAACAGAATATACATATGCATTAAGCAAGCTAGGTTTGGATTCCTCATTCAGACACTGTTAGTTATTTGTAGTAACTTATTGTAACGAGGCATACATGCAAAATACCTAAAACAAAAATAAAATATTGTATTACCTATAGTCACAGACATAGTAAAAAATATAGACGAAGTGCTGCGAACAATCATAGTGAAGCCAAAAAAAACTATACTCCTTCATGTACAACCAGCGTCTACGCACACACGTGCACTTCAAACCGTGCTCGCCCCTCTCAGTACACATGTCGCGGCATCATCCAGTAAGTATCGCGAAAACAAATATCCTTCACGTGCATAGTATGTGCGTGAGCGCTGGTTGTACACGAAGGAGCATAGTTTTTCTGGCTTCATTATTATTGTTGACAGCACTTCGTCTATATTTTTTACTATGTCTGTGCCTATAGTATAGTATTAACGAAATTGAACGTTTGTTATTGAGAGTAGTTAAATCTTTATCAAATAGTAATGAACGATGGCTGGAACTTAGAGCCCTTTCATAGAGATTTGTTTGTTTACATCAATGGAGAACTGGGTCAACTTGTACTTAGGCACCTAACATAAATAAATCCACTATTATGATTCTTTCACTTACCTTGGATATGTTACACCTCAACGGGTGTGTTAATAATTTTCCAAGCTCCTTATGAGGTTAACCCGCCCACACACTCTTCCAACAAACTCTGCATCACAAAGTTAGTTAGTTCCATTTACCGAAGAGCTAGACTTCGCCGGTTATATATAATTATCTCCATAACACGCGCATGCTCAAGGAAATTCTCGTAAAGGCCTAAATCTGCCATTATTAATTTATTTTTCAAAAAGATCGTCGATATGAACCGCAAGATGTTGCTCTTGAGTAACTTCTAAATAAACAGCAATTTGACACATAAGCAATTCCTATTTTGTGGACCATTTTACGAATTTCCATAGGAAACTGTCAAACAGATGTATTGCGGAATATGTCTCGTTCGCGTTAAATATTATGAATTGTCCATAAGTGGCCATTTTGTGGTTTTTAACATGAATCGTATTAGGATAATATTATGTTTTCACCAAAGTGGCCTTTTTAGCCCCCCTGACCGGCGTCATACATCCTCATACAACTGCATGCATTATGACCGGTGTCACACACGGCATGCACTCGAGTTAAGAGTAATTGACATATCTGAGCCGTTTGTATAAACAGATGAGGTCACGTGTAGAATATAAGGAATCCATTGTTGTCCCGATCCCGATAATGAAGTCATTTGATGAATCAAAGATATTCAAAATGTACATTTACGTATGTAAATAAAACGTGAGGTGGTAAACAAAACCCAGTTTCCTATTTTAATTTTGCCTATCAAAAGAAAGAATGAAACATAAATATGTATTCTCGTGTTACTCAGATTATAACAAAAACAAGAAAAAAATATAAAGAAATGAGGGTTATAAATCTGTAGAAAACCGGGTGGAAGGTATCGCAGATTAGGCCTCATCCAAAACAGGTTCACTTCAAACTTCTTCTATCTTCATCACCTGTCACAAACCAATGGGCTTCCACTGGTGGTAAAGCTCAAAAGACTCTTCACTCAAGTGTGGATATAACGTAAGTTTTGAAGATTTGGTGCTGAAAGTGTGCTTTATTTGTTTTTTTATTTTTTTATTATTGTTTTTGTTTTGATTTGACTAACTGTAAATAGTGTAAATCACAGACTATAATGTAGAACAAAAAACCGATGATTACCGTTATAACCACAGATCATGTACCAGGCCCCTCAGAAAGTATTGCGAAAAAAAGTTTTTATATATGGGAGACTGGCCAGTTATAATGTTTTTCGAAAATATGATTATTTATAAGTAAAAATAAGTAAGTTCCAATTTCAAAATTTCCCTCCACATTTTTTGCGAGTTAATTCAAAGTATTGTGTCTCACTGAAATATGGATCTGCGCCGGGAACATTTTAGAGCTATGATTTTATACGATTTCAAGTGTCGCCTGAAACCGGATGAATCGTACGATAGACTTCAAATGGCATTCATGGATGAAGGCCCTTCCAAGGCAACCGTGTATCGTTGGTATAACGAATTCAAGCGCGGTCGACCAACTTTGGGGGATGACGAAAGAAGCGGTCGCCCTTTGACGGCTGTTACCGAAGAAAACGTGCTAGCAGTGAAAAATTTAATCCTAGACAATAGGCGAATTACATATCAGGAGATTCAACACATATTGAAGATTGGATCGGGAAGCGTTCACGAGATTCTACACAGCCATCTTCGCGTGAGGAGGATAGTATCACGCTGGGTGCCGCACAACCTCACCGATGCTCAGAAGCAGGCCCGGGTGGAATGGTGCCGTGATATGCTTAACAAATTTGAAGCAGGCTCGTCTCGGCGTGTTTACGACATCGTTACAGGTGATGAGTCCTGGATTTATCAATACGACCCAGAAACCAAGCGCCAGTCGACTGTTTGGGTGTTTCAAAATGAGCCAACGCCTACCAAAGTGAAGCGATCTAGAAGCGGGGGTAAGATTTTGATCGCTAGCTTTTTTAATTTGACTGGCCACTTGGTATCAATTCCCTTACGGGATCAAAGAAGCATTAATGCCGAATGGTATACTACCAAATGTTTGCCAGAAGTTTTCTCTGTTATAAGCAACAAGCGACCAAACACAGGGCTCCGCGGGCTACTGCTCCACCACGACAATGCACCTGCGCACACCGCACTCAAAACGAGGGACTTCCTGGACAGCACGCCAGTCAAACTCCTGGGTCACCCTCCTTACAGCCCTGATCTAGCACCGTGTGACTTCTTTTTATTCCCAAAAATAAAAAATCAGCTCAAAGGGATACAATTTTCGTCGCCGGAAGATGCGCTGGCTGCGTTCGAGCAGGCTGTAAACGAGGTGTCTGCGGCGGACTGGAAAAAGTGTTTTGAAAACTGGTTTAGGCGCATGAATCTTTGTATAGAGGCTGGTGGAAAGTACTTTGAAAAGATTTGATAAAAATATATGTACGTATAGAACAATTTTTTTTAGTTTCGCAAAACTTTCTGAGTGTCCCACGTATTGTTTATGTCCAGTGTTGTCGGTTGTCAATTTAACTGTAACTATACTAATTTGTCATGAAATTGTAAAGTATTATGTATAAGTTTTGTAGTGTGTGCGTCAAATGGAGTGCAAGAATAAAATCTATTTCTTTCTTTCTTTGCTTTCCCGACTTATGAAATACCTCCTTTTTTGGAACAGAAGAACTTCCAGCGGTAGATTGCAATAGGCTGCAGAATATATAAAATTAATATCATCCTACGTATATACATTAAGGGTGTATTAATTTTGACTGGCAGCTCAGTTAAAAAAAAAACTAATATCAAAGTTAGATCACATATACTAAACTAGTGGTTGCCCCACACGGAGACCTCGCGATAAACGTTTAAGGGTAATGTAAAAGACAAGTGGCGCACCATCATTAAAAAAATTACTAGTCGCTGAATACATAATTTATCGAAAATTTGTTTTTATCCATTGAAGTACAGGTACTGTAGTTTAATCAGAAACTGTTAACTGTAAATTATAGTTCGCTGTAGTAGTAGATAAAAAACCGGCCAAGTGCGAGTCAGACTCTCAACGACCTGATACCCCATAAAAAATGATTAAATTTACGAGAGTTTATCAAAAGACACCGACGCACAGTGCGCGAAATATGAATTTTTGCATCTCTTTCTTACGCAGGTACCACCACATATGACTATGTTTGCCCTATTCTTAGTATTTTTTGCTAAACTACATAATATATGCACTATAATCTGACCAAGTTTGACGCTGGTACATATTACCGTTTTGAAGATAGAGCAGGAACAAAAACGTTGAAAAAAGGCATGTTTTTTCAGGTTTCTTGTATGGGGACCCCCTTTGTTTTTAGACTTTTTTCGTTTTTAGTATTTGTCGTGATACACCTCATAGCAACACATATTCTGAGAAAATTTCAACCGGTTACCTATTATCGTTCAAAAAATACAGCCCTGTGACAGACAGACGGACGGATGGACGGACGGACGGACGGACAGCGTAGCGAGAGTAATAGGGTCCCGTTTGGACCCTTCGGGTACGGAACCCTAAAATGTGCCAATTATAAGTAAGTGGCCGTTTTTCGCATTAATTCTATCCAAGTACTTCTACAGTGACCTATAATTTACAGAGTTAATAGTTTCTGATAAAACTAAAGTACCTGTACTTCAATTGTTAAAAACGTTCGTTTGCACGCCCCAAGGGGCAGAATATGCTGAAACTAATCATAATTCACCTACATCTGTAATAATACCATATTCTAGTAAATAAATAATTTGAATTTGAACAATAAATAAGCTTGAAACATTTTTAAGCTTGAAACGAATTTTCGATAAATGATGTATTCAGCGAGTAATATTTGTTTTACTGATGGGGGCGCCACTTGCCTGCTACATTCCCCTTAACGTGTAACGAATTAAATCGACACATTTCTCTCGAATAATAAATGTATACAGTTGAATAATAAATGTATACAGTTGAATAATAAATGTATACAGTTGAATAATAAATGTATACAGTTGAATAATAAATGTATACAGTTGAAAAACTATGTAATTGATGTTATGCGTATCTTTTCCAAACATAAATCTTATTTTTGTTGAATTGACCCTTGAATTGAACTATATTTACGGGACTTTTCGCGCACATTGAAATCAAGACAAAACAAACATTTTGACAAACCTTGACGTACCCTTGATTGACCTTTGAATGTACAGCAGAATTCAAAGACTGGCCTGAAAATGCTAGTGCGAAAATGATTTTGCTTTTATTGTTTTTTTCTTACAGATAATTGCTAAGTGATATTACTGAAATAATCCTTAAGTAACAACTTTTGACATAGAGCCATTTTTCAGATAGACCCCCGGACAAAATAAGTCTAAAAATAGCCATTTTAGGTGCCCACCAAATTGTAAATCTATGACCACAGACATAGTAAAAAATTTAGACGAAGTGCTGCGTACCATCATAGTAAAGCCAACAAAACCGTGCTCCTCCGTTTACAAACCAGCGCTCACACACACATACGCACATCAAACCGTGCTCACCGCTCTCAGTACACATGTCGCGGCATCGTTTTATGCTCATAGACTATTTGCTCCCAAGCTCTGCAGAACTAACGCGGGTGAACGTGCTCCCATGCGGCGAATTATGGAGTCATATAATGATAACTTTGCCGATACTGACCTATTTGTTATGTCACTCGCCCAATATAAAAACAATGTCACAAAAAAATGTTTTGCGAAATGAATTGTAAACTCCTTTTTCAAATTATGCATAATTATGCAAGTTTTGTATACCTACTTTAACTTTCGCTCATAATTAGATATAAGTTCTGTCTGCAAAAGTGCTTGCTGTATTTGTAAAATTGTATGTATTATTTTGTGGATAACGGTGCTGGTTGCGTGATTACCTAAGTTTTGTATATCTTTTTGTTTGTATTATGCATTATTGCGCAATTGTTTGTTGTCCTGAAGAATAAAAAAATAAAAAAATAAAAATAAAATCGTCCAATAAGCATCGCCAAAACAAATATCTTTCAGGTGCATTTGTGTGCGTGAGCGCTGGTTTGTACACGGAAGAGCACGGTTTTGTTGGCTTCACTATGATTGTTAGTCTATATTTATTACTATTTCTGTGTATGACCCAGAATATTTTTGGAAATAGTTTTATACTCTATTAAAAAAGGTTCTTTTCAACGATACCCCACATGTGTAAGCATAATTTATTTTCCAATTAATTTAGTTTCGGGTTTCAAGACTGTAGTCCAATCATTTCCCCGGGACGCGCCGAGCTTCATTGGTGATTTTGGGGTGTGGCGGGCATTCTTTTGGCGTTTTACTGGTTGGTCGCCATTGTAGATCCTGGCTTACAGGAATTGTAGTGGTTAGGAAAGTGTGGCAGACACGTCTTCAAACAAAATCGTAGTCGGATTAGTCATTGTGAGACTTTTAAAAACTTCTCACTATCTGTGACGTATATCTAAGATATTCACATACAAGCTCAACACATACTTGTTGCAACTGCATACAATTAACAGTTCTCAAGTAATCTGAGACATGTATAGAGATGTAAACATTGTAAACATTGTATAGAGATGAGATCAGACCATGACCGTGGCCCCCTTCAACGATAGGATGTAGTCCTTGACATTGCGATCTTAAGTGGAAGGATTTTAATTGATTTGCAGGAGCTTCTGTGTTTAGTTTAAGAATCAAAAAAATATGTTAGTCACAGTTATTTGATGAGGGTTTACGCTGTTAAAGCGTAGAAAACCTAATTTCAAGAGTGATTAGTCGTGAGTCGTCGCGTTTAGTAGTAGTAGAGCTCCTTTGTGAAAGAGCTGGTCCGGGGAAGTACTACGACCATGCCTACTTCTCCGCCAAACAGTGATGCTTGCATTGCTGTGTTTCGGTCTGAAGGGTACGGGTGCCGGTGAAATTACAATCACGTGAGACTTTCCATCTTCATGTCTCAGTTTGGCGAACCGATTTGCGGTACTATTCAGGCAACAGCCGGTATTGCAGTTGTTATGGGCAAAGGTAACCGCTTAGCATTAGGTGGGTCCTTAGCTCGTTTCACCATCCTATAATATATAAAAAAGAACAACCTTTGGTACCTACCCATCCAAGGTGATGAATTTATTATTTCAAAACCGAAAGTTCCATGCTTGCTAATCAAAGCTAGCAGCATAGCAGTGATAGCCTAGTGGTTGAACGCTTGCCTTCCATGCAGGAGGGTGTGAGTTCGATCCCGGCCCGCACCTCAAACTTTAAAATTCATGTGCGGTTTTATATTCGATTATCACTTGCTTTAACGGTGAAGGAAAACATCGTGAGGAACCCTGCACACCAGAGAGTGCTCCATACAGTTCTCAATGGTATGGTGTGTGTAGTCTGCCAACCCGCACTATGCCAGCGTGGTGGACTAAAGCCTTAGCCTTCTCGAACTGAGAAGAGGCCCGTGCCTAGCTGTGGGACAGTAATGGGCTGGTGACAACTAGACAGTCATAGCGTTCACGTTTTTCTTTACTTCTAAACGCGTGATCTATAGTGAAATATTTTTTTCATCATTTTTAGGGTTCCGTACCCAAAGGGTGCCAAACGGGACCCTATTACTCTCACTACGCTGTCCGTCCGTATGTCTGTGACGGGGCCTTTGTAACGGTAATAGATAACCAGTTGAAATTTTCACAGAATATGTGTTACCATGGTGCCTATCACGACAAATACTAAAAATAAAAATAAATTCTAAAACCAAAGGGAGTCCCCATACAAGAAACCTCGAAAAACATGTATTTTCTTCAACGTTTTGTTCCTGCTCTATCTTCAAAACGGTAATACATACCAGCGTCAAACTTGGTCTGATTATAGTGCATACTATGTAGTTTGGCAGCAAATACAAAAAATTGGGCAAACTTATGTGGTATAGATAACCATAGATACCTGCGTAAGAAAGAGATGCAAAAAATCATATTTCGCGCACGGTACGTTGATGTATTTTGATGAACTCTCGTAAATTAAATCAGTTTCTATAAGGGATCAGTGGGGCAATTGTGTAATGCATTCACTTTGATATTAGCTTTCATTTTGGAATTAAAGCAACATTCATTGCATGGTGCCTAGTTGCCGATAACACGGATTGTCAAAACACACGGCGCAATGAACATTGAAATCCAGATTATTGCGATCGCGAGTGAGTAAGGAATTCGGCAGCAGGTCGATGGGTGGTACGGAACTCTTACTGCGTGACTCCGACTCGCACTTGGCCAGTTTTTTCAATATGCATACGAACATTCTACCATATTCTTGATTACGTCCATCATTCATGCAGTCATGGTGTATTTTTTTGTATTTATTACCAAGTCGCTACCATAACATTTGTTCACACTGCCGAGCTCCAATTCTTCATAAAAAAGAAATAACACATTTAAATTAACATACATTTAACTACTCTGCAATGAACCTGTCTCCCTTTCAATTAATTAATTAACCGCATGAATGATAGATCACGTGCGCACGCGCTTACAATTGCGACAACGTTGATTATCAATCAACTGTAATTTACAAAGAGATTTATATGAATGCAGAACGATTAGTTGGTTTTTGCATGAGATGAAGTTGTAACAGATACATAGTATTTTAGTAGCGTCCAGCGTTGCCGGCACGGGTTTTTTTACCCGATTTCGGGTAATTTAGGCCTTAAGCGGGTTCTTGGCGGGTAACGATAACTGCCGGGTAATTTCGGGTATTTTTGCGACAATCACAAAAAAGAGCATGTCGAGTCTGGAAAATGAAATAAAGAGATACGAAAGAACCAAAGAACAGATGAAAAATTCGCGCTCGCTTCTCTCGCACTGTTAGATGTATTTCTGCTGATATCCTCATCTTTGCGGTAACTGTAATGCAAGTAACTATTGCGTTACATTTTCATTCACGCTTTCTTCATGTTTTTGCAAAAGTAAAAAAAAACACACAAAACGAGCTCGCTGCGCTCGCACCCTACTATCTTTCTTATGGCCATATTGCAAAAAGTTTTGGTGTTTGATTATTTTACAGCAGTATTTTTTTTAAAAGGCTACCTGCATTAGACACCACTTTGAGCCTCCAAAAGGGTTAGTCCACCACTGACATTCTTGAAAAATATACAAAAAAATATTCGCCACTTCAGGCCCCCTAATATTTCTATCACGTCAGTGTGGATGGACGCCCCTTAGATACCTGATTAAAAACTATAAACGAAAAGGAAAAATACATAATTATTACATTTTTTTTTACTTATACTGGGTGTAAGGGGAACGCTTCCGAAAACGAAGATAGGTGCTGGTGATTACTGACACGAAACCACGAAAAAAAAATGCGATTATTTTTTTAGATTTTTTCATATATATTTTTTTGCATTTTTCATACATAACCAGCTTTGGGCAGTTAAATAAAACTCATAAATAACGAAAATTGCAAAAAAAAATACTAAAAAAAGAATCGCATTTTTTTTCGTGGTTTCATATCAGTAATCACCAGCACTATCACCTATCTTCGTTTTCGGAAGCGTTTCCCTGACACCCAGTATAATCTTTATCTTTTTTTTTTTGACAGAACAGGTAATTTCGGGTAATTTTTTATGCGGTTTCGGACTTTTTCTTGTTTGATGGCAGGCAACACTGGTGGCGTCAAGTTTAAGTTACTTTTTATGCCTTATTAAGGCTTTATTTCACCATCGATAATTGTATGTTTAAGCGACCGAGTTTAATCACAATTCCAGTAGGTACATTTTTCAAGTAATCGGCCGTTTAATCAGAGAATTAACTCTGATGAACACCGGCCTAAGTAAGTTTCAGTTGCCACAGGAGACAAATACATGTCGCCAGTAGTAATATGAATTAATTTAACCGCCAAATGACAAAATTGAGCAGTTTATGTAAGTTTCAGTTGCCACAGAACAGAAATACATATCGTCGTTGTAATGTGAATAAATATAACCGCCAAAATGACAAAATTGAGTTAAATATACAGTTCGACTGCAAATTTTCGCTCTATCGATTGGTGTCTTTAAAATCTCGATATCTTGAAAAAAGGCGATTACGTTAACGAAGTCTTTTACGAATTATTTATATTTTTGTAGGCTATTATTCCTTCCTTCCTTGGTTATTATTATTATTTCTTGTCGGGACAAGATGGTGATGTTTAAAATTTATTTTTATTATAGCGTAGGTATTTTCGCTTTTGTATGGGAGTGATGTATCTGTTACGTAGTAACTATTATCTAATCTGTGGTACGGTGTGTGACTGCCTCTTTGGTCTAGTTGTTGCAAGCGCGACTGCTGAGCGTGGGGTCCTGGGTTCGATTCCTGGGTCGTTATTGGGTTATTGTGTTATTGGGTTTTTCATTAGGAAATCCTCAGTAGCAGCCCGGAGTCTGGATTTGTGCCCGGTCAATGGCAATAGGCTCGCCCCCTATTACATGGGACTATAACATAACTGGCGAAATGTGGATGTACTATTACACCTCTGCCTACCCCTTCGGGGAAATACAGGCAAATAATAATTTAATAATAATTTTATATAAATAATGTTGTTATGTGGTACGGTGTAGGCCTTATATTTTCAAAATATTGTAGGCACAAGCTGTAGGTAAACATGAATAAATAAATAACCTACCTACTACTTTTAAAGTTCAGATACTGCCAACATGCTGCCATCGGAAAAAAGCTACGTACGAGAATAATATTGATCCAAATATCTACTTATGATTTGCGAATCATCAATCAAGCCGTGGTATGCACTGATAACCTGTATAGTTGTATACTGGTGTTACCTGTATACTGTTGGTACATAACGCCACGAGCATAGAATGGCATTTCAGTAATATTTACATAAGGCACAAGCTTATCGTATCGGAGCCTGATGACTGGACCAGGAATGTACTGGTGGAGACAGAAATTATATCGTGTGATACAATGATATTTAAAAGTACAAATATGTTACTGTGTGTGCAATGTGAAGAGTTGAAAACTTCCTAATTGGGACGTTTTGCTATTAATCCGAGTCAAGCCAGGCGCCGAGTGTGGCTTTTTAGGGTTCCGAAGTCCTACAAGGAACCCTTATAGTTTCTCTATCCGTCTGTCCGTCTGTCCGTCTGTCCGTCTGTCCTAATCCTTTACAGCTTAATAACTTCTACAGTTATAAACATAAGTAAATGAAATTTTGTTAAAAATTATTCTACTTATAGACCTCAATTTTAAAAGAAGAAAAAAAACGTTTTTACGTATTTTAGGGGTGGCGTCCATACATGTGAAATGGAGATGAAAATTTTTTTTTCGCTGCACCCCCTCGTGTGGGGTATCAATGAATAGATCTACTAAAATAAAGGTAATTTTTCATAAACCACTTTTTTATCAGGTGTACCATCTGCGAAATATAGCGCGCCAAAGTGGCTTGCAATGTGTCCCCCCCCCTGCCATTTCTAAACTATGCAACGTAGAAAGTTATAATCTTCCACATTGATAGACCTTTGTGAAAACTCTCTTTTAAAATTATTTCGAGTATAATGTGATTATAATTTTTTGAGTTATAGAGAGAAAAATGAAAATTACTTAAAACGTTCTAGTTCAAAGGTCATTGTCCTTAGAGAAAAATTATCATAGCAAATAATGCTCCTTTAGCTACTTTCTATTTGAAAAAATCACAAAAAGTAACTTTGAAATGACAAACGTCTTAAATTTGGCTTCATGAATTTATCGCTAGATGGCGCTACTAACAACACGCTCTGAGTCGCGAATGCTGCCGATTATTGCAAAAACTAAAATAGCCATGATTAATATTCGATTTGATTCGTTTGTAATTACACCTACTTAAGGAACCCTATAATACTGAGCATGGCCCGACATGCTCTTGGCCGGTTTTGTATATTGTAGCCCTTATTAATATGCGCATTTTGACACCTTAATTATTTTGATACTCCTAAAACTTCTGTAGTTAAAGCGAATTCGTTCTATTTTTGAAAACTGGCCCCTACCGGACCGATCGATAAAGCATTTTCAATGTTAAAACAAACTTGCCATCGTGTGTTTTTTTTTTTTAATGAGATATAGATCTGCTCGTGACCGCAATCTAGACAGCTTTGCCAAGATGTGGTGACAATGGATCGAGAAAACCTATTAGGTGCCGATTCACTCCGGGTTGTAAGTGCCCGGAAATACAGAAAGTGAACCAATTATGACGCCAAAGTAACTAAAAGTAAAAGTTAAACTTACATACTTTATACTAGTTTATACATAGAGATATATATAGTTTATATGTTTTTGTGCTGCCGCTGCGTACGGAACACTTTTTTTGTTTGTTTTATTAAGGTATAACTTATCTATACTTTTAAATATCATTGGTGAAATAGAGAATTTTGTAAGATGATCTTGTAAAGTTAGTACAAATTTTAATTTTTGTAGTCCAGCTTCTGGTAAGGGTCAAGACTCATTATTTAAAACGGGCAAGTAGCGTGGTAGTGATCTGCATTATAGAAGATTTATTAATTTTACAAAGAGCCTTGTTAGCTTGACACAATTTACAGCTTTTTACATAATCGTCAATTTCTGAACGCATATTTTTCCAATAATAACGCTCTTTTAATCTATTTTTTTTTTCATAAGATCACAAAACACTTGTGAACGCACCAGTACCTGTCCCCAGTAGCAAAGGTAACGTACAACAAGTACTATCGTAGATAAGGTATCGATCCGTCAACTGTGCGCAATTATACCAAGTTTATTCTATTGCTAATAGCATTCATCATAAATGAAGAAAGCAGAGATATCGGGTTATACAGGATTTATTTAGGAGTGCGGATAGTTTGTGTAGTGGTTCAGTATACGTGGGACACTCAGAAAGTTTTGCGAAACTAAAAAAAATTGTTCTATACGTACATATATTTTTATCAAATCTTTTCAAAGTACTTTCCACCAGCCTCTATACAAAGATTCATGCGCCTAAACCAGTTTTCAAAACACTTTTTCCAGTCCGCCGCAGACACCTCGTTTACAGCCTGCTCGAACGCAGCCAGCGCATCTTCCGGCGACGAAAATTGTATCCCTTTGAGCTGATTTTTTATTTTTGGGAATAAAAAGAAGTCACACGGTGCTAGATCAGGGCTGTAAGGAGGGTGACCCAGGAGTTTGACTGGCGTGCTGTCCAGGAAGTCCCTCGTTTTGAGTGCGGTGTGCGCAGGTGCATTGTCGTGGTGGAGCAGTAGCCCGCGGAGCCCTGTGTTTGGTCGCTTGTTGCTTATAACAGAGAAAACTTCTGGCAAACATTTGGTAGTATACCATTCGGCATTAATGCTTCTTTGATCCCGTAAGGGAATTGATACCAAGTGGCCAGTCAAATTAAAAAAGCTAGCGATCAAAATCTTACCCCCGCTTCTAGATCGCTTCACTTTGGTAGGCGTTGGCTCATTTTGAAACACCCAAACAGTCGACTGGCGCTTGGTTTCTGGGTCGTATTGATAAATCCAGGACTCATCACCTGTAACGATGTCGTAAACACGCCGAGACGAGCCTGCTTCAAATTTGTTAAGCATATCACGGCACCATTCCACCCGGGCCTGCTTCTGAGCATCGGTGAGGTTGTGCGGCACCCAGCGTGATACTATCCTCCTCACGCGAAGATGGCTGTGTAGAATCTCGTGAACGCTTCCCGATCCAATCTTCAATATGTGTTGAATCTCCTGATATGTAATTCGCCTATTGTCTTGGATTAAATTTTTCACTGCTAGCACGTTTTCTTCGGTAACAGCCGTCAAAGGGCGACCGCTTCTTTCGTCATCCCCCAAAGTTGGTCGACCGCGCTTGAATTCGTTATACCAACGATACACGGTTGCCTTGGAAGGGCCTTCATCCATGAATGCCATTTGAAGTCTATCGTACGATTCATCCGGTTTCAGGCGACACTTGAAATCGTATAAAATCATAGCTCTAAAATGTTCCCGGCGCAGATCCATATTTCAGTGAGACACAATACTTTGAATTAACTCGCAAAAAATGTGGAGGGAAATTTTGAAATTGGAACTTACTTATTTTTACTTATAAATAATCATATTTTCGAAAAACATTATAACTGGCCAGTCTCCCATATATAAAAACTTTTTTTCGCAATACTTTCTGAGGGGCCTGGTACATGCTGAAATTTGAGTCGCTTAAATCCCGAAAAGGGGTCATTTTACTCATCATTATGAACAACTTTTACTATGGGACCAACCCTGAAATAACGAAAAAAAAACAATTGGTGCATACATTTGTGTTCACTTAAATCAATAAAATGTAGGGACCACCTGATATATTTTTTCGCGATTTCAGGGTTGGTCCCATAGTAAAAGTTGTTCATAATGATAAGTACAATGACCCCTTTTCATAATTTAAGCGACTCAAATTTCAGCGTGTATATTCCTTATTGCAACTGTATTGTTAAAATTTACTTCAATACAAAATAAACTATAATAAAACAAAGTTTAACCGGATTAAATCGCGTATATTATTTAAATTGGTTTCCCTGACGTTTCGAAAGCTTTGCAGCATTTCGTGGTCGCAGGTAGACTAAGATGACAAGCGTCTTTACAAATATTTCTAAAAAAATATTTTAATCTACCGTACAATATTATTAATTAAAATCGTTTCGATGCACGCAGTAATCACTCACAATATCATTATCTTTTACAGTGTTGCGTGCTGTTTGGGACTTGATTATTTTTAGGACTGGGTTCCAAACAGGTGGTAGCTGCCAACCATCTTCTCTATTAAAATTAGCATGTTTTTTAATTTCAATAGCCTCACGGAGCATTCTAGGTACATATCGGTTTTCCTTCGCCAGAACTTGTGGTTTATCAAATCGAAGAAAATGGTTGGGTTTGTCTAGGGCATGTTCACACACTGCAGACTTTGTGGAGCGTCTGTTCTTGACGTCAGCTATATGTTCTTTAATTCTAGTGGCTATACTACGCTTTGTTTGCCCTATGTATGTATGATATACGCGATTTAATCCGGTTAAACTTTGTTTTATTATAATGTGTAGTGATCGCGAAAACCTAAGAAGTTATTACAAAATAAACTCTTAAATTGTGACAATGTTGACATATAGACAGAGAGCTTAGACCAACACAGAGAGTTGATAGATTAGATTCTTACGTACATTGCGATGTACATTGCGTTTATACACGAGAAGTAATAGAAGTGGCATCATCGTTAAAAAGGCTACATCCCATTTGGTAAACAACCCAATTCCTTAATTTTTAGGGTTCCATACCCAAAAGGTGCCAACAGGACCCTATTACTCTCGCTACACGGAAAAAAATGCTCGCGGAATTAGTTTTCCTCCAAGAATATTTTTATTCTCAGGAATATTGTTTAATGTTAAATAAATATTTACTTGAACTAAAATTAATATCTTAGTCCAAACGAAATGATATTCTACAAGAAAAATAATATTATTCTTCTTATATTTGCTAGAATCAAAACAATAATTTTCTTTTTAAGAAGTTTTGAGTGTTGTCTGAAAAATATGTTACTTTTTTGAACTAAGATTTTTCATGTGTCTCAGTTTAAAAGAACATATTCTAAGTTCAAGAGCTATTAATATTTGAATCAAAAGTTGTACCATTTACTTAAACTAAAAATAAAACACCAAAACATGTTAACTACAAATTATAAAAACAAAACCCTCATTTTCTTCCTGTTAGTAATTGATGATTCTCATAATCAGAAAGTAGGAAGGTTTTCGATGAAGAAAAATCTTTTTCGGTCTAAGAAGAATGCATTTAAATGTGAGAAAATAACAGATTTGGAAGAAGAATCTAAAATTGTTCGAAATAAGATAGACTTACATTCAGTATAATAAAATACGTGTTTGGTTTAAGAAGAGTTTGTTTTTAGGTAATTAATAGTAGCACTGATGTAAGAATCTAAAGTATTCAATTAAAGTTCGTCCAATGTTTTCAAATGAGACTTTTTTTGTTTTGTGGGAATAAGTTATGGTGTTGAACTAGGAATCCAAATTATTTCAAAATAAGATATACTAACGTTTTGTTGTAAGAAAATACGTGTTTGGGTTAAGAAAGTTTGTTTTTGGATATGTAAATACCAGCATTCACGTAAGAATCTGAATTATTCAAGTAAAGTTCGTCGAATGTTTTCAAACAAGACGTTTTTGTTATGTGGAAATAAGTTATGGTGTTGAACTAGGAATCTAAATTGTTTGAAAATAAGATATACTAACGTTTTTTTTAATAAGAAAATACGTGTTTAGTTTGAGAAGAGTTTGTTATTGGGTAAGCAAGTAGTAGCATTGACGTAAGAATCTAAATTATTCAAGTAAAGGTAGTCCAATGTTGTTAAATAAGACTTTTTTGTTTTGGGGGAATAAGTTACGGTGTTGAATTAGCAATTTAAATGTTTCAAAATATGATACGACTTAACATTTTTAAACAAGAACCCTGTTAAATCCAAGCAATATCAACCGACACGTCGTGTGACCTAGCTATGGGAATAAGCAATAAATTACTGCAAACTTCAAAGTCTTAATAGAAAAACCTACTATTCCATAATAATAACCTATGTTGTGAGAATGGCACATGGTATTAAAATATGCTAATTATATATATATATGGTTAAGTCGTATAAAATTATACAATAAAAGAATTAAAGAATATTAGAGGTAAATGTAGGTATAGTCTGATAATAATCTCTAAATTAGGTACATGCTCTAAAGAATAAAATTATTTAACACTATTAGGTATATTAAGTTGCTCAACTAACTAAATCTAATACGGAAGGATTAATAATATGTAGGTACCTACCTATGTATTCCGTTCCCTATTCCTAAAAGAATTACGTAGGTGCTACATAAACATCTGAAATTATTTATAATGAATATAAGTTTCTACGTATACCTATATGTATAACCGACTTATTATTTATCGCTATGGCAATGGTATGTAATGTAAGTGAATACATACCTACCTATTTATTTTTTAACACAAATTATTTATCAAATGTGAAGGCTGATTGCTGACCTAAACTTTATGTAGGTGTGTATTATATACGGAGATTTAAAACACTTAAAAATGAAATTAATAAACCCTCATTTTACTCCCTGCAATATCGTCAAAATTTTATACATGTCGTAGGTATCTGTAGTAGTAGGTATATATATATATATAATGTATATAAGGTCAGAAACCCAATAAATCTATACTACACTCGAGAGTAATGAATTAGGGTCACATATAGATACCTGAAAATCTCGGAAACTAAGAATGGTAGCTTAATTACATAAATTGTGTTTAATAGACAAATAAATTCTCCTTAAATGAAAGTAATAAAACTTCTTAGTTACTGTAAAGTTACACTATCAGAACGTGACAAAATAAAACCGGCCAAGAGCATGTCGGGCCATGCTCAGTATTATAGGGTTCCTTAAGTAGGTGTTACAAACAAATCAAATCGAATATTAATCACGGCTATTTTAGTTTTTGCAATAGACGGCAGCATTGGCGACTCAGAGAGTGATGTCAGTAGCCGCTAGATGGCGCTATACAGTGCCAAATGTAATACACGGCACTTGACGGCAGCATTGGCGACCCAGAGAGTGTTGTACGACGCCGCTAGATGGCGCCAAATTTAAGAAGTGTGTCGTCAACATAACACAAAGTTGCATTTTGTGATTTTTTCAAATAGAAAGTAGCTAAAGGAGCATTATTTGCTATGATCATTTTTCTCACAAAAATTTTTTTTCCCCATTTCACATGTATGGGCGCCACCCCTAAAGAACGTAAAAACTATTTTTTTATTCTTTTAAAATTGAGATCTATATGCAGACTATTTTTTAACAAAATTTCATTTACTTATGTTTATAACTGTAGAAGTTATTAAGCTGTAAAGGATTAGGACAGACGGACAGACGGACAGACGGACGGACATGACGAAACTATAAGGGTTCCTTGTAGGACTTCGGAACCCTAAAAAAGGGACTTGTAAATGGAACTACGAATTTTCTTTATCTGTTTTTGCTTTTCTTTCTATTCTGTCATATAAAAACCGGCCAAGAGCATGTCGGGCCATGCTCAGTATTATAGGGTTCCTTAAGTAGGTCTAATTACAAACGAATCAAATCGAAATTAATCATTGCTATTTTAGTTTTTGCAAACAGCGCCACCTAGCGCTGAATTTATGAAGCTAAATTTAAGAAGTGTGTTTCTTTTTGTGATTTTTTTAAATAGAAAGTAACTAAAGGAGCATTATTTGCTACGATCATTTTTCTCTAAGGTCAATGACCTATGAACTAGGACGTCTTAAGTATTTTTCAGTTTTCTCACTATAACTCAAAAATTTATAATCACATTATACTCGAAATAATTTTAAAAGAGAGTTTTTATAAAGGTCTATCGATGTTGAAGACTACAAGTTTTTACGTTGCATAGTTTAGAAATGGCAGGGAGGGGGACACATTGCAAGCCACTTTGGCGAACTGTATTTCGCAGATGGTATACCTGATAAAAAAGTTGTGTATGAAACATTACCTTCATTTTAGTAGACCTATTCAATGATACCCAACACGAGGGGGTGCAGCGAAAAAAATATTTTCATCGCCATTTCACATGTATGGGCGCCACCCCTAAAATACGTAATCAAGATTTTTTTATTCTTTTAAAATTGACAGCTATATCTATTCCATTTTTTGTCAAAATTTCATTTACTTATGTTTATAACTGTAGAAGTTATTAAGCGGTAAAGGATTAGGACAGACGGACAGACGGACAGACGGACAGACGGACGGACATGACGAAACTATAAGGGTTCCTTGTAGGACTACGGAACCCTAAAAAGGCATGTAAACAGCTTTTCTGATGTTCAATATTTATAATTGAAGCTGTTATAATGTTGCTTACACCTGAAGAATGCACCAGAATTCTCAAAATGCTGGAAATTGGCCGTAATCAGCGTGATACAGCAAGGACGTTGGTGTGTCATCGTCAACTGTACAACGAGTTCTCCGACGTTACGAGGAAACCGGCTCTAACCTACGTAGACCAGGAACAGGCAGGGCCAGGTGTACCTACCACAGCACGAGAAGATCGATACTTGGTCAACACAATGCTTCGAAACCGCTTTCTCACAGGAACTGCACTTACATATCAGTTCCGACGCCTCGGAGGAAATAACCCAAGTGCATGGACTGTAGTCGACAACATGCTGACGCAAATTTAAAACCATTAATTAAGACCTACAAATGGCCCTAAAATGGCCCTAAATTGGGCATCGTATTTCGAGATTAGCATATGCCCGGAATCACTTAAATTGGAGTATTGAAAATTGGTCAAGAGTTATGTTCTCAGATGAATCAAAATTTATACTCTATAAAAACGACGGAAAAACAAGAGTATATAGAAGACCAAGGGAGCGATTCAAGCAAGCATGCATCGAAGAGAAAGTGGCCTATAGCGGTGGATCCGTACTTGTATGGGCCGGAAATTCTGCAGAGAGTCGCAAAGAGCTGATGGTTACAGAAAACGGCACTATAACTACCGAAAGATACATTGAAGAAATCCTAAACGAATACGTTAGGCCATTTATGGTCAATTTGGGAGAGGATGCTATCTTTATGCATGACAATGCTCGGCCTCATACTGGTGAAATTGTGAATGAGTACCTTCAAAACGTTAACATTAACTGTATGTAGTGGCCAGCACGCAGCCCGGACCTCAACCCAATCGAGCATGCTTGGGACGAGCTCGAACGGTGTGTGAGACACCGACCCTTCCCCGATGACGCTTCAAGAGCTCAAAGTTGCGCTCGTAGAGGAATGGGAGAATATTCCCCAACATCGTATGAGAAACTTAGTGTACAGCATGCAAAACCGCATAACCACAGTGATGACAGTTTTAGTACTTTTTATTTATTAATCCCACGTGGAGTAATAAATAAAAAGTACTAAAACTCAAGAAAGTTTAAATATAAATGCTTTTCTGTATTTTTTTAAGACAAAGTGATACATACATTTTATTACTTGCATTTAAGGAACATTTGATTATCTATTAAACACAATTTATTTCATTGAGCTAGCATTCCTACTTACCGAACGAAACTTTTAGGTATCTTTATGTGACCTTAATTCTTTGCTCTCGAGTGTATATAGAACACTCTTACAGTAATATATATATATATACCTACTAGTATATACCTACTACGTTATCTTTCAATGAACACGATTTCTAATGATGATAATGATAAGATGGAAATCATGTTTCTTGAAAGATAACGACTCATGAAGGCTATTATTAATAGTCATCCAAGAAACGTTATTCTTAAATCAAAATCACGTTTCTTGAAAAATAACGACTCATACATTGCTCATATTATTAATAGTCACCCAAGAAACGTTATTCTTAAATCAAAATCATGTTTCTTGAAAGATAACGACTCATAGAAGACTTAATATTATTAATATTCATTTAAGAAACATTTTTCTTAAATCAAAATCATATTTCTTGAAAGATAACGACTTATAGGAGACATATTATTATTAATAGTCATCCAAGAAAAACGTTATTATTAAATCAACATCCTGTTTCTTGAAAGATGTGCTACGTCACAACCGACCACCGGGTAATGGAAAGAAAAAGGAACGAGTGTTGCAATTTCAAAAATTGTTTCCCCAATGTTTGGGAGTATGTTTTAAGTGGGATTTATTAGTGTATGAAATACAGTAGGTACAAAAGCAATTCGTTTTGTTTGATTGTACTGAAACTTAGTGGAAAATACTAAGACCAATACAAAAATAAATTATTACAAACTGATTTCTAGTTTTCAAGTAATTCCCATGTGGAAAAACAAACATGAATACATCCACAAAGTTTAATACATTTGTTTAAATGCTCAGACAAATCACATAAAGCACGTAAACATTGGCCATTTACGCCAGCGACATATACACTACTGAGTAATGGCTTAAACCCCTTAAATTATGGCAATAAAATAATGCCGGTAGGTGCTATATTTCCAAAGTAATAAGCGATCTTTCCATAACATATTTCGTTACATATGGTTTTTGAAAATGACCCTAAAGACTTTTTATTGACCAAAAAGAAAGACATTACAAATTATTACCCTTCCAATCTTTTATCCATTGGTACGCATCCACTTAAGAATCTTATGTTTTATCTTTTTCTGTTCCGCAATATAATTGTATAGAACTTTCATGTTTGAAAGCATAAATATTTTATATTTCTAGTCAGTTTCTGAATCAGTTCAATTCTCCATAGTCGTGCCTTCATCTCATGCGCTGGCGAGAACTTGTTAAAATGGTCGAGGAAAAACAAGACAATTGACAAATTTCTTATAAATATGGCTAAAAAATACGTTTGAAAATCCTATTTGAATCTTGTTAAACTAATCATAACAATAAATAAAATCAATTTTTGGTTTTATTGTTGACCATGAGTGAAAAATTAAGGTGATAGGTAGCTACATGTATTTGTTTGAATCGTGTAGGTAGGTACAATTTAAAAATGGCTTTAATTTTAAACCAAGTTTATTACAATCAATATTGTGTTATACAAATTTTACTCTGAAAAATGTACATAATGTTGGGGGAAAACGCGAGGGGGCTATCTGGCAGCACTGTCTCGATGCGCTCGCGTCTCGCCTACAGTCGGCAGCCACAGAGCAGAGTGGGGTGAAGTCGGCGTTTAGGATTAAATGTTCTGTGAGTCAGCAGCCGATTTTCCGCCCCGCTTTTCTCTGTTGCCGTGCGTTGTTGTGATGACGGGTTTTGGTGAATTGTGTTTTTCAAGATATACGGACTCGGAAAGGAATTTGATCAAAGTGAGTATTGAAGAACAAAGTTGTTAGTAGCAAATCGTTAAGTTTGTTCTAATTTACAGTGTTTCAAATATTAGATGGATGACCAAAACAACGTTACTACACTACTACACGGACATAGATACGTTACCACGAACATGGGGTATTCCAGAACTAGTTATTGACCGATTTAAAGGTAAATATATTCTCATCACTACCTACTTAACCTTTACTAGGTATTTACTGAGGGTGTCTCATGGTACACACGTGGCTTCATTTAGTAAAACTGGATGGTTCTACATTTTCAAGGGTCATATGGTTGGGACCATAGCAAGTATGAGCATGTGATCCCCGTGTTTGTTAATTAGTTAGTTACGAGTGCTTCTCCTTTGAAATAGATAACAAGGCGTGCACCCGTGCGAATTTTAGCGTAGGTACTTACCTACAGGCCTTACGCGAAAACTCGCGCCCACAGGTGGGTCTATTTCTATAAATAGTATGATTAGCCAGGGAGCCGGGAGCTTCGCCTTTGAAATGGGGGTCTCCCCAGGCGCGCACCCACGCGTGTTTCAAAAGACTAGGTACTTAATAAGTACTAAACATTTTTTTGAGTTATGCAAATGATATTCTAGAACATACAGACCTTAAAATAATAGTATTATTATTCTAAGACAGACATTATTCAGCAAAGATCATTATGGTTTTAGGTTGAAACCTCCAGATACTCAAACTAAAAATATGAATTACTTACCTTAAAAAGCTGCATTCTCAATAGTGAACGTATTAAGTATTACAGATATTACTATTTTCCAGAAAATGAAATTAAACCCAATCAATTAAATGCCTTAAGTGAAGAAATTCTTAAGGAGCTGTGCCCACTAATAGGCCACAGAATATTTATTCAATCGAAATTGAATGAATATCTCACAGCACATGTAAGTTCCATCTTAATAAGTAGGTATTATAATTACTAATATTTATTCAGTCTACCTCTAGAATGTTATTTAAATAGGTCAACAAAAACTTTATTTCAGATCAACCTGGATTTTGACCAAAAGTACAAGGAGAATTCTACAAATTTTTATACAAAGTGGCATCCATTCATCAATAAAATTATTAGTATAAAATTTGATAGTTCCAGAGATGACACACTGGCAACTTTGTACGAAAAGACAAGACAACTGCCTGATGATGGTAAGAAAATATTTTTATTTTAAACAAACCAATAATTAAAAGAAGAACAATTACCTCCTATAAAGTAATCAGTATGTAAAAACAAAACTAAAACATGTTCCCAAAATGCAGGTAGCATTGCCACGTTGTCTGGCAATTCTTAGGACAAAATAAAAACCTGCATTTTGGTCACATGTTGATGGTAAGTATCCGCATTTTAGTTATCGATAAGTATAGTGTGTTTGTTAATTTATTTCAACAGTGTCCATATTATTGTTTCAGATCAAAAAGTTCCAGATCAAATTAAGCTGCTCTGTTGCCTAATTCCTCCAAAAGGGAAATTAAACAAAAGGACAAAATTTTCAACACAAGAATGCATTGAAAATTTCATCTTTGATGTAGATGTAAGTTCACATATTTACCTGACTGCTCAGAAGGTGATAGGATTCGTCTAGTCTAGAGAGTAGCAAAAAATATCATTAAATCCAATATTTGATTTTCAGGGATATAAAAATAACTATTAAAACCTACTAACTGCTGGGTACTCGGTGACTTAGTACCTATCAAAACCTAGCATAGCTGAAAATATTACAATAAAATCTAATTATTGAAAAAAACAAACTGCAAAAATAACTGAAAAGAAGTAACACGCTTTAGAATTTTGACTATCACAGGCTACATGAAAGTTTGCTCTGGAGGTAACCTAGGTAGAGTTGAGAGTGGCGGTACGTAGGCTAAATGCCAAAAATACCGCCCCAAGACCCGACGGCTTGCCTGGAAAAGCCTGGGTTCTGGCCTTAGAGGCTCTCGGGCCCCGACTAAAACACCCTGCCCTGGAGTTGCATCAGGGAGGCACTCCGGTATCACTGGATGCCGACCTACCTCTGTCGTGTGGTCGAGGCTTATTTGACGGACAGGGCCGTCATCTACCTCGGCACCAGGGAGAATGGAACCGGCGAGAGATGTCGTGCGGTGTCCCACAGGGATCGGTCCTGGGGCCGAATCTGTAGGACACCGGGTACGACTGGGTGCTGTGCGCAGACTTCCCCAGCGGGGTCAGTGTAGTTTGCTACGCTGATGACACACTAGTCCTGGCTCAGGGGAGGTCGTACCAGGCGGCGGCCGAACGGGGTGCTGGCTAGAAAACCTCCACGTGTGCCTGACGGCTGCTTGTCCTTCTGGACACGTCTGGAGGGAACGGCAGTTGTTAGGCCGGTGCATCCTGGGCACGGGCAATAAAATCCTTTCGAGGAATTAACCTTCGGGGGATTTTATTGCCTGTGGCGAATATTCTGGCGCGGGAGGGGCCCGTTCTGGGCCAGTGGGGAGTTGCTCCACGTGTCCCTCTGTTGCCAACAGAGGGCACAGTGGAGGAGCAGGGGCGGGCCCGGTGTGCACTCACCCTGCCACTGGGCAGGCAACGGGGGGACTGTCCTTCCCTGCCCCCGTCGATCTTGTAACCCCAGGAGTGCCCGCTGAGTAGTGTTCTCGCGCCGCTTGGGACCGAGGGTCTTGGCTTCACCGCCCGGACCGCGAGGAAGAAAACCTCTATAACAAATTACGGGAGGTAGGGCCTGCGAGCAGCAGACTCGGGGTAGTATGCTGCCCGACCAGCGGCTGGCGTAGCTGGCACAGCCGGCGTAGTTGGCGCAGCTGGTAAAGGCCCATGAGGTGAGGTGACGTGCAGTGTTTCGTGTGCGCCACCTAGGAGGGTGCGGCCAACGTTAGGCCGCACGGGGAGAAGGGGCTCGCCTGCTTGTGGCGGGCCAGGACCTGTCGGGGGTGGTTGTGTGAATACTCACGGGTTCCCACGCCCCCAGCTAAGGTAGTTGAAGGAACACCGGGTGGTTTTAGTCGGTAAGAGTCCGACACTGGCTCCGCCTACCCCAGGCGGAGTGCGTCCATGAGGCGAACCCACGGCAAAAAAAAAAAAAAAAAAAAAGGCGGCGTCCGAACTCGCGACACGTGGGGTTGCGACAATCGTCGAGAGGATCCGGCAATTGGGACTTGACCCTGCACAAGTCCGAGGTCGTGTGTTTTCACGGTCCTCGGAACGCGCCACAACATCGGCGTCGAGTCGACGATGAAGTACCTGGGACTCGTCTTCGTCAGCCGGTGGAACTTCGTTGAGCATTTCTCAAGTTTGGCTCCCAGACTGGAGCAGGCCAGGCTGCCTCGAATTGGCTCCTGCCCAATCTAGGGAGTCCAAACAAAAGTTACTCCTTTTTAATAATTGTCTAAAAATAAATTCTTAAGCTTGTTTCCCTCTTATCATTTTTTTGCAGTTGGGGTTTTTTAATTATTTTATTTATATTTATAAAATTGTTAAACACTAAGAGTGGTAGCGGGTGCTTTCTTATTACTTTCGTGAACAATTAGGCGTACAATATAATTTAGTGCCTATAGCCAACAGTGATCACGAATTACTCAGTAGCATTATTTGTTTGTAAATTCACTTTATATAATAAAAAATAATTACAACAATGCAATTTGTTTCAGAGATTCGGAGACATAGAAAAGAAAATTGAAGATCTACAAGTTTACACGATTGTTGTTGTTTGACGCCAAATATAATTCATAAAGTGAATCAAAATATGTATGTCTATTTAAGATGTTAATATTACTCATTATTACCTAGTTCTGCCACAATTAGAGTTTTAAGAAATTACTGAATTAATGTTACTTCATTTGACATAGAATTAAGGTAGTACATTTGCCTTCAATTGCAGAACTTGCGATTTAAAATATTGTTTTAGTACCTACCTAGTCAATGGTTATAATTAACAACCATTTTAAAATATGTATGTTGATTTAAGATATTAATATAAGTCACTGTCTCAGAAGGGGGGTAGTTTTTTGAAAAAGTTTGTTGTTTTAATAAAAGGTATAATAAAGTAATTTTAGTTTAATTTTAAAGATATTGGACCTACCAAGACTAGATTTAATAAGAGATGGAAACATGGTACTGGCTCAAGTTTCACCAGATTGTTTTGAGAATTATTGTATTGTATAACTTAATCTATTAATTTTACTAATCCTGGAAGTTTTATAGCAATGTCAGAATAAACGCACGGATCCCTGTGCATTGCGGCCTTTTACATGTGTTACACCAAAGCGAATGATTAGTAGCCCGCCATACCTAGTGTTTTTACTGTTTTTCTGTGTCTTAGTGTTACAAGAGTTTATTATTGTTATTAGCAGTTTGAGCTTAAAACTTTCGGATTTTCAGTCTGAGTTACGATAGTAATTCGGTTTTGGTGGTGTAATATAATATAACAAAGGCTGCATTGAGCAGGGGTTCATAAATGTTTAAATAATGGTCTTGCTTTGATACTTGCGGATTTTCAAATTGAGAAAATTAATAGTATAATCTACAAAAAGTAATTCTCAACTCGAATCTCTTATTTTCTTATATTAAATAAGAAAAAAATTGACCTAACTAAATGATATTCTTTAGAGAATACACAGAAATTATTCACCGAAGGTAAATCTGATTTTAGTATGAAACATCCGGATATTCAAACTAAGAATATCAAAATATTCATCTTAAAAAACTTAAATTCTTAGTTCAAATTTCACACTTTCTTCTTTTAAATAAATAAAGAACTTGAGCTAAGAAAATGATATTCTTTAGAGAATACACAGAAATTATTCATCGAAGGTAAATCTGATTTTAGTATGAAACATCGGATATTCAAACTAAGAATATCAACATATTCAGCTTAAAAAATTTAAATTCCTAGTTCAAATTTCACACATTCTTCTTTTAAATAAATAAAAAACTTGAGCTAAGCAAATGATATTCTTTAGAGAACGCACATAAATTATTAACCTAAAATCGACCTGGTTTTAGTATAAAATATCCGGATATTCAAATTAAGAATATCAGCATACTCACCTTAAAAAACTAAAATTCTTAGTTCAAATTGCACTCTTTCTTCCTTTAATTATGATAAAGTTTGAGCTAAGCAAATTATATTCTTCAGAGAATGCACAGAAATCATTAACTTATGATCAATCTGGTTTTAGTATGAAACATCCGGATATTTAATTTAAGAACATTAATGTACTCACCATTAGAAGAGGAATTCTCAATTGAAATTTTATACTTTTGCATATACTTTATAATTAAGAAAATTTATAAAATCAACTAAAAAATGTGCATTCTTTGATTGAAATTACATTATTTTGAACTGACAATAAAAGTACTAAATTTAAATACTTAATTTGATTCTGTTCGAGAAAATCAATGTCTCAAAGTTCAAGAAATCTGCTCGTCTTCTTAAAAGACTTTGTTTTTTTCTTCAACCGAGAATATTTCTTCTTTATTTGAGATAATAAATAGTTGTTTTGAGCATTCAAAACAAAACAATAAAATGCTGGATTTAAGAATATAAAGTGTTCCCTATATATGAAACTATATTATTCTTGACCAATAAATATATACTTGTATTAAGACTATTTTTCTTTCCGTGTACGCTATCCGTCCGTCCGTCCGTCTGTCTGTCACAGGGCTGTATCTTTGTAACAGTAATAGATAACCAGTTGAAATTTTCATTATGTTATATGGTGCTTATCATGAGAAATACAAAAAATTTAAAAAAGTCTAGAATCAAAGGATATACAAGAAACCTCAGATAAATGATTTTTTTCAACTTTTATTTTTCATGCTCTATCTTCAAAACGGTAATACATACCAGCGTCAAACTTCATCTGATTATAGTGCATACTATGTAGTTTAGCAAAATATACTAAAAATAAGGCAAACATAGGCATAATTATTTGGTGATCCTGCGTAAGAAAGAGATGCAAAAATTCATATTTCGCGCACGGTACGATGATGTCTTTTGATAAACTTTCGTAAATTAAATCATTTTCTTTGGGGAATCAGGTCGATGGGTGGTACGAAACCCTTACTGCGTGAGTCCGACTCACACTTGGCCGGTTTTAAATTATTTTAGTAGGCAAAAGTAAAGTTGACTAAATAGGATGTTTACCAAATGGGATGTGGTGATTTAAAAAAACTAGCATTTTTCATGTTAAAGGAATTTTCATTTTCCTTTGTGTCTTCAAATCATGTATGTCAAATAGCTGTTTCTTCAATTCCCAGAACCCATAGTTCCACGATGATAAATTACTTACAGACTACAGTTTTCGTTTTATGTGAATCACTGAACAATAACATTCCTATAGATGTAATCGGGCGATGCGGAGAATCCAACAAACAGTGTATATTTATAATTACTGCGTACTCCGTAGTACTATATGAGGGGAGAATAGTAAGTAATAGATCATACATTCCTATAAAGATATCGAATGTTGGCCACGACATCATGCCATGTGACTCAATATCCTACTAAAATTATAAATTGACGACGTCTGTGGTCTAGTGGTTCGAGTGTCGGACTGCTGATAACGCCGTCGTAGGTTCGATTCGCACAGGACACAAATATTTATGTGACGAATGAACATAAGTGTATGTGTTGGTCTAGGTGTTTCTTATGTATTAGGTATAAATATGTATTTCCAAAAAAAAAGGAAATATTTATATCCACTGTCTAGTACCATGTGGATCCAGATGCTTTTGGGGGGGCTTGAGCCCCTTAGCCCCCCCTGGATCCGCCACTGGTCATAAGTTTGGTATTTTGTCATGTTCATCTTAAGTCCAATCTTGAGATGATCAACATCATTCTGCGAAACCTGGTGTCCAAAAGATTACAATCTTTGATCAAATACCCAATAATAATAATAATATATCAATACCCAATGAGAATATTAAGTGAAGTGCAAGAAAACTTGACTCTATGCTCTTTCCATGGATGCTATCTGATGGAAAAACACATGCATTTCAATTTTAAACGGTAATTATATGCGACTGCCTCGTTGGTCTAGTGACTGCCTCGTTGGTCTAGTGACTGCCTCGTTGGTCTAGTGGTCGCAAGCGCGACTGCTGAGCATGGGGTCCTGTGTTCGATTCCCGGGTCGAGCAGTGTTATTGGGTTTCTTCATTAGGAAATTCTCAGTAGCAGCCCGGAGTCTGGATTTGTGCCCGGTCAATGGCAATAAGCACGTCCCTTATTACATGGGACTTATAACATAACTGGCGAAATGTGGGTGTAGGTACTATACACCTCTGCCTACCCCTTCGGGGAAATACAGGCGTGATGTTATGTTATGTTAATTATATGCGCAATGTCAACTAAGAACTTATGTTATCGCATTATTTTCCATACTGATTTACGACAAACCCTTGATGCAATACATTTAAATATCTTCGCAGCAGCCGCTCCCGCTGTCACAGCCACTAGAGACCAAGGAACCAATAATAATCACATAATTGTTACATTTTATATGAATTAACTTATACGTAATTAGAAAAACAGACCACTAATGGAATCAAAACGTTATCTATCTGTCAGTATGTCTGTCACAAACAACTTTATTAATGTACCTAATGCAGTAAACATTTCCACACTTAGCTTAAGTGAACTCAGACCCAATATGGAATTCCCAGAGTCATACAAAAACATTCAGATTTCTGACGTCAAATAAACAGCCTGTATGCTATCATCCTGCATCCTGCAGGTTGTTGTCCCGATGGACTTGACCTTTCCTTCTTCAATGTTATTATGGTCACAGAAACAGCTGCCGTTCGTTATTTGGTTTGTAAAGACACAAATTTTTTTGTCCTAAAAACACAACTTTAATAGGTACCCTATGAAACCTATTAGGGGCTCGTGGCGAAATAACAACCGGTTTGTACGGTTTCGTTCACCTTGAGACCCCTCCGTGCCCGGAGAGTACGTTAAGCTGTCGGTCCCGATTGTCATACGAATATCTATGGCAGTTGTTACGGGTAGTCATAAGCCTGAAAGTTCGACAACTGGTCTAAGCTCCGAATGTCAGTAATACCCAGTGACTGGGTTGCGCGGGTTTGATGACAGTCACTCTGTGTAAAATACTGATTGTCAGCCGCATCTGGTTAGACTGGAAGCCGACGGTGACCCTAATATAATTGGGAAAAGGCGAGATACAAATACCCTATAAAACCTATTTACAAAAGCTGGTTCGTAGCCCCAGTTCCTGTCAAAAAATTTGCTCTTCTTTCTTCCGTGGCAGGAAAAATGTCGTGAAGGATTATAGCACCAGCATCCTGCTGTACGCTAATACTGTATGTTTCCAGAGAGATAAATAAATAAATGGATATTGTAATATAACAAGTTTAACCGGATTACATCGCGTATATTATTTAAATTGGTTTTCCTGACGTTTCGAAAGCTTTACAGCGTTCGTGGTAGCAAGAAGACTAAGATCATTGTTGATGACATTGTGAGTGATTACTGAGTGCATCGAAACGATTTTAATTAATAAAAATTGTACGTTACCTAGATCAAAATATTTTTCCTGAAATATCTGTAAAGAAGCTTTCGAAACGTCAGGAAAACCAATTTAATGAATATACGCAATGTAATCCGGTTAAACTTGTTTTATTTTATTGTGTAGTGATCGCGAAAACCTATGAAATTATTAAATTAATATTTTTGGGACTTACACAGCACCGACTAGTCCCAAACTAAGCAGAGCTTGTGCTATGGGTACTAGACATTGGATATAATAGTTAATATAATGTTTTTTTTTGTAAATACATTCTTATAATACACAAGAAACACCCAGACCAACACAAACACTTATGTTCTTATGTGATTTTTAAGAATTAAAGTCATCTAGGTAGTCTGATCATCAAACAAATAGAAAAAGTCTTCGTACCTAATCAGTTCGTAGATCTCATTCTTTGTTATACCAGATGTGAAAGAGCTCGTCCGAGGAAGTACTACCACCGTATCTACTTCTCCGCCAAATAGTGATGCTTGCATTGCTGTGTTTCGGTCTGAAGGGTACGGGTGTCGGTAAAATTACAATCACATGAGACTTTCCATCTTCACGTCTCAGTTTGGCGAACCGACTTGCAGTACCATTTAGGTAACAGCCTAGGTGGTATTGAAGTTGTTATGGGCAAAGGTAACCGCTTAACATCAGGTGGGCCTTTAAGCTCGTTCCGCCATACAATACTATAAAAAAAAAAAAAAAATGTCGAGTTCCATCCCAAACGACACTGCAGTACATTTCAGACACATCACGGTGATTGATAGCCGCGGGGTAGACAGGAGTACCGCCCTTTCATTGTGTTTCTCCGAGTACATCGACTCCTCCCAACGTCACTACCAATTAGATATGGAAGAAATATTAACGGGCTCTTGTTGTGGACAGATGGAATTGTTTATTGCCGGTAACTTTGACTGGAATAAGTTTCTTCGGACATAAGTTTGATCTACGTGGATATCCTGGGACTTACTTAAGAAATATTGAAATCAAATCTATCCTGAGAAAACTGATTGAGGATTCAAAAAAGGTAAAGAAATCTAAATAGAGCTGTCACCGGTAACTAAACGGTGAAGGAAACCATCGTGGGACATCTTCTCCTTCTTCGTGTCGATAGTATAATATGTAAGAGTAAGTAATCTCTTGGGTCAGACTTGGCAAGCCAAAAACTTTGCCACTTCAACGGCGTTGTCAGTGGCAGTGCAGAGGTTGCCCAGGCTACAGTTGTTGGAGCACAAAGGGCAGTATAAAAGGTAACTAACAAAGAGTATATAATCACTACGTTCTAGTAATTAATAATAGGTACTAATAGAGAAATCCTTCTACTCTTTTGATGACTTATTAAAAAATTAAATAATTTTATTGTATCTTATTTGATCGTATGGCATCTTTATAGTCTATCTATAAGTACATCTATATTATTTTATTCACAACGACAAATTGAGATTCTTCAACCATATGGTGGCGTCAGGTTTATTGTATCTGACATGATAATTCATTTAAATTAACTGACACACACAAAAATATTGAAATCCTTACTTCATTTCATGTTAATCAATCTTATTAGGTGTGTAATTAAATCACAATTTTAACAAGTAACTTTGTATCTCTTGTTGTTTAAATTATAGCCATTTATACTGAAGAAGAATGTTTGCATGTCAGTGGAACTGCTTACCCTAAACCACAGCCTAAACTAAGATATTTGCATGTCAATAATTTGACTAAAGTTGTAAGAACTAATCCTAATTACATGTGTTATGTACCAACTTTTATGCGAATAAATGAATTTGAATTTGAATTTTGAATTTGAACTCATCGATTAGGGGTCAGTTCCACAACCACACTCTGTCGCTGTTAATATTTATTTCTATTCATAATCACTCTCATAATACACACACACTCACAAACGATTTTACAAATGTGTAGTTTGCTCGACATCCTACGTCACAACAGGGATCCAGCAGAATACCAGCGTCAGGTTTAATAACCTGGCAATATGCTGAGCTGGACACCCATTTGTCACAATTTTGAGACACACATGGTGCATGACTGTCAATGACTTTTTCCTTGATTTGTTACTCTGTATTACTTCTTCACTAAATCTATTTCTTGTTCATGTTTATTTCTTGTCTTTCTTTTCATTCTGTTTTTTCAATATAGCCCCACTTGGTGAGACTCCTAGTGGGAATCGTGGGACTGACCTGCACCCTTATTCACAACTGTCCGAAAGTATTTCAAATCCGAGAGGAAAGTTACTGAATGCGTTCACTAAACGCTATTCGCAAATCCGAAATTGAAAACTTTTGACAGTTCTAGACGAATCGTAGACGTCAATATACAGAAACTCTTCCGAAAGCCATTTGCTGTCTGAAAGCATTGTATGTAAAAATTATAAAGAACTATGAATTAATGAATTTTCCGAATCAGTTCGGTTCTCAAATCGTTTTGTTTCGTTTACCGATCAACTTTCACTTCGGATACGGAAGCATTTTGGACGTTTGAGACGTTTGCACTCATGAAAGAAAGCCTTTTGGAGTCCCGATGATGTGTGCAGTCCACTAACCCGGACCAGGCCAGCGCGGTGAACTAAGACTTAAACCCTGAAAGGGTTCGGAGAAGAGGCCTGTTTAAGCAATGGTACAGCAATGGGCTGATTATGATGTAGTCACCAATTATATAGATGCTCCCACACCGGTGTTCACAAACGTTTGAGAACTATTTTAAAAATCCAGTGTGGTAGCAGTTTGCCTCCACCAGCAGATGTTTCTAAATGTTGACAATCGTTTGTGAACACCGGTGTGAGAGCATCTTATAGCTATAGGCTTAAGTATGGGCACTCTCATTCTTTTAAAATAAAAACTTAAGTTTCCCATGTTAGGGAAATGTTTAACTTCTCGTTTGATTTAACCACAATAACCATCAAAGTAAACACCTTTAACAAGAAACATGAAATTGATACTTTCCTTTTAAGACTAACATCACCAAATTAGCTTTACTACCAAGATTTCCATATACAGCCTGCATCAAACATGGGTTTAAAGCCATGATGTCCCTCCCCCCTTTCACCCCCCACCATGGAGACGTGTGTGTCTAATGCAGTGTACAGAAATACATCGCCATCTGCACGCCATAACATGTTGCGTAATGCGATACTGCAGCAGGGCTGTCCCTAATTTCTAACAGTATGACATATAAATGTAAATAAAGAGACTCTGACGTTGTTTTTTTTAACCAGTACTAATTCACGAAGCTGACGATCGAAAACAGCATTTTTCTGTACACATTGAGGTTATCTTTAAAAATCAATTGAAAGTGTTGCAAAAATGAGACGCCAATTTTATTGACCAATCCACATAGGCTGCGCGCAACAATTCCAAGCTCCATTTTTAATGAATAAAAACCTTGTCATCTTTGTCAGTCGCTACAAGTAGTCAAAAACCCAAAAGTCTGTCAACTGGTCCGACGAATTACCCAGGAACTGGGTAGTGGAGGTCTAATGGTAGTCATCTTGGCTTATCGCAGTCCACTTCTAGACATAGGCCTCTTCCATGTTTCGCCACAACACTCCTCCTCGGTCCTCCACTTTGCGCATCCAGTCCCCCCAAAAACCTTCAGGTTGTTGGTCCACCTGGCTAGGGGGTGCCCTACGCTACGTTTGCCGATTCGCGGTATCCACTCAAGGACTCGTTTGTCGTCCTTTGACAGACATGGCCAGCCCACTACCACTTCAGTTTATTAATCCTACAAGCTATGTCGGTCACTCCGGTTCTTCTCCGGATAATCTCGTTACGAATCTTATCCTTTAAAGAAACTCCAAGCAATAGCTTGCTCCATAAGCTTGCTTGGTAAAATATGTCATGTTTGAATGTGTGTTTTGGTGGTAATCGCTCTGTTTAAAATATCAATCATGTTTCATGTTTGTTTTATATATTGTTTGTGTGTTTATGTGTATGTACCTACCTACTTAAACTAAACTAAACTACTTAAACTAACTATCTAACCATTCTATATCTCTATCCAGCCATTGGTTTGCCTGGAAACCGACTCCAAAAATGTTGAGAAAAGGCTACAGGGAAAGAAATTATGAAATAACAGCTAAATCATACCCATTGACGACGTCTGTGGTCTAGTGGTTCGAGTGTCAGACTGCTGGTAACGAGGTCGTGGGTTCGATTCCCACAGAACACAAATATTTATGTGATGAACATAAGTGTTTGTGTTGGTCTTGGTATTTCTTATGTATTATAAGCATGTATTTACAAAAAAATTAGTATATAAGTATTATATCCATTGTTTAGTACCCATAGCACAAGCTCTGCTTAGTTTGGGACTAGATGGTGCTGTGTAAAAATTTCCAAAAGATATTCATTTATTTATATTTATTAATAATAGAATACAAAAACATGAGCAGCCCTACACTCCACATCTGCCTTTTAAGGCGCGCCCAAAACGAATGCACATCACATCACGGGGCGAGCGTGATTCTTTATAACGTTTATGTGGTACTTTTTATGTTCCAGTGCATCCTGTCTAGTTGCGACATAGTACCGACGAAATTTAAGTAAAGTACCTACCCATGTACAGTCACAACACTTGAGCCACTAGCTAACATTCTTAATTCGGCCGTGTTGGCAAATCGAACGAACGAATCAATCGAACGAGTATAATCGACTTTTCCCGATTTGTATAACACGACCAAGTTAGATGATAAGCAAGTGGCTCAACTTTCGCGTGTTGTGACTGTATATACAAAGTTACTTTTTCTTACGCAATTTCAGAAACTAGTTTGTTCAAAATCACTAAGAAAATCGTTGGGATAGTTTTTATACCATGTTACATTTTGACCAAAAAAATTTGAAACTCAATTTGGTTATTATGGTTATATTCAATATATCAGCGGATCGTGAATAGGTCCTTTAGGTCCAGGAAGTTCAGCTCGATTATTTTCCGTGTGAATCAGTTGTCCCTGCACGACATTCTTCACTTTTTCCGCTAACAACTGGGGAACGTACAGATAAGGCTTACATTCAGGGACCAATCTAAGCGTGAACTCGTGCTTCCAACTGTCAAATAGCACTGCATTTTGACAGTTGGAAGCATGAGTTCGCGCTTAGATTCGACTCTGAATATAAGCCTAAAAGCATGTAATTTAGTAATTTAGAAAAAAAAGTATATCCCAATAATTAATCTTTGTGATTAATTATTGGGATATTCCGCTGGATGCGGAAGGCACAGGACCGGTCGTTGTGGCGATGCTTGGGGGAGGCCTATGTCCAGCAGTGGACGTCTTTCGGCTGAAATGATGATGATGATGATGATGAATCTTTGTGATTCGGAGTAAACTAGTTTCTCAAATTGCGTTAACAAAAAGTAACGTTATATACTAAAATGGCTTAAAATAAATTTTATCTTGGACAAAAGCAGGTTTTCTTGATGTAGGGAAAAGCGAGCACTGCGAGAGCCTTGATAGCCTAGCGATTGTTTGCTTGCCTTCCATGCAGGAGAGGTCCGAGTTAAACCCGGCTCGCACCACTTTTACAATCTTATTCTTCTGTCGTGTCGACATGGGCTACATAATGATAATAGCTAATTCCGTGGGGAAAAGACTTGCCAGTCAGCAGGTTGGTAGCGGGGCTGACTGCCCAGGGTGCGCTGGACGATCAATTAGATATCGTCACTCGTGGAGGCTAAAGAGCCTCAAGCCTAAATAAAAAACCGGCCAAGAGCATGTCGGGCCATGCTCAGTATTATAGGGTTCCTTAAGTAGGTGTTACAAACAAATCAAATCGAATATTAATCACGGCTATTTTAGTTTTTGCAATAGACGGCAGCATTGGCGACTCAGAGAGTGATGTCAGTAGCCGCTAGATGGCGCTATACAGTGCCAAATGTAATACACGGCACTTGACGGCAGCATTGGCGACCCAGAGAGTGTTGTACGACGCCGCTAAATGGCGCCAAATTTAAGAAGTGTGTCGTCAACATAACACAAAGTTACTTTTTGTGATTTTTTCAAATAGAAATCAAATCAAAGTAGCTAAAGGAGCATTATTTGCTATGATCATTTTTCTCTAAGGTCAATGACCTTTGAACTAGGACGTTTTAAGTATTTTTCAGTTTTCTGTCTATAACTCAAAAAATTATAATCACATTATACTCGAAATAATTTTAAAAGAGAGTTTTCACAAAGGTCTATCAATGTGGAAGATTATAAGTTTCTACGTTGCATAGTTTAGAAATGGCAGGGGGGGGGACACATTGCAAGCCACTTTGGCGGGCTATATTTCGCAGATGGTACACCTGATAAAAAAGTGTTGTATGAAACATTACCTTCATTTTAGTAGACCTATTCAATGATACCCCACACGAGGGGGTGCAGCGAAAAAATTTTTTTTTTTCCCCATTTCACATATAGGGGCGCCACCCCTAAAGAACGTAAAAACTATTTTTTTATTCTTTTAAAATTGAGATCTATATGCAGACTATTTTTTAACAAAATTTCATTTACTTATGTTTATAACTGTAGAAGTTATTAAGCTGTAAAGGATTAGGACAGACGGACAGACGGACAGACGGACAGACGGACAGACGGACGGACATGACGAAACTATAAGGGTTCCTTGTAGGACTTCGGAACCCTAAAAAAGACAAATGTTTAAAAAAAATTAATTAAATAATTATTTAGGTATGCGCACTTGCGCAGACGTGGTAATGGATGAAGTATTAAAAGTCTGTAGTGATAGGTCAGGACTGGAATTAAGAAAAACATAAATCAAGTACGTAATACAAATATTTTGATACCACACAAGCCGCTACAATATATATTTAGCCGAGGGATGTTTACTGAGATAAACATCCAACACTTCCTCACAACAAGGATATAAAAGGACGTAAACGCCTTTAGTTACACAAACAAGCCAGAAATGCGGCTTTGTTACACTAAATCAAACAATTTTACAGTGTCTGAAAATAGTACCTATTTAAAATACAATCAAGATTGTACCTTAAATGTTTCTAGACAAAGTTCAATTTTAGTTATGAGGTATCCTGAAAATAGCCAGTACAATAACACACAAAATTGTACTTTATCTAGCTGAAAATAAAGTTGAATTCAGGTTGGATAGGGAGGTGTTTGTATGAAATAATGTGTAACGACTTTACGGAAAGGATATTGAATGGTCCCAATTTGGTGTGAATCGTATTTCTTCGTTACAGGGTATTGGAGTATAAATAATTGTTAGCGTGTGGTCTCGCTAAGATTAGTCTGCTGCGCCCTCTTCGACAAAAGACTAGGTATTATTATATTATAATTTTTTCCTATATCTTCTCATGGGTGTCGTGGTGGCGACTAAGGGATTCACCAGAGGATGGGCAGCAGCGTTCTCTGAGTATTTAACCAACCAACTGCGATCGCCAACCCGCCTGCCTAGCGTGGCGATTATGACATATCCCCCCCAAGCTACTTGGGGGAGGCCAATATCCAGTGGATGTCTTTCGGCTGAAATGATGATGATTTATTTTCAGCCTACATTGTCCCACTGCATGGCAAAGGCCTCCCTTTCCTTATTTCACTCTTTCCGGTCAAGTGCAAGGGTGGACCAGTATTTTCTATATGAGTCCAGCTCGTCCCGCCATCTTCGCCTGGGTCTGCCGCGATGCCGTTGCACGTTTTTCGGGACCCACTCGGTACAAATTTTAGCCCAAAATTGACCGACATTCGGCAAACGTGTCCGGCCCAATCCCACTTAAGCTTGGCAGCTTTTTGAGTGACGTCACCAATCTGTGTTCTGGAGCGCAGTATTGTGTCCGGATTCAGTCTGTGAGTCTGACTCCCAGGATACTGCGCTCCATTGCTCGCTGGCAAACCTCAAGCGTGGACCTCTGGTGAACTGTCAAAGACCAGGTTTGGGCACCGTATGTGAGGACGGGAAGAATGCACATGTCCATTAGTTTGGACTGAATCACTGAAATAAGGTCCTGTGAAAACATTAATATATTTCTTGCTGTTACCGACTTGACCGTCGAGACCACGAGGCCGATTAAGAAAAACTTAAAAAAACAAAGAATTAGGTATCGCGAAAAAATTATCAGCTGATCCTTACATTTGTGTTCACATAAATTGACAAAATGTAAGGATCAGCTGATATTTTTTTTTGCGATTTCAGGGTTGGCCGATAGTAAAAGTTGATCAAATTGATGAGTACCATGATCCCTTAAGAGGTTTTCAGTTATTTCAATAACACGTTGTAGAAAAAGTTTCTCCTGAAATACATCTCATCAGAACAGTGGCGTAGCTATGTAACGTCGTTCATGGGGCCGAGAGGCCCCTTGAGCTTGGGGGCCCCACGGCATTGCCCCGCCTAGCCCTACGGTAGCTACGCCACTGCATCAGAAACGTGATATTCACACCGTAAGTCACCCAAACCACTCCAACTTTAAGAGGAAACCATAACTGTATATATTTACCATAGCTGACTATTAGGAAAACACACATAAAGCTATCTACCCTCTATTTGCGACGAAAACTAATAAAGATCGGAACACACGGAGTGATTCATTGCGGGATGCGCTAGACGCGACGAGCGACGCCGCGTCGGCGCATCCCCAGTGTAAACATTGAAGTGATGGGACGTGTTGATCAATAGCTGTTTTTGTCGATAAAAATCGACGACGTCTGTGGTCTAGTGGTTCTAGTGTCGGACTGCTGATCATGAGGTCGTGGGTTCGATTCCCACAGGACACAAGTATTTGTGTGATGAACATAAGTGTTTGTTATAATAAAACAAAGTTTAACCGGATTATATCGCGTAGATTATTTAAATTGGTTTTCCTGACGTTTCGAAAGCTTTGCAGCGAAAACCTAAGAAATTTTATAAGTGTTTGTGTTGGTCTGCGTGTTCCTTATGTATTATAAGTATGTATTCACAAAAAATAAAAAAGTATATAAGTATTATATCCATTGTCTAGTATCCATAGTACAAGCTCTGCTTAGTTTGGGAATAGATGGAATGGGATTATTACTTAAGAAACACCCAGACCAACACAAACACTTATGTTCATCACACAAATATTTAAGTCCTGTGGGAATCGAACCCACGACCTCGTGATCAGCAGTCCGACCCTCGAACCACTAGACCACAGAGGTTGTCAAACAGTAGTAACAGTTTGACTTTGACAGCATCTTTATTTCGTAAGCAGTGGCGATTTTTGCAATTCAAGTGTTACTGCTGACGTGGCGGTTGATTGTACTAGGATAGACGTTTCCAAGAATAGAATGGTTAAGAATTTTCCAAGACTGTTAAGTCGTTTACAATCAATAAAAACAAATTACTGTCATAAAAATTTGTACAGAGAGACGAAATACCGACCCCACCTGCAATTTAACAAGACAAATATGACGAAACACAACGCATTCCTATTAGTAACCTATTACTTATTACCAAACTATCAAACGCATACGAAATTACCGATTGATTTTATCAGCGATCTATAGATCACGCAATCGAATCAATGTTGACAGCTCCCGATGATTGATTTACATATCACTTGAGCGTGGAGTGACGAAATGTCAGCGAGTCTTTAAGTAAGCCGTACCTCTACACTTGATTGGAGGTCGCGTTGAGTATTGTACTGCCATCATGCCAAAAACATTTTTTGAAATATGTAATTTTATTAACGCATATTTGGCATAACGCTTGACGCGAAATTACGCTGGAGAGCGCACGTCAAGAAGAAAAGAGAAGAGCTGTAAATACTATATAAAAAATGTACTGGCTTCTTGGCAGACATTCACCGTTGTCAGTACACAGCATAATATTACTATATTAACAAATTTGAATGCCAATATGGGCATATGGTATTCAGTTGTGGGGCTGTACCAAACAGAGTAATCGTCAAATCATCCAACGATTCCAAAAGTACTGAGAGGCATCGTCAATGCGCCCTGGTATATTAGAAATTGCGATCTCCACCGGGACCTAGAAATGGAGTTCGTGAATAGAATTATTAAAAAATACGCAGAAGCTCCTGTACATAGGCTTCATCATCACGTGTACATCGAGGCAATACAGCTCCTCGACAACACGGATTTAACAAGAAGACTCAAAAGGATAAAACCCTTCGAGTTAGTTTATGAGTAGTTAGTGAGAGTGCAAAACAATAAGTGCTATAAAGAACACTTGAACAAAGTGTCTTCACCTTAATTAGAAACTAAGGAAAGTGTTTATAGGACGCATTCTTAGAATTTTAATTGTTTAGATGTTTATGTTAAAATTAAATTACTTATTAGCTTATTACTTATTATTTATTAGCCTTAACCAGTAGATTGTAATATAAATAAAGCAGACGCTTTATCAATAAAAAATAAAATGAAATGAAATTTTATGTTTAACTTGGAAACATTGATAGACAGAATGATACTGATGGAGACAGAAAGAGATTAAATGTCACAGAGAAACCATTAAAATATCAGTTCTAGTAATTGTCATACGAATATTTATTACAAACGTTATGCATAGTCAGACACCAAAAAGTCTAACAATCGGTCTAGCTTTAAGATATTTTGTTATGCGGCACAGTTCGACCAGTAGCTAACAATAATGTTGCTAGGAACAGCCAAGACTAGGTACGAATTATAAATTATGTTTAGGGCTAAAAGCATTTTACTGTAAGGCTCTTTAAAGTGCGCGATGCTACCGGTACTACTGAAAATCAATCAGTTAGTGAAAAATGTATAGACCCTTTCGGGACAGTAAAATTTCATTTCAATACTATAGCTTTTAATTTAATATAGTATAGTATTACAAAATACGTCATACAAAAACAGTTGACAACTAATAAAACATCTATCAAATTAAATGTGACAAAAAATTACACGCACGTTAAAATGAATTCCTAATTGGGCATTTATTGCGCTTGAATAAACTCGCAATCGGTGGGTACGCTTTTAGATAAGTAATTTGCATTTCTGTCACCTTGCAAGGTTGTTCTTAAGCATGTGTTACACTAACTCGACTGGTTCTTTAACTGGATAGAATTCGATGTTGAACTTTCTGGAACTAAATAACTTGGTATTGTAGATTAACCCTTTTCATTTTGAGAAGTGGCCCGAGCTCAGCCAGCAGTTGACTTTTTTTTTTTTTAAATTTCGAATGGACTCTCGCAGATCAGTACCCTAATTGCTTAACCGGGCGGGTGGTGGAGAATCCCGTTAGGGACTCCATCAGTCGAAAAAATTCCCTAAACCACTAGCAGTAGACCGCTATGAGCTAATTATGTTTTGGAATTAAGGAATCATTGTAAGGATTTAAAATAATTGAAAAGCTGGACAATATAAATTAATAATGCCTGCCGCTTCTCCTTCTGAAAAGTTTTCGGGAATTCTATTTCATTACTTATTTATCTACTTATTTACATGATAAGAATACATTTGAAATTCCATAGAGACATGCATATTTGGAAAGTGAAATACCAAACCCAACAGCCGTCAAAGTTACAGCAATATTTCAAGTAAAGGGAGTGTCAAAATGCCTTCGGCGATAGCTACCGTTCACCCGATAGGGCCTATCAAGTAGTGACACTATTATCAGCATTCCGTCAATGGGCACAAGCTTTTATGACTCCGGTATTTTATTCCAATCCATTGTACTATCGCTATACTAAAAGCTTCGATTGAGTAATAAAGCCGATATTTATATGCTACTGAATGCATTAAATGTTATGAAATTTGATTGTTATATTTCTGATAATTAAGTTTTTATTATCTTTAAAGGAATATAAAAAAAAAACTTTCGATGCAATCGTTTTCAAATTGTTTTTCTTGGAAAATTAAAAAGAATATAAGTACAACTATTTTCCTTTTCTCAAAATTAAATATGGCGTTATTATTATGGATTCACTTAATATCCTATTTCAAAAATAACTACCTTCGTCATGGTCTTTTGAGCTTTGGGTAAAATGCAAATATTTCTCCTATATTTTTCTTTCTCCTACAGCATTTTTTAAGAAATCCCTTCATTATCTATTATCTCTCTGTATTTTCAATATCAATCTCGACTGTTTATCAGTCCCTCTTTCCAACTCATTCATCCTCTATTTGCCTAATTCACTCTGCATTTTCAACTGAGATTATTACTTGCCACTTCTGGAGTTAGACCTAGCTCAAGATACATCTCCTACCCTATTTTAGTAATATTTATTGCCGTACAACAAGACTGCATATAACCGCACCTTTACCAGTCTTGTCACAATCGTAGGCCGCTCTAGAAGCATTAATGAGACGACAGTGAAATACCTCGCGTGGGTGGCATGCGACTGGTTGTAGTTACTAAGCCGTTTGAAACACATTTATTTGTTTTATAGAATCGTAATTAAATGTTATAATTTATCACAACAAGCTATTGCTATTTCTTAGGACTACAATGTTGTTGTTCCTAAGGAACTTATTTATACGTAGATATATCAAATGGCCATCCGATCCGATCAATCTTTTTAAAGATTGAAACTATTTGTAATATTAAAGGTGCAATGTTTGACGTAGCTCCAGCAGCAAATTAATTGTGTGAGAACAGACAAACATTAAGACTATGCACTTCAACAGTTTGGTCTGTAGTGTGCGGGGTCTCTAAGGAAAAGAAAAATTAAAAAAAAGAAAAACAATGTAAATATTTGCTCGGATATAAACCTCACACCTTAACATTTCTCATGTTATTGAAATAAAATCTAAAACAACTTCTAATCCTTCCAAATACATATGTAAATCAGCTTAGAATTGTAACATGACATACAAGCTTACACCGCCGCCGCTCCTGTCACATACAATATTGTAATTAACACTAATTATCATAAAGTTGTCTTCCTGCCGCTGCTTCCGTGTCCGGTATTAATATAATATTATAATTATGTTTAAGGACATGCTTTTTGTAACTACGAAAGTTCATTGCTTTAAATTTTATTTATTTATTATTGTTTAACAATTTTGTGTTTTGCTATTTTGTAATTTTTTGAGTAAGCTTAAACGTGATGCGGGATTGGGCGCAATTTTTTATAAGGAACCGTATATCGGTTCTTCCACAGACGAGAGGATAAACAATTATCATAGTGAGGTAGACTTTTGAAAAAAAAAAACACCGTCGCATTATTCTTTGATTAACGTAAAGACTGAAATATTGCAAGACACCTACTTGGAATGAATCATCACAACAATGATTAATTATTTTTTATCACTGTCACTTATTTATATCTGGTACAAAATCTTTGATACATTACAAGACATATGTCCCGTCCTTATCAAATAGTAAAACGGACATTTACAAAAAAAAACATTTCGAAACATTACAAGCTCAGTGGTCTGTGTCCGATCGCATCACTATAGCTAGCAAAATCGACGAAAGTATCAAAAAACTACCGATACAGTAAGTCATAAGTCATTTATCCATTTGCAGTATAAAGTGCATTTCTCTTCCTTATCACTTGTCACTAGTAACATAAATGAATCCAAAGAATCTATCGACACAGTTGAAACCCGAGTGAAGTGCCCCATAGTTGTGAATATGCTGAAATACATTTTCTTTCTTTCTCGCAATTTTCACAGCTATCAAAATCTATGGTAATTTTAACAAAAACTATCGACACATTACAACCCGCGTGTCGCATCCCTACCGCTAGTAAAACCGACGTTAATGAACTTGGTGTGTTTGAAAATAGAACGACGACGCCGGCGTCGAACGCAATACACGCATCATACTAGAAGTTTACTGCATAACATACATTGGTTTTATTATCAACATGCATGTTTACAGCGGATTCAAAGAACTGAAAATAATTTTCAGTGTTTATAGTTATTATATAGATTCTATGCAACTTGCAGGAATTACCTTAGGATTCTGGGGTGCATTAAAAGAGCCTCCACGAGTGACGATATTTAATTGATCGTCCGGCGCACCATGGGCAGTCAGCCCCGTTACCAACCTGCTGACTGGCTAATCTTATCCCCACAAAATGAGCTATTATCCTTAAATTAATTTATTTGAGGAGGGAATCCTCCTCCTCCCATCGTGTCCACATGAGCTACATAAGGATAATAGCTCATTTTGTGGGGATAAGATTAGCCAGTCAGCAGGTTGGTAACGGGGCTGACTGCCCATGGTGCGCCGGACGATCAATTAAATATCGTCACGAGGGAAATACGACCATGTGTCGGAATTTCGGATGCAGTTGAAGTGGCTGCCTATTCGGCGTCGTCGAGATACTCACATTCTTTCTCTTCTCTTCTCCGTTCTTCACAATCCTAGTTCTCCATCTTATCTTCAGGAACGCTTTGAGTACCTTGTCCCCAGGGGAAAACCTTGCCGCTCATCTTCTTCCCTTCTCCTCCGTATACCCCATCACACAACTAGCCGTTACGATGGTTCTTTCACCATACGTGCCGTGCGTCTGTGGAATTCTCTCCCACACTCTTTGCGCGATAGCCCGTCACTGAATGTCTTCAAGAGAAGAATTAAGGAACATTTCCTCTCAACATGAGTTATATTACATGTTATGTATTATATATCTATATATATATATGAATGTATATATTCTTATGTATCTATTATATATTCTTATGTATCTATTATATATATTTAAGTATCTATATATTATTTATATTATTATTAGCTAGTACTGTAAGTAAATAAAGTAGGTTTAATTTATGTTGTACACTTGTTTCTATCCTCTAGATTCAACATCTCTCTATCGCTCTAAGGTTTGCTGTTAGAAAACTCAGTTCTGAGTTAAGCTCGCCGATGTACATAAACTTTCCTACTGTAATATAAATGTATATCTGTGTGTACAATAAAGAATAAGAATTAGAGTCCGCACCTGGTTGGATTGAAAAACAACAAACTCGAGACATTCGTTTTTTATGAGATGGAAGTTGCAAGACAAAACCAAAAAAGGTGCTTTTAAACTCTAATTATCTATGGTAGGATACAATTAAATATGAATACTTTATTCCAAATTAACCATCAACTCAGCCTATCGCAGTCCACTGCTGGACATAGGTCTCTCCCAAATAGCGCCACAACACTCGGTTCTCTGCCTTCCGCATCCAGTCCCCCCAGCTACTTTCATCAGGTCATCGGTCCACCTGGCTGGGAGGCGCCCTACGCTGCGTTTGCCGATTCGCAGTCTCCACTCAAGGACTCGTCTGCTCCAGCGTCCATCGGTTCTTTGACAGACCAGCCCACTGCTACTTCAGCTTACTGATCCTGCAAGCTATTTCGATCACTCCGTTTCTTCTTCGGATAATCTCGTCACGGATTTTATCTTTCAAAGAAACTCCAGGCATAGCTCGCTCCATAGCTGAGCGACTTTGAATTTGTGGACTAGCCCAACAGTCAGTGTCCACGTCTCGGCACTGTAAGTCATGACATGCAGGACGCACTGGTTGAAGACCTTTGTCTTAAAACTTTGCGGTACCTATAGGCGACGAGAAGACTCGACGAAGTTTGCCAAATGCTGCTCAGCCCAATTGGATCCCTCTGTCGGCTTCTTTCTCGAAATTGTGTCTAACAAGCTGAATTGTGAATTGTGAAATGTAGCCTATGTTACTTCTGGATAAAGATGCTTTCTCATGGCGAAATAATGATTAAAATCGTCAGGGTTTCAGAGTTTATCGATTAAGCTTCGATTGGGCTTTCAGCTTTACGGCTTTGTAAGGCGGACCTGTTTTTTTTTTGATAATTCCTAATTGAAAACTATGTTTTCAAATCATGCATACCCACTAGTTTTGTATACCTACATTAATTTTCGCTCATAATTAGATATACATTAATTCTGTCTGCAAAAAGTGTATTATGCTTGCTGTATTTGTAAAATTGTATGTATTATTTTGTGGATAACGGTGCTGGTTGCGTGATTACCTAAGTTTTGTATGATCTTTTTGTTTGTATTATGCATTACTGCGCAATTGTTTGTTGTCCTGAAGAATAAAAAATAAATAAAATAAAAACAAACAAATATTTCGTCCTTATAATAATTATAAGAATAGATGTAGATAGAAGATACCATATTCCATACCATCAACATAATTATCAAACTTTTATGTCTTTTCAAGATCCCAGAAATCCTCAGTATACTATTCAATTTGAAAAGGGTCTGGGTATTTGTGCATGGGAGATTTGTGAAAACCCTAGTGTGGGACAGCGGTTTTCTAAAGAGAAAATGGGTAAGAAAATCCCATATTTCCCTCCAAATCCGCTCCACACGTAAGAACACGTGTGGCAACGTATGTGCTTGCCGGCACGTAGCCCCACAATTAGCAAACAGATAATGAATAATCGCAGTTTTATAATTTTACCACTTATTTTCGGCAACCTTATCGACTGATAGCGATTGTGGAGTTATCTGCGGCGACCGGTTGACTAATCAGTGAATGTTTTTGAAGACATGGGAACTACTTTCTTGTAAGCAGGTGCTGGACCGAAAGCATCTTGAACAACTTTTTAACAAAATCTATCCAAGAATTAGCTCTGCTTTTTCCATGAGTTGATGGCCGCAATGCTGTCTTTGCACGGTCACCCAATTAAAATTATCATTAACCACTCCTAACTAAATCAATATCTTGTAAATAAATAAATAAAATAAGTACAAAATACTTTTTCAATAATTTTTTTTTTACTAAAATACCGGAAAAAGTGTGCAATTAAAACATAAAGGCATCAAGTGAAACTTTACTTTTTTTAGCCTTTTCCCAATAATACTTTTGTCAACTTTAAATCTAACATGAATTTACGACAACTGAACCCCGACAACTCAACCCCGACAACTCAACCCCGACAACCCAATCCCGACAACTCAACCCCAACAACATGATCCCTACAGCTTGTGGTGGAACGAGATGTCATATCCCTCCAACATAAAGGGAGGAGGAGGAGGATCCTCCGGCCAGGCTGGGTCTGCGCCTGGCGGGCGCGCCGCCCCCCAACGGTTGATGTTGGGAGTCCGCATTTATGCTAACTGCGCGGAAAACATTGATAGCGCGATTCAGGATTCGTCGCATCAGTAGATGTCGCTACATCGTTCTTTTGCGTGTTTCCGAGTTTCTGTTGGTTAGTTAACGTTAAGTCAGTGTTAGTTTCCATGTGGCGAGGTAGATGCCGCCACATCACTCCCCTCTGAGACCGGAGGTCGATCGTCTTGATGTGTGAGAAGTTGTTGCGTCTTGAGTGCTTGCCAGTGCCAGTGAAGGTCTAGTCGATGCCGCGTAGTAAGTGCGTAGGTACTGTGTGCGGTGATGCTGCGTAGTGGCTGACTGCTGCGTCGACCAGGCGGGTAGTCCTGCTTGATAACCGGCCGAAGGTGCAGTGTGCGGTGGCGTTGCTGAAGTGGGCTGAGGGTTAACCAGGTTTGCGCCTTTATGCTGCAGGCTTGTGGTCAGGTCCCCATGAATCCAAGGTTGCTGGCTGGCAGAATGCTGAGGGTAGTGAAGGGATGAAGACGATGTTGACGACGTCGCTGCATTGAAGGCTGCAATGTTGTTCGTGGAAGTACTGTCTGTGACGATCACGCCGGGGTCACCACTGTGGAGGAGCGAGTTGTCATGTCCCTCCAACATAAAGAGAGGATCCTCTGGCCAGGCTGGGTCTGCGCCTGGCGGGCGCGCCACCCCCCAACGGTTGATGTTGGGAGTCCGTATTTATGCTAACTGCGCGGAAAACTTTGATAGCGCGATTCAGGATTCGTGTTGTCACATACTGCGTCGTCAGCGTTAGTTCACATTTAACTCAGTAGATGTCGCTAAATCGCTCTTGTGCGTGTTTCGGAGTTTCTGTTGGTATTTACTACGTTAAGTCAGTGTTAGTTTCCATGTGGCGAGGTAGATGCCGCCACAAGCTCTACCCTTTAAACTAGACCCCGTCAACTCGACCCCAAAACCTCAACCCCGACAACTCCACCCTGCAATGATAACTCGTTCGAAATTATTTCAAACTAACCGATTGCCTAGCGCCACCTATCATAATAATACTGTGAATAATGATACAAATACCTAATCGAAAGTCATTCATGTACCCAATTTTATCGGACATATGTAGTGCAAGGTTTATTATAAAAATCCGTAGTGATATCTTATTATTATCTACCGTTCCCAAACAAAAGATGAACGCAATCGCATATTTTATTGATAAAATCAAGAAAGTATTGATTTCCCGCTACTATACGAAAAACAAAATTAATGCTAAGTAGCAATCCATATTTAACTCGTCAACGATCTTAAACATAACATAAATTCACGCCTGTATTTCCTTGAAGGGGTAGCCAGAGGTGTATCATCATCATCATTTCAGCCGAAAGACCACCACTGCTGGAGGTAGGCCTCCCCCATGGGGGGATATGCCATAATCACCACGCTTGGCAGACGGGTTGGCGATCGCAGTTGGTTGGTTAAATATTCACAGAACGCTAACTGCCCATCCTCTGGTGAATCCCATAGTCGCCTTTTACGACACCCATGAGAAGAGATAAGTGTTACATTACATTATTAATATTAGTATTAAATTATAACTATGTTTCATAGTTGAGCTTTATTTTATTAAGGTATTTCGGTAGTCAGCCCTCAATACTCCATTTCCATGCTTATTCATGATTGCCATTATGTGTAGCATTTCAGGCGTTGATATAAAAGGCCTGAACGATACATCTGGCATTCTTCACCGGAGATAATCTCGTCACGCGAGACCGACCCTATGCTCTAGAGTAGTTCCTAGGAGTAGGCTTAACCGCCACTGTGTTAGGATTAGGTAGGTCTTCGCCTCGCCGGCGAGGCTTGCCGCTCGCGAAACGCGTCACCCACCCGATATACCGAAAGTCCGCCACTTTCGAGAAAACTATTCCCGATGCAGCAACGGCTGCCAGGGGGTCATAGCAGCGGGGTCCCCCCGCAATGCCCCAGTAAGCCGAGGTGCCGAGGTTCGAGCCCCCCCTTGGGGGACGAATGCGGTTTTGCAACCGCGTTTTTAGTAATAAGTTAGGTTTAGGGAATTTTTTCGGCGGATGGAGTCCCTAACGGGATTCTCCGCCACCCGCCCGTATAAGCAGTTAGGGCACAGAGTATACCAGAGAGTAAGCTTCATACAACCGCGCTATGATAGGTACACTACTACAAGCATAAGACGCGTGTGTGCGTGAGCACTGGCGGCCTCGTCGCGTACGCAGTGAAACCGGTTTATACCGGCTCAGCCAGTGCTCAGGCTAAGGGCGTACATCTAGCACGTCGTCTTTGTTTTCGTTTCACGTTTTTATTTAATGAGTAAAGAATAATAGTGTTTTAATTTAAAAAAGTGTAAATATGGTTTACTGTACTGTGTGTATGAACAATAATAGAACGAATAAAAACATATCATTTTTTAATCATCCCAAAGACTCCAATAGGTAAGTAGCAACTTGGTTATAATTTATTATTTTTAATGTGGTAGATAGATACCTCTTACATACATAACCTAATTCCTACCTCAATTTCGAAAGAAAACTTAACACGGTGGTGAATAAAACGTTTTGGTATTGAACGTAAATGGTTGTGTTTTTTTTTTAGTAAGTTGCACATACTATGTATGTGCACCTATCTCGTAAATGGTGCGATCAAGACCAAAATTAACGACTATACGAGTATTTTTTTTCTATTAATACCAGATGATATTGGTGTTTATGATTCGAATTACGTAAGTAATACCTAGGTACCTACCTATTAGTGATTGAATAACTATATATATTATTTTTATAACACAGACATAGTAAAAAATATAAGCAACGTGCTGCGAACAATCATAGTGAAGCCAAAAAAACTATGCTCCTTCGTGTACAACCACAGATAATATTATACTCCTGATCCTGAAGGATATTTACTTTCGCGATGCTTACTAGACGATGCAGCGACATGTGTACTGAGAGGGGAGAGCACGGTTAGAGGTGTATGTGTGCGTGAGCGCTGATTGTACACGAAGGGCATGGTTTTTTTTAGCTTCACTAGATTGTTCGCAACACTTCGTCCATATTTTTACCCGACTGCGCCAGAAGGAGGGTTATATTTTTAAACGACTTCAAAAGGTTGCAATTCAACCGTTTTTTTTATTTTATTTTTATGTTTTAACTCAGAACTCCGTCATTTATAAACCGATTTCAAAAATTATTTTTATTTGAAAGATTGGTCCCATTTTTATGAAAATCTGGTTTCGCATACTCATTTAATTTATCGTTGTAGAGGTAGGTACAGTCAGAAATATTACATAATAAAAAGCTGATAAACGTTTTGTTAATTTCATTTCATCCACATGTGCCAACCCTACCAAAATAGGTATAAATTTTGCACGTTCTTTAGAAGCTTACTCTCTGGTATACTCTGTGGTTAGGGTATCCATTTTGGGTACCAATGCTGCGAGAGTCCATTCCAAAAAAAAAAAAACAAAAAGAAACTGGCATTCTTTGATAACCTTTCCAGTGTTCAGTAAAAAAATGACGAGACGGTTTCCTTATGTCAAAAACCTTTATGGTTTCGCAAAGTGTTCAAAGTAGATAGACTTCATTTAAAGTATTAGGGGTCATCGTGGCTTAATTACATACATGAGACAATTACATGAGACTTTCCATCTTCAAAATTTTCATGTCTCAGTTTGGCGAACTGACTTGCGGTATCATTTAGACAACAGCCTAGGTGGTATTGCAGCTGTTATGGGCAAAGGTAACCGCTTAACATCAGGTGGGCCTTTAGCTCGTTTCACCATCCCATATTTTTTAAAAACATTCCTACAGATAGGTATTACGTTTTCAATGTATTTGCATGTACAGACAAACTGATAAAACTTCTTGCCGTTCGTGCTAATAACTGATATTTTAGTAAACACTGTTTTTTTTTAGAGGCTACCAATAACATTCGTGGGGATTTTATAACTAACAACGTTAGTATAAATAACTTCAAAAAACATAAACTAACTCATCAATTTGCAATAAAATTTTGATTGTTTTGACAAGTACAATCAGCTCTGAAGTTTTGATACCAGTATTATAAAACCGGCCAAGTGCGAGTTGGACTCACGCAGTAAGGGTTCCGTACCACCCATCGACCATTGACCTGATATCCCAAAGAAACTGATATAATTTACGAGAGTTCATCAAAAGACATCAACACACCGTGCGGGAAATGTAAATTTTTGCATCTGTTTCTTACGCAGGTACCACGACATATGTTTATGTTTGCTCTATTTTTGGTACTTGTTGCTAAACTACACAGTATGCACCATAATCAGACCAAGTTTGACGCTGGTATGTATTACCGTTTTGAAGATAGAGCAGGAACAAAAACGTTGAAAAAAATGCATGTCTTACGAGGTTACTTGTACCCCTTTGGTTATAGACTTTTTTATTATTAGTACCTATTTGTCGTGATACATAGCAACACATATTCTGAGAAAATTTCAACCGGCTACCTATTAACGTTCAAAAGATACAGACCAGGGACAGACGGACGAACGGACGGACGGACAGCGTAGTCAGAATAAAAGGGTCCCGATTGGGTACGGCGGAACCCTAAATTCGGTCACGTGTTATTTTTTTAAATATATTTTTTCCAACTGCAGCTGCAACCAATTAACTACTCCGACCTCTGACCCCGCTGCAAACACTTGAAAGTTAAAAACAATCAGCGGTCTCCTTATATTCGTCCCCTATCAGAATCAGACGTACACACACAGCTAAATTATTTAATTTATTATTTGATAGCCCGCATCCCCAACGTCTGGAGCATCAATAATAATTAATTAGGGTGATTTAACTGTGTTCAACCCAACTTTACATTACTTTGAAGTAGTTGAGCCGAGCACATCCGTAAAATAAAAAAATAAAAATAAAATATCTTTGGGACATTTTTACACAGCACCATCTAGTCCCAAACTAAGCAGAACTTGTGCTATGGGTACTAGACAATGGAAATAATAATTATATACTTTTTTTTTTGTAAATAAATACTTATAAACAAAAATAAAAAAATGAAAAAAACTAAAACTATCTATCTCTATCTATTCTATTATATCTATTTTAAATCTTGAGTTAAGAATACTGGAACTCATACTTTACATAAGTAGTAAAGTAGGTAGGTAGTTCTTAGGGTGCTGGCCAGAAAACCTCCGCGTGTGTCTGATGGCTGCTTGTCCCTCTGAATACGTCTGGAGGGAACGGCAGTTGTTAGGCCGGTGCATCCTGGGTATATCCTTTCGAGGGATGTTATTATCCTTCGGAGGATCTCTTTGCCTGTGGCGAATATTCTGGTTTGGGAAGGGCCCTATGTGGGCCAGTGGGGAGTTGCTCCACGTGTTTCTCTGATGCCAGCAGAGGGGAGTCCACCCGGGGTAGGCGGAGCGCGTCCATGAGGATTTCCCCACCACGGCAAAAAAAGGTAGGTAGTTCTTCTTCCTATCAGGCTGTGAACCTTCACTATTACCGCTACAATGAACCTTCACCGCTTGGTGATCTATCTCAAGTTACGGCAGCCAGCCACGACATATATCTCTTCTTAATGTATCCAGAATCTGACTCTTGCAACAAAATTATTCAACTTTTACCCATTATCTAAGAGAGTCATAATAAAACATAAAATAAATCAGTCAGTAATACATATAACTTAATGAGTTAATCACCCGCATCCCTGCACAACAGTGTTCAATGCACTTGAGCGCAGTTGACCCGACCCATTGAGATGAATTCTGATGCTTCCGATAGTGTGGGGTCAGTGTCGATATATTGATGAAAATATGAATCAATCGATATTACATGGCAACATAGTAACCTCGTTGATCGATCTATCTACGAAGGAGCTACAATACCATCTAAGCTATTGACTAACGGCCAAAAGTAATATCCTATCTATCCACGATTTGCCCTACTAGAGATAGGAATTTGACATAAAATGTATGGAACCTATCTCTAGTAGGGCAAATCGTGGATAGATAGGATATTAATTTTGGCCGTAAATGGTATTACAAGTCACGTTCACCAAAATAAGACATGAAGATGGAAAGTCTTTTTGTGATTGTAATTTCTCCGGCATCCGTATTTTTCACACCGGAACACAGCAATGTAAGTTTTACTGTTTGACTACAGAAATAGGTACGGCAAAAAAAGACTTGACCTGTAAGCATTTCATGGAATCATTAATACCACTGAGCTATTATTAGTACGTATAAATAATAACTCAATTATTTTTACACTTAAAATTCGCAAAACAATAAGCAAAACGGTCCCTGACAGTAGTAAAACCCTTTGTTAACTTTAAAAAAAGAAAACGATCACCACCCAATCAGAATAATACAATCGCCCACAAATCCGCAATCTAATCTAGGAAAATTCACATTCCACCAATCCGTAATCACTTCAAACTGCTGTCGATAAAACTGTCGACATAATAACGCACAGCACTAATCAATCAAGAGGGCTGGGCCCAGCGGAAATGCCTGTATGAATACATTAACGTACTTAACTTGTACTCGTGTAGACATGTACTTATACTGTACACCGTTCATGTGTATACTGTCGTTGAATGAACTACTGTGTTGCAGAGATCACTTTGCAGATAATGTTAAAAATTATGCAATAGTCAATTATGCGAAATGGAAAAGTCGGCGGGGCGCGCGTGGCAACACCGCACCAGAGTGCAGGGCTTTTCAAAGCCTTTCTCAGTACGCCTTATGACTTGTTTCTGTAAATACTGTAAAAAAACCCCGCAAAAATGCCTTATTAGGTTGTTTCTAACTGCAGTAACAAAAGCTGTAAAGTACATTTGATTAAAGTTAATTAAAAAAAAAAATTACGTCAATATGGGAGGCGTAGATAGATTGTTCGAAAGTTGCCACACATGAATCGCAAGTAAGATTGTGATTACAACTATTCTATCTATCTATTTCTGTGGATAGGCATAACAAAGGCAGTAGAATCAAAGAATACTATAATAAAGTAAGAAAATAGTAGATTGTTACACAAGGGTCGAAAGGAATCAATTCCCATATGAGGGATTTAGACTATAGGCTATAGTCCGAGTAGGAATTGATGACTTTCACCCGAGTTAAACACTCTACTTTTCATTTCGAATGTAAGGAAAGTCAAAAATAGTAGTTTTTTTTAAATACGTACCTATTTTTTTGTTTGTTCGCCACTTAATAAAATCATTGTACCTATGTATTTAAGTATCGTTGCTTTCAAATTTCTGGCAAAAGATTTTCGATTACTGTATTTTCGATTACTGTATTTTCGATTACTGTATTTGCCTCGTCTTTATCCGAATGTGGGGTCAACATTTCAGAGAACTCATTTTCAATCAAATATTAGTCTATAAAACCGAGATTTTGAATTTCGGTGGAGCTTTCAGCGTTACTATTCCGCACAAATTATACAGTTTTTTTATTATTTTAAATATGGAACATGCCGCGTCACCGCCGGCGCCGGCGCGGCGGGCCGTCCGTCAGGTATTTTTTTAATTCACACTGGCTGTTTATATACTCACAAGACCGCAGCATTTTTTTACCGATATTTTTCTTAATTAAGTAAACAATTTCGTAGCCGACTACCTAACCAAATTTTATTCTATTTTTAAAATTCATTCCCGCCCTAGGGAGGGAAGCAATTTCTATGAGTCTTTCCCGCCCTAGGGAGGGAAGCAGCGTCTTCCACCCGCTACTCGGATCAAACAAACACTACTTTCCGAGTATGAGAAATGAAAAGGAAATGACTACCGATTGATAAGTAAGAATAAGGGTAAACCTTATTTTACTACTATACTGGTGCATCTACCTTATTTTTTGTCTCTGCATTACCCTAAAGTTGTCTGGTAGAGAACACCTATGATACTAAGACCGCCTTTGTATTAGTACATAAAGAAATAAATAAATAAATAAAACCACTCTTAAATTGTGTTTCTACACGTCTACTATTTAAGAGCAAAACCTGATTACCATTGAGGCTAAATACGTTCTGGAAGTGGTAAGTAAACAAGTAAAAAGAGGTCGTGAAGCACCCTATGCTAGCAGAAAAGGCCGCCAATCTCATGTTAGCCTGGGGGTGGCACATACTCCACATATACCCCAAATCAACTCTGGAAAGGGACCAGCAAAATACTTGAGCCTGTATTGAGTTTTGTAGATCTCAGAAACGTGTACGTACAATCGATTGCATGACAGTGGTAACACTTCAATTCGAAAACCGCCCTTACTGCTTACTAAATAAAGATGCTGCTAATGTCAAAGTGTTACTACCGACGTGCGGTCGACCGTACATTGCAAGTTTAAAACGCAAGTAGTAAAATACTGGAGTGACACTCAATTTTACATTCAATATACAACTAGCGTCAAACCTACAGATCAATTTTGCATCGTTCGTGGAAGAATCAACATGACGTGAGCAATATTTGAGAAAACTAGGTAAATGCGACTACACTCGAGAGCAATGAATCCGGGTCACCAAAAAAAACCTTATTTATTTATTATACAACATGTTGCTCTGCATTCGTGCCATATTTAAGGAGGTGACTATACCACTGATACTGAACACGAATCAGTAAAAAAATCAATACCAAAAAAAATGTTTTTTTGTTAAATACCTATTTGTAAACAAACACATTCCCCCCGTGTGTCACGTGCTACACAAAAATGATGTGTGCGACACCACCAAAACAATTTGCAGGTATTTCCACCCTTTGACAATGCCGCCGATGACTTATTTTCCGAATAGTTCGGGATTTATTCTCGAACCCTCGCTATGTTTCTAAGTGAAAATTTAGGTATTAAATAATCGGAGAATTTTTTAAGTATTTTTGGGTGACTAAGCACATTATTTATCATCAGATCTAGAAATATGGCACGATTACAGATCAATACCTTGTATAAAAAAAACGCCATGATATCTTGTGGCGAATAAATGATTTGATTTGATTTTTTCTTTATTGTACATACACCAAGCGAAAACAAAGACAGAATATTTCCTAATTATCCATCCCTGTCCTATCTTTAATATCTCGGAAACTAAAAATGATAGCTTATTTATATAAAATGAAAGTACATTATACATATACATTATGATATATACTATTTATTAACAAAAACAGACTATTTATTATTCTATTTATGATCTACTTTTCATTTTATTAAGCTGTCATTCTCAGTTTCCCAAATGTTTAGGTTTATGTTGGTGCCCAGAATTCATTGCTCTCGAGTGTATATGGAAGATTGATTCAGAAATTGAGTTCCTATACTTTGACGAAGTTTTATGCCGTCAGACACCATTTTATAATAAGTTTTCTCAGATACTCGCGTGACAGAATATAATTCTTAACAACATTATCGATTCAATTTTCATATTTTTATTGGTGAAATGATAAGGGCCGACTCATTGTTTTCACTTTATCATAAAAGTTATCAAAAAAACAATAAAAGTTATCAAAAAAGCAATAAAAGTTATCGGGAAAATATAAGAATGAAGTGGGAAAATACTTTATTGATGGTGCTACGTTGTTTACGAACTAAACTTATTTTAAACTATCGCTCTCTTTTACTTATAGTAGATACAAGAAAGGGATGGCAACAATTTTAGAGCTGTCAAATTAGTCGAAATTAAAATTTCCATACAAGTTTATTCGTGATCTCGGAACGTGCCGACTAAAAAACTTTTTAACAAAAAATAAAACCGACTTCAAAAACCTTAACTAAAAAGTAAAAAATAATCCTTGTATGTATTTCAAAATCTTAACATAAACCAAAATTTTAAAGGCGGCGCGTGACAGTCCCTTTGCGTCATGTAAATATAATGTACTGTCGAGCGCTTATCTATAGTAAAAAACAGTTTATGCGAACATACATGAAAAAAAAATACGCGCCGCCTTCAAAATTTTGGTTTATGTTAAGATTTTGAAATACATACAAGGATTATTTTTTACTTTTTAGTTAAGGTTTTTGAAGTCGGTTTTATTTTTTGTTAAAAAGTTTTTATTTCATACTTTTTAGTTGATAATTCACAGAAAAACGAAACTATTAGTAGATCATCTAGGTAAGCGAAGCTAAATTAAACTGATTTATTGAAGCTGGTTAAAAAACTACTCGACCTAAGTCAATAAAATTGATATGGGACCACCGCGCGGACTTCCTCTACCAAATAAAAAAACAACCACGCAAATCGGCCTAGAAATCTCGGAGACAAAGGTGCACATACATGAAAAAAAAAAAAAAAAAAAAAAAAAAACCTGCCGAATACATAACCTCCTCCTTTTTTTAAGTCGGTTAAAAATACGAAGAAGTGGAACGCGAAAACTAATTTCACATTTGCTGTGACTTTTTATTGCTTTGAGTTAGAAACTAGATTTGTTTACACGATTATTGAGCAATAGATATTAGTATTTGGTATTAATTTCAGTTCGATAGATATAGTGATCTTACAGACGAGCGGCACTGTCGACAACAGAAGTAACGGCTGCCGTAGATGCGCCAACGGCTGCCATAGACGTGCCAACGGTTGTCGTCGACACGCCAGCTTTAAACTTCAATAAGTTTCACGTCTGCCACAGGCCAATGACGACGCAATCGTCATAAGTTCAACGCTGGCGTGTCATCGACAACCGTTGGCGCGTCTATGGCAACCGTTGGCGCATCTACGGCCGCCGACGAATGACGATTGCGTCGTCATTGGCCAGTGGCAGACGTGGACGTGTCAGCGGTAGTCAAGGTCGACGGCAGCCGCCGACGCCGGCTACGATTGCAGTTACCTTTGCCGTCGTCAAAGTGGCACTCGTCTGTTAGAGCTCTTAGCCGTTCTCGATAAAAACGGGAATTAATAGTCAAACAGACAGACAGACGTACGCACAACAAATTGATCCTATAAGGGTTCCATTTTTTCCCTTTTAAGGTACGGTACCCTAAAAATACAGATTTAATTTCAAACTGACTGCCTCGTTGGTCTAGTGGTTGCAAGCGCGACTGCTGAGCGTGAGGTCCTGGGTTCAATTCCCGGGTCGGGCAAAGTGTTATTGGGTTTTTTCATTAGGAAATTCTCAGTAGCAGCCCGGAGTCTGGATTTGTGCCCGGTTAATGGCAATAGGCTCGCCTCCTATTACATGGGACTCACAACGTAACTGGCGAAATGTGGGTGTACTATACACCTCTGCCTACCCCTTCGGGGAAATACAGGCGTGATGTTATTTTATGTTATGTTAATTTCAAACTTAACCACGTAACCTTAGAATAACTACACATAGAAACAAATTCCGCGCGCACAATTTGAAGAAATTTAATGGGAGCCAAAAATGGCTCCGTTCAGTAGAGCTTACGCACACCTGTGTGCCGGGCAAACATTTTACGTGCCGATTGTGGGCGCACATCGATTGCTTTTTTGCTTCAACTTTGAGCGGAAATTTGAATAAAACTATCACTCTATGTCTTATTATTCTAAGTACGTAACACTGTTAATCTCAAATGGAATGAAAAAAGAACAAATATGACCATTCCATTCACAGAACTGATGCAAGCGCTTCACAGAACCGTTTTCACTCGTTCTTTTTGTTCTAACTAAACGAGCTGAGTTCTAAATGAATTTGCATTCGTTACTGCTGGTTGTGAGTCGAATGCTAACGAAGCTACGTCGGATATTAGATTGTCAACATCTCGTTTTTATTATGTCTAGGAAAAGTAAAAAAAGCCGGCCAAGTGCGAGTCGGACTCACGCAGTAAGGGTTCCGTACCACCCATCGCCCTGATACCCCATAGAAACTGATTTAATTTAGTGAGTTTATCAAAAGACATCAACGATCGCACGCGAAATGTGAATATTTTTGCATCTCTTTCTTACGTAGGTACCACCACATATGTCCATGTTTGCCCTATTTTTAGTATTTAAATAAATACTAAATAAATACTTTTTGGGACATTTTTACACAACACCATCTAGTCCTAAACTAAGCAGAGCTTGTACTATGGGTACTAGACAATGGATATAATACTTATATACTTTTTTTTTGTAAATACATTCTTATAATACATAAGCAACACCCAGACCAACACAAACACTAATGTTCATCACACAAATATTTGTGTCCTGTGGGAATCGAACCCACGACCTCGTTATCAGCAGTTCGACACTCGAACCACTAGACCACAGAGGTCGTCAAATTTGTTGCTAAACTACATAGTATGCACTATAATCAGACTAAGAAAAAAATCCATTTGAGATTTCTTGTATATGTAAGGGGTTTGGTTTGGTTTTAGACTTTTTTTTGTTTTTATTATTTGTCGTGGTGCCCCTCATACTAACACATATTCTGTGAAAATTTCAACTGCTTATCTATTACCGTTACAAAGATACAGCCCTGTGACCGACAGACGGACGGACGGACGGACGGACATAGCGTAGCGAGAGTAATAGGGTCCCGTTAGCACCCTTTGGGTACGGAACCCTAAAAACGTGTGTGGTCAGAGAAAATTCATATTATTGACTGTTTCATTTTAATGCTAAGTTTCGCACCTATATATAACACAGGCATAGATGGCAGGAAACATCTTGCGTCGGACTGAGACACAACAGGGCCCAGGTTCGGTCCCCAATAAAACATGTCTTTTTGTATGTTTTATTCAATAGTTAGCTGTAACTTAGACGTTACCTACCAGATGGCACTTAAAGGTGAGGTCAGCTGACAACTCTGTCCGTATATTCAATGTACTACATTCTCCCGAATCATACCTACCGCAAGCCCCAGGAACTTCTTTCCAAAAATTTTATAATTTTTTAAATTTTTATTGAGTTAAAGTTAACCATTCGAACAGACCAAAACCACTACATCGCCAAACTAGGATTTTTCCTTTATAGTGTAGTGTGGATTATAGATACAAATTTCTCATGCACATAAATATAGTTTTTATATTTTTTTATATTGCAACACTTATTTTGCCAGTGTCGCAACATAATGCTCCGCTATACGCTTGGAAAATACACGCCTATCTCGAAGGTACTCCAGACTTATTTTACATTACAACGCAATCAAGATTCCCACAGTCTCCCCTGCAACATTGGTCCTTCGAGGCAGACTTGGATGAATTCCTAAAATATCTCAAGCGAAAAGTTTTAGCTATGGAAAATACCGAGCAAGGTCTCAGCCATAACCAGGGAAGCATCAGCAAAGTGCTAACTTAACCCACAAAGTCCTTTCATAATCTTCCAAACATTCTTTGCAAACTTTCCGCGATTACTAAACTATGCAGATATATTTTCTACATGTCCCATGCTATCGACAATTTACAACTTCTTACTGAAGGGACTACAGATAATGGAATATAAGGAGATCGGGCAAACTGCCTAGTTTGTATGGAGTTCGAGTGTCGCACATGTGTGTGACACATAAATAAATTACAACAAAAAGCACGCACACATATAAAACACACATACTTGTATCCTTACGGCATTTTGGAAATAAATTAAAGTATCCTATCAAACTAGCGCACATACTCACCCCGAGTGAGTGCAAGTGACGGTGAACTAGCGGCAGTGTATGCCCGCTGTGCAAGTGTGCATATACAACGGTCAGCCTTTACGCGGCGGCTTGTCCTCTCTCTAATATTCTGTTGCTCTGAGGAATGGGCCCAAAAGAGTCCCCCCCCTCTTATGCAGCAGTCGTAAACACACAACACTAGACGGTTCAAGTACGAGTCACATACAGTCGTATAAGTGAGTCTGTTTAGTAGACATCGCGTGTTTCACCCGCCCCACGCAATGAGGTTGATTCATGAAAAATGTTTTTGTTTGACCGAGATTGTTACCTTATTAAAATGTTTTTTTTTACCATTTTAATGAGTTAACCATTGCTAGACTTTATAATAAGTAAGGAACAAAATAACTAGTAGTTTTCGTGGAAATTCATATTCGATATTTATGTAAATATCATGATTTTTAACATCATAGTTCCTCCCTCTACTACTAAGTGTACGCTTCCTCCATTTTGATTAGTTTTAAGTCACACATAAAGTAAAGAACTGCCTTATAAACCTAAAGGTATATCACAACCTTACCTTAACCAAAAAAAAGAGCAACTATCTCTAAGACTACAAAGTAGAATCTTTTTCTAAAGCTAAGTTTTAACTAATGCTTAGTACTTGTTACTTACACCACAGATAATGTAATACTAACTAATACTCAGCGCGAAAACGGCTGAATTCGTTATATTAGTGAGTGCCAGTGAAAATATAAATAAAAACAATTTTTTATATTTGTTAGTATTGTGTCGCTTTTTGTTTTATCATGCAAAAATGTGTATATAAATAATATATCAGTTGAATTTTAATGATATGGACTAACCAGGTCAAAGTTCTGCCAGAAAACCGATTTATGATTTTATATTCGATGACTAGTGGCGCCTTGTATACTTTTTTATGCCAAACTGTATTCTAATTTTATTAATAAGACCCGTATTTTTTGCGAAATAAATTATTCTTATTCTTCTATTCATAGAAGCCGACCCTTTTTACTAAGCGCCAAGCAGCGCTAGCGAAAATTACTAAGCCAGTGTAAACGTAGCATAAAGTGCAAACACAAACTTCTAAACATTTGCACTGCCTGGCTCAAGTGGCTCTCCACATATGCAGACGCGTGTTGCTATAGTCTGCGCTAAACACAAACACAAACTTCTAAACATTTGCACTGCCTGGCTCAAGTGGCTCTCCACATATGCAGACGCGTGTTGCTATAGTCTGCGCTAAACACAAACACAAACTTCTAAACATTTGCACTGCCTGGCTCAAGTGGCTCTCCACATACGCAGACGCGTGTTGCTATAGTCTGCGCTAAACACAAACACAAACTTCTAAACATTTGCACTGCCTGGCTCAAGTGGCTCTCCACATACGCAGACGCGTGTTGCTATAGTCTGCGCTAAACACAAACACAAACTTCTAAACATTTGCACTGCCTGGCTCAAGTGGCTCTCCACATACGCAGACGCGTGTTGCTATAGTCTGCGCTAAACACAAACACAAACTTCTAAACATTTGCACTGCCTGGCTCAAGTGGCTCTCCACATACGCAGACGCGTGTTGCTATAGTCTGCGCTAAACACAAACACAAACTTCTAAACATTTGCACTGCCTGGCTCAAGTGGCTCTCCACATACGCAGACGCGTGTTGCTATAGTCTGCGCTAAACACAAACACAAACTTCTAAACATTTGCACTGCCTGGCTCAAGTGGCTCTCCACATACGCAGACGCGTGTTGCTATAGTCTGCGCTAAACACAAACACAAACTTCTAAACATTTGCACTGCCTGGCTCAAGTGGCTCTCCACATACGCAGACGCGTGTTGCTATAGTCTGCGCTAAACACATATATATATGGCATAATATTGACTGCCTACTGCCTGTAGAAGCTGTAGACACAGATATTTCTTTATCTCTGTGTATTTATATTATCTCTGTCTCTGTGCACCTCTGCCTACCCCTTCGGGGAAATACTGGCGTGATGTTATGTTATGTGTCTCTGTGAAGAAATTTGAATGAATTTTAAGCAAGCATTATTTTTGGCTTGACTTAAATATTAATACCAAAAACACTAAGCTTTTCTTTTAGCACAACAAAAAATCTGCTTTTTCATACATTTTGATCGAGTTAGGTATTTGCTTAGTATGAAACAGCAGATTTTTTCACGATTTCCTAGTTTTGATGAGCAGAGACTACCCTTGAAGTGTTTCTTAGGTTTGTCCGATCACTACACATTATAATAAAACAAGTTTAACCAGATTACATCGCATATTGGTTCTCCTGACGTTTCGAAAGCTTTGCAGCGTTCGTGGTCGCAGGAATACTAAGATGACAAGCGTCTTTACAGATATTTCTAAAAAAATGTTTTATTCTACCGTACAATCGTACCGTACGAGATGTAATCAGGTTAAACTTGTTTTATTATAATGATGTATAGGTTTTCCGCTTGTTTACCATTTTTATTTTAAAAAAAATCTAACTAATAGTGATTTAAATACTTCAACTGCCATAAACTTGTTCAACACTTCTGTGAAAGAGAAAGTACAAACACACAAGCCGACATAACACTTATTTCGAGTGGCCTTCGCAGCCGCAGACGCTCGCGTGTGTGCCGCCCGCCCAGTACACCGCCCGCCCAGTACACCGCCCGCCCAGTACACCGCCCGCCCCAGTCTGCCGCCCGCCCAGTACACCGCCCGCCCCAGTCTGCCGCCCGCCCAGTACACCGCCCGCCCAGTACACCGCCCGCCCAGGACACCGCCCGCCCAGTACACCGCCCGCCCAGTACACCGCCCGCCCCAGTCTGCCGCCCGCCCAGTACACCGCCCGCCCAGTACACCGCCCGCCCAGTACACCGCCCGCCCAGTACACCGCCCGCCCAGTACACCGCCCGCCCCAGTCTGCCGCCCATCGCGATACAATCGATTCGCAGTTATAGTAACTCCATATTATTGCGTAGTTATCATAACGCAGTTGAAAAGAAAACGCCCATTGAAGTACGGACAAATGTACTGATTTCAAAGTTATGTAACTTCACAAAATAACCTTTATTATATTTATTTATTTATTTATTTATTATTAATAATACACCAACAGTTATAAACATCAGACATTATCTTATTCTAATATTACAGGTAAATTATCCGATGCTTAAACAAATTAAAGGCGTACATAACATTCATAGGAGCTGTTTTATCATTATGCTTACCCGGTCAAAAATAAAAATAAAGTTTTTAAAAGAAGTACAAAAATAAACGGAACCTTGTTATAAAAACTAAAAACTAAAAATACGACAACGTTTTCTGCAAAATAAAACTAAACAATAATTTATAAGACGATTAAGTAAAACTTACAAGCAGGATGTTATACAATAAAAATAAATAAAATAAAAATAAAGAGAAACAATGTCATGAAGTTACACGAAAATTTTCAAATATGATTTTTCGAATGCCACCCAAGGTGTCATGAAATATATCTAATTTAGAACTATGATGATGATTGAGTGTGTTAAATTGACTGAAAATTCGATTAAGAGGACCGTGTGTACCAATATTTGTGCGACAGAATGGAAGGCAAAAAGTTTTGGTTACGGCGGAACGGGGTACATTACGGGGAACTGTTAAGGGAATTTGTGCTAAAAGTTGGCTGCAGTCGATTTTACCATTGAGAATTTTATACAAAAATATAGTATCATGCATTATGCGACGGTTACGCAGCGATGTCATTTTAAAGAACGATAGCCGGTGGTCGTAAGGACATCTGTGGGATATACCATGGGTATTAAAAGCCAGGGCGCGTGTGAATGAACGTTGTATACGTTCAATACGCCGAGAATGAACGGTATAGGAAGGACTCCACACTGTACAAGCATATTCTAAATTGCTTCTAACCAATGTTTTGTATAGAAGTAGCTTGGTTTGAGGTCGCTTAAAACCGTTAGAGTTGAGTTTAAGAAAGCCGAAGCTGACTTTTTTACTATTGAGTCAATATGGGATGTGAACCGCAGTTTGCTATCAATGATAATTCCTAGGTCTTTAACTTCACAAAGTGATTCCAATTTTTTACCCTGCAGCTTGAAGTCAAATGTTAAGGGATTTTTTTTCCTAGTAAATGTAATGTGATTACATTTGGAGACGTTAAGGATCATACCATTATTAATACACCAGAGGTTAATATTCTTTAGGTCGTTTTGAATATGTGTCATATCTTCGTAAGTTTCGACAGTTCTATAGATTTTAAGATCATCAGCGTACATGGAGAACTTGCAGTATTGAATATTAGAGGTGAGGTCATTGATAAATATGAGAAAAAGTATGGGACCAAGATGAGACCTTTGCGGAACTCCTGAAGTAGCATAATAAGAGCGAGATTCAAATCCTCCCACTGCAACCAACTGAGATCGTTTTGACAGATAAGACTCCAGCCATCGCAACAAAGCTCCACCAATACCAATTAGTTCCAGTTTTCTTACTAACAGAGAGTGATCAACTTTATCAAAAGCACTGCTTAGATCTGTATAAATGGCATCCACCTGACGTCCACTATCAAGTTCTCGTGAAAGATCGTTTAAGTATGTTACCAAGTTAGTTTCAGTGGAGCGACCATACATGAACCCATGTTGATGTGTTGAGATACATGAATTAGCGTGGAGCGAAATAGCTGGACATACAAGGGATTCAAATATCTTAGGGAAACAGGAAAGAATTGATATCGGTCGATAGTTTTTAACATCTGAATTGTCACCGAAAGGTGATAAGAAATTATGCACGGGGACAATCCTGGCTTTTTTCTATTCTTCTGGAAAAACACCCCATTTTAAAGAGCAGTTAAATAAAACTATGATATGTCCTCAATACATTTGAAAGAAAATGGTTTCTGGATTTCGAAGCGATATTAAGGAAATAAAACTACTATGTCACCACCATTTTACATAAGTATACATCTTTTTTTTAATAAATATTTTTGGAACATTTTTACACATCACCATCTAGTCCCAAACTAAGCAGAGCTTGTGCTATGGGTACTAGACAATGGATATAATACTTATATACTTTTTTTGTAATTACATACTTATAATACATAAGGAACACCCAGATCAACACAAACTTTTCTCCCTGTGGAGATTTGTAAATGACACAGAATTACCTATTTTCACCATTATAAAGATCTTGTTTGACTGTCATCGACACAGCCTATCGCAGTCCACTGCTGGACATAGGCCTCTCCCAAGTTGCGCCACAACACTCGTCCTGTGCCTTCCGCATCCAGTCCCCCCCAGCCACCTTCTTCAGGTCGTCAGTCCACCTGGCGAGGGGGCGCCCTACACTGCGTTTGCCGATTCGCGGTCTCCACTCAAGGACTCGTCTGCTCCAGCGGCCATCGGTCCTTCGACAGACATGGAAAGCCCACTGCCACTTCAGCTTACTGATCCTACAAGCTATGTCGGTCACGCCGGTTCTTCTCCGGATAATATCGTTACGGATTTTATCCTTCAAAGAAACTCCAAGCGTAGCTCGCTCCATAGCTCGCTGAGCGACTTTGAATTTGTGGATGAGCCCAACTGTTAGTGTCCACGTCTCGCCAGCGTGTCATGACAGGCAGGACGCACTGGTTAAAGACCTTGGTCTTCAAACTTTGCGGTATAGTCGACGAAAAGACTCGGCGAAGTTTGCCAAATGCTGCCAAGCCCTACTGGATCCTTCTGTCGGCTGTTTGACTGTAAATCAACCTAACTTTAAATAAATTACATAAACACTCATGTTCATCACATTTAAATATTTGTGTCCTGTGGGAATCGAATCCCTGAACTCGTGATCAGCAGTCCGACACTCGAACCAGTAGGGCAATTGTGTAATGCGTTCACTTTGACGTTAGCTTTCATTTTGAAATTAAAGCAATATTCATTGCGTGGTACGTAGTTGCCGATAAAACGGATTGTCAAAACACACGGAGCAATAAACATTGAAATCCAGATGATTGCGATCGCGAGTTAGTTACGCAATTCGGCAGCGGTGTCTACCGCTCACAGAGATCGTCAATAAAAAGTAAAAGAGAGAAAAACAAAAATATAAAACCAAAAAGAGAATCATATCTCGGCATAATGCTGCCACAGTAACTAACTATGACAAATGACGTCGACAACGGTGCTAATTAGCTTATTTATAACTTTTTGGAAAAAAGCTTTGTCAATGTTCGAGTTTTCACCGTCTAGGTTGCGTGTGCCGCCGCCCTACAGCTGCCTGCCGCGACGCGATCGATGTCAAAGTCGCTACTCTACAATTACTTTCATATTTTTGTCAAATGATTAAAAGATAGAATTTTTAGTTTTGTATTTATTTGACACTGTCGGTACGGTTAGCCGAGTTTGAGAATACCACAGTAATAGACAAAATATTTATTTAAAAAACTTGTTTATTTTGAGAAATAAATAATAGTTTCTGCTTAGGTCCTTAATATTATCTAATTAAGTATTTTGCATACCTAGTAATTTCCATATAGGTACATATTTTTATAGTTATGCAACTTGTTGATCTGTATTCGTGCCATATTTAAGGTGACTATACCACTGATACTTAACACGAACCAATAAAAAAATCAACATCAATATTTTTTATTATTTAATAACCTACTTGTAAACATACAAATTCCCTACGTGTATCGCGTGCGACACAAAACCAATGCGTGAGAAACTACCAAAACAAATTGCAGGTATTTCCACCCTTTGACAATGCCGCCGATGACTTATTTTCAGAGTTGCTCGAGATTTATTCTCAAACCCTCGCTATGTTTCTAAATGAAAATTTGGGTACCTATTAAATTATCGTAGAATTTTCCCCCTGCCAGGTGGACCGACGACCTCTTCCATAACATAGCTTATATTAAAGGTAAGTTGAAAGTTAAGGTAATCTTTTCAATTTACTTTATAAAGATTTGTACTCTAGTTCTTATTCGTGACGACCTATAACTGTACGGTCTGTTTTTTCTCTATTGTCTTATTTAGTAAACAATCTTGGCATGTCTCTTTATTGAAATAACTACTGATAAAATATAATTACTAGTTCTGCACATGTAATTAGGTTCACAAATGTTATTTAGTGTGTGAAATTGTTAAAAAATGTCTTTTAACAATTATTACTGTCGAATTGCATTGAAAATACAAGTTAAGACGCTGACAACAGCCAAATACCACAAAAAGGCTTCTTTAAAAAAAATTTTTAGCTGTTTCTATTCAGTTTGTGGCAGTGAAAAAAATATATGTTAATCTTGATCGTATTTTCTGGAACTGTATTGTGCCCAAAACACGTTTTCTTGAAGTTTTCTCGATAGAAAAGAATTGTAAACTAACCTCTTAAAACATGCTTTAAAGCAAACAATCTCTATTGTTTACTAAATATTATAAATAAAATTAAGAAAACATTTGAGAAAGACAATAATCTAAACATTTGTTGTTTCTGTTTTTCAAATAAGCTTTTAGTTTTTTATTAAAATTTTTGTTTGTTAATTTTCATTCAAGTTGAGCGGCGTATCCGACGTCCCTCGGCTCGTTGCCTCTCTTTCAGTTCTGTACGAAACGACAGTGACCGCAGCAGAGGTCTGATTTTTTAGGTGTTGTCAGCCTCTTAAGATTGTTTACTCAATAAGTAAGACAAGTAAGGAAATAAAAAAATTAATTAACAAAAACAAAAAACCCGACTACGAAAACAAGACTTATCATGTTTTATTTATCATACTATTAATGTTTTTTTTGAAAAGTAAAATTCATTTTTAACGTTGAATATTTTGAAAGAAAGAAAGAAAAAATATTTATTTGCTTCAAAAATGACGCACAAAATTACCAAAAAATACAAGAACACAGAACAAATACAGGTACAGAGTCAAGAAGTGTGGTAAGATATGCGTCACATCCGCGCAAAACGGCCACCGCTCAGCATATTGCTGTGCCTCATGCACGGAGCAAAGACACAGCGCTGGTTTTCAGCGACAGCCGGCGTCGACACAAATTCACAATGCAATAACGTAGATCAGTGAGGCGTGATGTTGGTAAATAACGATAAAAAATAAATAAGTAAGATTATTATAAACATTTTTTTTTTTTTTTTTTACTGTTGTATTTTATGAACAGTGTAGGTAGATGAGTGTTGTGTAGTGTTGATTTCCAGGAAGTCTTACACAGGCCAAAACAATACAACATAAGTTAAGATGATAACTAACGTGAAATACTATATAGGAAAATTATAGTAACCATCTCCGCGTAAGTTTTATAAAATTTGAATAATTGGTTTATATTTTTTGGATAAATGAATTAAATTGGGTAATTGAATACATAATTATAAATTGATAAGTTTGATAAATTGTTATTTTTGTGATAATTGAACTTGCATTAGAAACTTCTTGAGTTTGTATTTAAAACTTTGAATTGTGGCTGCATACTTGAATTTTGTTGTTTTTTAGCATTTTTCATTCCAAATTACATTTAAACATATAAGTTGTATATATTTTTGTAAAGCATTTATAAAACCCTTTATTTTTTTGAAGAGGTAATATGGCGCCAAAAAGCGGCCATTTTAATTTTTTCAATTTTGAAGTACCCAGTGTACTCTCAGAATTAAGACGAATCTAACGACACCTCTCAATCTCAAATCCATCAAGCCGTTTAGGCCACAGAGCGTGCCAAAGAAATATACATACATACATACATACAGTCATACATACATACATACATACATACAAACATACATACATACATACACTCGAAAAACATAACCCTCCTTCTGGCGCAGTCGGGTAAAAAGGAGATTAGTATTAAACTCATGTTAAATGCTGTTGGTTTTCCAAATAAAAATAAATAAATTACATTATAAAATAACAAAAACATGAATAATACTTAAGTATGTACTTACCTACCTATTATAAATCTGATCATTATTCATACTCACTAGTATTTTAAGTACATGAATGAATTAAACAAGAATTCTAATTTTATCTCTGTAGTAGCACAGATAATACGATGACGTCATACAAATAAAAAATACAATAGATATATTCAAAACAATCTAGTTGGCTCAAGGACAAGATCGGTAATTTCGGCTTCTAGATTACATGGCCCTGTGGCGCAACGGATAACGCGTCTGACTACGGATCAGAAGATTCCAGGTTCGAATCCTGGCAGGGTCGCAGTTCTCTTTTTGTTTTTCGGTGAAACATTCAACACAATTTGAAACAAAAAAAATATTACTTTATAACTGTAGTTTAAACGGCATATGTTAAATATCAAAAAGGACAATAGTATTACAAATATCGAAAATTTTATTCAGAAGAAAACGGCTTTTATCCAACAAAAAAAAATGCCCTTTAAAAAGCGATCTCTAAAAATAAAAATAATATTCTACCCACGGACGAATAAAAAAGGCGGACGGAATCTCGCTAAACAATAAGCGAAGCACCCATAGTAAGATGGCTCGCTTAAAGTAAGGGCTAGTACTACGCACACATTCACTCCTATAGTAAGTAAGACAAACAGCCGCAATTATGCAACAAATCTAGTGTGACTGTAGTTGTTGTCGTAGTGTCAAAAATACAATAACAATATGCCGTCTGTTGTGCTAAAATGCTGTCGAAATTATAGTTGGTTTAGCAACAAATTTAGTACTTCAATCTTTTCTTAGCGAGATTCCGTCCGCCTTTTTTTATTTGTCCGGGATTCTACCATCAGCCATTCAGTCCATGTCATCGCTGAACTGGTGATGTTAACGCAGCATAATAGGTACCTAAAGACATCCTAAGGACTGTCAAACTTTCGGGCTTCTAAATACGACTGCCATCCTGACTGCCATAGACATTCTTTTTCCTAATTGCCTCATCAATTCGCCCCAATATTTCACCAATAAACAGCAAAAGGTCATCTGTCTCATAAAATAAGACTGTTCAGACCCATTATGGAAATCACTAGTCAGTAGCCACCCCAAATTGTGGTATTAGGATAATTGCCCTAGTCGGTAAATAATGTTGAATTATATTTATAGCTTCAGACGGATTAAGATGGCTTACTATGTGAATTATGATGACATAATGAAAGCCAGGATTATAATGTGGGACATTTTGATTTTGAATACAACACGGCCTAACAGGGGGCGTGACTCTTTCTTTACATAAATGGCGTAAAGTTATAATAATCTAGCCCAGCGGTACTCTAAGTGTGTTCCGCGGAACCCTAGGGTTCCGCGATACCCCTGTAGGGGTTCCGCAAGAATTTAGAAAAAAAATACAAAACACCTCTCTCTGGTCACTGGTCGAACGTTTTGAATCCGCCCGCCGCGCGTATACTTGTGAGCGCGCAGTCCCTTTGATAAAAGCCGCCTCTGAATTAGACGCTATAGTTGTGAACAAGCGACTTTCGGCTCTATCTTCAAAAGCATAAAGTCGAGATTGTTTACAACGCATTTTTTTGTATTTATATTTTTATTTCCGCTTTTTGTTTATCAAAGGCGCCGACTCGAGTATTTTTGAGAATGTTCGAGTTCGAGTCTAGGACTAAGTATAAAAGCGCTATTATATAAAAAAAGTCGCGCCTCGTCAGTCAGTTGACGATTAGCGTTCGGAGCGATAAGTTCGTACCTACCTACTTACAAGCTGGCTAGCCTGCTGCCTTCTTGTAAGTTCTACTGCCCGCTGTATTCTGATTGTATCAGTTTTGTACATTTATTCTTTGGACTAAACTTTGTCTCATAAACGCAGTAACGATTGTGCATTATTTTGACCCTACCATCCTGACGTGTAACATTATTAATAAAGAAGAATGGAACGTTTGCTTAAAGGTGTTAAACGTGTTGCAACGACATCTTCTAATGACGCTGAATGTTCAAAAGCAGTACGCGCGGAGAATACAGCAATTACCGATCCAGACGATGATGCCACGACGTCAAGCTCCACGGTTTCAAAGACGAAAAAAAGGAAGTATGATGAATCATATATCAGTTTCGGATTTGTTGATTCCAACGGCTCACCTCTCTGCATGTTATGTAGTAAACTGCTTCCTAATAGTTCCATGGCACCTGCCAAATTACGCAGACATTTAGAAACTGTACACCCCGAGTTTAAAGACAAGAATAAAGAATTTTTTGTTCGTAAAAAAGAACAGTTATTGGAAAGTCAAAAAAATATGATGTATGTAACACAAACTGTCAATGAAAAGGCCACGGAGGCATCATATTTAGTTAGCTATCGCATTGCACAAGCAGGTGAAGCGCACACTATCGCTGAGAATTTAATAAAGCCATGTGTGTTAGACATAACAAAATGTATGCTCGATGAAAAATCTGCAAAGCATCTTTCTACTGTACCGCTATCAAACGATACTGTTTCACGGCGAATCCATGATCTGGCAAGCTACGTCAAACAAGAACTAGTTGCACGTCTACAAAAAACACGATTCGCCTTGCAAATGGATGAGTCAACTGATGTCACTGGTCTGGCTATCTTGCTATCGTGAGATATCCATATGAACGTTCTTTTGAAGAAGACATGCTTATGTGTTCACCGCTGCCCACAAACACTACCGGGGAAGAAATTTTTAATAAAATAAACATATTTTTTAAAGAAAATAATCTTAGTTGGAACGATTGCATTGACATTTGTACAGATGGGGTCAAGGCGATGACAGGTAAAACAGCAGGAGCAGTATCACGAATAAAAAGTAAAGCGCCTAATTGTAGTTCCAGCCATTGTATTCTGCATAGACAAGCACTTGCGATGAAGCAAATGCCGTCAAATCTAAAATTAGTTATGGATGAAGCGGTAAAAATAATTAATTTTATCAAATCACGACCACTACAATCCCGATTGTTCTCATTATTGTGTGAAGATTATGGCAGCAAACATAAAACACTGCTGCTCCATACAGAAGTGCGATGGCTGTCTCGGGGTAAAACTTTAACAAGGCTATTTGAACTTAGAGCCGAGTTACAAATGTTTCTTTCAGCAGATACAGTTTCTTTTAATTTGAAAGACCGTTTGTATGATAAAACTTGGTTGTTCCGATTGTCTTTTATGGCGGATATCTTTCAAAAACTGAACGAATTGAATTTATCATTGCAAGGTAAACAGACAACAGTGTTCCAGGCCTATAACAAAATAACTGCCTTCAAAAGAAAATTAGATTTTTGGATTATTTGCGTTGGTAAGAGAGAAATAGAAAGCTTTACGTCACTCAGTGAGTTTGTTAGCGATAACGACTCGGAAATGTTTCAAGATGATGTGTTTGAAGAATTGGTCCAATATCTCACTTCGATGCGCGCATCTTTTGTAAAGTATTTTCCCGAAGAACATAATACAAAAATGAAGCTGAATTCATGGATTCATAATCCTTTTTTACCCAACTTGCAAAAGCCCGAAAGTATGTCAAACGAGATATATGAATCTCTTTTAGAAATGTCATCAGACACAAGTATGGAGTCACTGTTCAAAACGACGCCTCTCAACGATTTTTGGTGCAGAATCCGTGATGAATATCCAATGCTTGGCAGAATGGCTCTGAATATTCTTCTCCCGTTCCCAACAACATATTTGTGCGAAACAGGATTCTCAACCTATGCAGCCACGAAAACAAAATATCGCAATAGACTGGACGCCGAACCTGATATGAGACTTCAAATGTCTTCTATCAAACCTGATATCAACCAATTGATGAAAAATAAAAAACAGTTTCATACCTCCCATTAGTTAAGATTTTTTCATTTTTAATATCTTCTATTATTGTACTTGGCATGTGGTTAAAGTAAGTAATAATTAGTAACTGTTACATTGTACTTTTATTATGCTTATATAATAAAGAATACACTTTTAAAAACTATTGTTTTATTGTAGGGTTCCGTCAAGTATTTTGCTTGTCAAAAGGGTTCCGTGACCAAAAAAGTTTGAGAACCGCTGATCTAGCCTGTACCCGCGACTTCACCCGCGTGGATGTCGTTTATCGCACATCCCTCGGGAACTGTTTATCTTCCCGGGATAAAAAGTAGCCTATTTGTTAATCCGGGTTTCTATCTATTTGACTGCCTCGTTGGTCTCGTGGTCGCAAGCGCGACTGCTGAGCATGCACCTCAAACCGTGCTCACGCCTCTCAGTACACATGTCACGGCATCGTCCAGTAAACATCGCGAAAGCATATATAATCCTTCAGGTGCATGGTGTGTGCGTGAGCGCTGGTTATACACGAAGGAGCATAGTTTTTTTTGGCTTCACTATGATTGTTCGCAGCACTACGTCTATATTTTTTACTATGTGTGTATCCACCATAATGAATTATAAACACAATCAATTTTATTGCTAAGCCTTCCACGAATATTTCATCAATTACATAACTATGGATTCCATAAATAAATACTTATAGTGGTATATGGTGTTATAATGGGGTACCATGGACCCATACGCCGAACAATGACAGCTAAGGTTAAAGCTGCAAGGGGCTCAAACTACCTGCCTTAATGTCAGGAGAGTTTGTTGCCATAGGTCAATGGTTCCATAGCGAAGATTAAGGGATATTTAGATATAATTAGCACAGCGTTGTAATTTGTGGAAAATATGTATTTCTTTAATATGTAGCGTTCTTCCGGAGTTATCAACCGTTGAAGCGCCTTTTTGTTTTCTATTGCTCACGGGTAATAATATGAACCCTACTTGCGTTGCTTGGAGATTCCTGATAGGAGCTAACTTCAGTACTGTTCCACAATGGCAATCCAAATTGCTTTTTGCCATGGAAACGTTTTTTTTTTACTGATTCAGGCCTTTATAAGACGATAAAATTGTCATAAGTGATAATCATCATCATCATCATTTCAGCCAAAATTTGTCCACTACTGGACACAGGCCTCCCCAAAAGGGGGGATATGCCATAATCGCCACGCTTGGCAGGCGGGTTGGCGATCGCAGTTGGTTGGTTAAATACTCGGAGAACGCTGCTACCCATCCTCTGGTGAATCCCTTAGTCGCCTTTTACGACACCCATGAGAAGATATCAATCAATCAACTCAGCCTATCGCAGTCCACTGCTGGACATAGGCCTCTCCCAAGTTGCGCTACAACGCTCGGTCCTCTGCCTTCCGCATCCATTCCCCCCCAGCCACGTTCTTTAGGTCGTCGGTCCACCTGGCAGGGGGGCGCCTTACGCTGCGTTTGCCGATTCGCGGTCTCCACTCAAGGACTCGTCTGCTCCAACGGCCATCGGTCCTTCGACAGACATGGCCAGCCCACTGCCACTTCAGCTTACTGATTCTACAAGCTACGTCGGTCACTCCGGTTCTTCTCCGGATAATCTCGTTACGAATTTTATCCTTCAAAGAAACTCCAAGCATAGCTCGCTCCATAGCTCGCTGAGCGACTTTGAATTTGTGGACTAGCCCAACTGTCAGTGTCCACGTCTCGGCACCTTAAGTCATGACTGGCAGGACGCACTGGTTGAAGACCTTTGTCTTCAAACTTTGCGGTATAGGCGACGAGAAGACTCGGCGAAGTTTGCCAAATGCTGCCCAGCCTAGACGGATCCTTCTGTTGGCTTTTTTCTCGAAGTTGTGTCTACCAAGCTGAATTGCCTGCCCTAGGTAGACGTATTCCGTTACAACTTCGAGTGCCGACCCTTCGACATATATTGGCCTCGGCATGACATGCATATTGAACATGACTTTGGTCTTGTCCAGATTCATGCCGAGACCGACACGTCAAGAGGCTCCGTTTAAGCTGTGCAGCATTTCGCCCAGTTGTTCCAGCGACTCAGCCATTACAACGATGTCATCGGCAAAACGGAGATGTGAGTTGTTCTCGCCGTTAACGTTGATACTCTGTCCAGTCCAGTCCAGCGTCTTGAAGACGATATAGGGTGGTGCAATTCTTTGCGTCCGGCACCACACGGACGATAAGCGATAATACATACTTATAATACATAAAAAAGTATATAAGTATTATATCCATTGTCTAGTACCCATATCACAAGCTCTATTTAGTTTGGGACTAGGTTATGATGTGTAGTGTCCCAAAAAAAAAAGAAAAATTTATAAATATATTTATAAGAAACACAGATGCAATAAATAAGGGTGGAATATCAAACATGGGAACATGGATGGCTGATTGCCGTGCGTCTGGTGTTCCGATGATTTTTTGATTTGATGATTTTTTCCGATGATTCCATGATGGAATGTCGGTCATTCGACGTAGATAAATAGGATATTATGATAGTTTAGTTCGATTCCTAATCAGTACGACGACATACGGAGTAAGCACACTGGCAGACACGATTTCCTATACAAATATTAGGTATATCATCCAACTATCGGCCGCGGCCATAGAATATATAATAACAAGAAGCGACACTTAAGCATATGTGTTCGTAATTGCTCGCAGCTATGTGTGCGGGTCGGGGCGAGCGCGGGGGCCGTGCGCGGTGCGCGGCGTGTGGAACGGACAGTCTCTCGGCTGCCTCAGCCAAAGGCTATTGCATTCACGCGCTCGTATTGCATTTCATTCAAGTTCACCGGCGAGCGAGCTCACACGTACACGGAGTGTCACCTCTATGCCGCGGCCGTCTTTGGCAAATAGAAATTACAGTTCCTTTTCATTGTATTTAGTTTCAAAAACCGATTCCAGCCTTCATTTATTAATATCTGTCCATCTGAAGCATATCATACAGTCTACCTCACTAGGTAACATTTGAATTACGAAAACCACCCTTACCTACTGCTCACGAAATAAAAACGCTGTCAAGGTCATTCATTTACCTCTGACGTCGATTGTACCTACGTAAATCCTGTTAAGCCTGAGCTGTATTATTCCTCACCTGGCACACAAAAGGTGAGGCCAAATGATCGATATAGGTATTCGTCGAATCTACGCATTGAATAAGTAATAAAGTGCCGTTCTGCACGCTACCCTATGGCCAACTTACTGCAGTATCATGAAAAAACGTATTCTCCAAAGAAAAACACGCAAGTAGGGCTAATCTAACCCCCTTAATTAATGCTTATTAGTTCCGCAGACCGGTATCCTCGCAAACCACTTCTTTGGAATCATATTTAATTATTTTTTATAGTATAGGGGAGCAAACGAGCAAGCGGGTCACCTGATGGTAAGCAATTGCCGCCGCCCATGGACATCCGCAACACCAGGGGAGTTGCCGACCTTTTAAAAAGACGTATGCTCGTTTCTTGAAGTCTCCCATGTAGAATTGTTTCGGGAAAACCGCTGAAGGGAGTTGATTCCACAGTTTTGCTGTACGAGGCAAAAAATTACATGTGAAACGTACAGTAGTTGACCGCCAATCATCAAAATAGACAGCAATATCTGATTAGCTCCAAGCATAATGCCTCCCAAGCCCAAAAGTTATATTTTCTTGGCGAATTTGCGAACGCTTTGTAACTTTTTTATACGCCGTGGTTCCAACGTGGCAAAGATAAAACCAGGCTCGCGCCATTCTCTAGATATTATGTAACGGGCATAGCCTCTAATCTAGACATATTTTCGATCTGTTTATAGCTTGCCTTTTGCCCAAGGAACCCCAAAAACCTTGGTTTAGACAGGAACGTGCCATCTCGGCCGCAGATCGATTTAAACTGAACAAAAAATGTTAATAATGGTATGCGGGGCCGAGGAGAGAATAAATCAAGGCTTTTTTGTGTTTTTTTTGGACTTCCAATTTTTTTTTATTTTTTTTAGAGAAGACGACGGGTGTGAAGTTTTGCAAATTCAAACTTGTTCAGGAGAAGCCTAATATCTGGCACAGAGTTTGTTGATTTTTTATTGATTAATCCACAGGCGTTATTTCTTACAAATATGTATTGTATTAGGTTTTGAGTACCTAGGTAAGTTGAAAGATACACATATACAACGTGTATCAGAAATGCGTGGTCATATTTGAAGAGCTTATTGAGGGGATCCTTTCGAACAACTTTTACTACGGGACCAACCCTGAAATCGCGAAAAAAATATCAGCTGATCATTTTGTCGAGCGACTTTGGTGATTTAGTAGGGAACTTTTAACTTTTACATAGTACTATTAGATAATCTGTGCTTTTACTATGATAAAAGTTGTTCTATGCTATGCTCAGAATGAGCTCTTCAAATATGACCACGCATTTCTGATACTGGTTGTATATCTCATATGCATAAACACCCAGACCAAGAAAAACTATTCGTAGACCATAGTAATACAAATGTCTATGTAGGCCATCCAATATTTGTTCCGTGCGGGAATCGAACCCGCGAACGCTAAGCCAATCCAATCGCCCAACCACTGCACCAGGTGGAGACATTACTACTAGATTTTCAAATTGGCTAAAAGAAAAATGTTTCTATACAATTGAGGATTGATTTTAATTTAAAAATAATTTAAGTAAATTGATTGTTATTAGAATAGATTTGACATTAATAATATTATCCTAAAAATTATTATGTGCCCAAAATGGGCTGATTGATGTGTATATGTCACTGTCATATATGTTTTATTTATTTATTTTTATTTAATCACAGGTAAAGTTTATTTTTAAATTTAACAGATGTGCTCATCCATATAGGTACTAACTTAAACATGTAACATGAAAACAAACTTACCTAAATAGCAACAAATTGTATGTTGTGTAACAACTATAACCACTCAATCAGAAACAATAAAGTTTACTTACTTATAGGTACCACAGAGGACTGACTTACGGCCAAAATTAATATCCAATCTATCCACGATTTGCCCTACTAGAGATAGGAATTTGACATAAGCTCCATACAAAATGTGTCAAATTTCTATCTCTAGTAGGGTAAATCGTGGATAGATTGGATATTAATTTTGGCCGTTATACTAGTTCTTGATAATCGCGATTTATTTAATTTTTGGATCGTTTTGTCAATACCTTTTTATAGAAACATTGAAGTTTAACATTTAAATTGTTCTGCTTCAAAAGATATAAACAAAACAATCGAAAAATAAAAGTAAATCGCAATTTTCTCGGAACTTTGAAAACCTAGTTATGTAGTTTGTCCTCTACGCTGACGACATGTTTCATGACTTCATGAGTAGATATTTACCTCTTATTATTGAGAAGCAAGCAGGATAGATATCTAACCAAATAATTGTAGATAGGTAACTTATAATCTGAGTAGGTACCCATACCTCATCTGTGCATTTATATTACCTATCTTGATTTCCCACTTTGGCGTCGCAATGTTGCAATGCAGGCATTGATGCGGTTTTCAGTGCTCAAATCTAGGATGTTTACGAAATTAATACCATTACAACTTTAATATAGGTAGGTACCTATCTTTTTCAAAATATACGAAAACTGTAAATTGCTTATTAGAATATTAATTTACACAATACCTACCTAAATACACAAACAGAACAAAATTTCAGTTAGCGTAGATATCTAATGTTTTGTTTTTAATCTCTATGAATATTTTCCCAATCAGATTAGGAGGCATAGGTAACATTCCATATAGCCAAGCTGAAAATTCATCTACAGATTCATAACTGACCTTTCACGAAGACAGAACCACCAAAACACAGCACAAAACCTAGATTGTTTTTTGTCTAGCACTCCACTGAATCGCGTACACTGAATAACAAACCTTTTATCAATACTATCACAAAATGACACAACAAAATAACGTTTTACCGCCAAAACAACGTGCACAGATAATAAACATAGCCTAATTTATGCTTTTAAGTGAATTATAACCTCTTTTTATGTTATAAATGTCGATTTATTTTGTCATAATGCCGGCTTGGACTTGTTCTGAGGCTAGGACCACCCCGGCGCTTGACAGCTGACTGGCGAACCGCGGAATTCGGGCGGAGGTGACGCGCATGCGTGATGCGAATTATGGGGACGTGAGGGGAATATTTCGCGGATATATCAGCTGATAGGGAGGTCTTACTTCACGCTGTTTTGGGGTGAGCAGAGATCGGGGTTAGGACAGGTCTTGTCTTTTTTGGTTATCGAAGATTTACGGCGTCCGTCCCTTACACAATTTTCAGTGATAGTTTCTGTGAAGCCTTTCATCAACTTTTAAGTAACTTCCTTCTGAGCGATAATAACTAACAATTTTATATTGATGAGTAATAAGGTCGGAAAGTAATGGTCCCGGCCCGTACCACTGACTTTTCGAATTCATGAGCGGATCAGAATTTGATTATCACTTGGAGGAAACCTGCACACCTGAGAGTGCTCCATACAGTTCTCAATAGTGTGTGTATTCCGCCAACCCGCACTAGGCCAGCGTGGAGGACTAAAGGCCTTAAAAATATCTGATGTTCCCTACATTTATTTTCATATTAATCGACAAAATTTAAGGAACAGCTGTTTTTTTTTTTGCGATTTCAGCGTTGGTCACATAGTAAAAGTTGTTCATACCCCTTAAGAGTTTTTGAGTTATTTCAATAAGACGTTGTAGGTACCTATATCTATCAATAAACTAAACGGTAGAGGTACGGTGGTTATTCTGTATAAAACTCACTGTTGAACTCAGTTCTCAATCAATCAATCCGGCGGATGGAGTCCCTAACGGGATTCTCCGCCACCCGCCCGGTTAAGCAGTTAGGGTATCCATTTTCGGTACCAAATATGTGAGAGTCCATTCGAAAAAAAAAAAAAAAAAAAAAAAAAATCTGTTCTCAATCCGCGGTGGAATTTCTATCTCCTAGTAGTCTGTGGAATTTCTAATCTCGTATTGTTCGTAGTAAGAACAGTTCTTACTACTTTTCACTGCAGGATTGAGAAGTGAGCTTGCTATTGATAGTTCTTACAAAATAGCACTGCTGATATCTCCCTACTTTTTAACAAAATAGTTATACTTATCTATATACATAAATGTCATTAGAACTGCTACGTAGGTAGGGTTGCCATCCGTCCGGGTTTCCCCGGATTAGTCCTAGTTTAGAGGGCATCCAGGGAGCATCCGGGCGGGGCTTCATTAGTAGTCCGGGTTTAAAAATTTCAAGTCTTGGGCCGCCTGCGACACACGCACTGTGCCCGCACTGTGTTTTTTATTACCTACACTGACTATGTTTAAAAAAACCTGTAGACATGTCCGGGTTCTGGGCTCTAAAATCCGGGGTTTTAACGCGTCTTGTCCAACCCTATACCACAGTTTTACTATCATACGTAGGTACCTACCTAAATTCTCCTTCTTATTTAATTATCCCTCTAGGAGCAAGATGTCTGACCCTGTTAGTTTCGTGTCTAATCTCCTTCCGCTCTGTCGAGTGCGAAATTTGTGAATTATGACTCAATCAGCCCTCTGGACTAAGTTTGGACATTAATTCTCTATGAAAAGCCGATGAGAGATAACGTTCCAAAGTGTTTTGGAAGACGTACTATTACGTTAATAGCTATCTCATATTATAATTTAACTTAACGCCCTCTTGGACGCCAAGTCTGACTGTGATGTGTTTGCTGACGAATGGAAGACGATTTTGTCAGTATGTCTGGAGTACTGCGAGATGAGTGTATGAAAGTAGGTATGTATTATTAATATTTCATATACCTAATTATTCAATTTTTCTTTAATGTTAATTAATTTAATTTTTGTCTTTAATTTTTGTAATTGGCATCCAGCCGTTTTAATTAAAGTAAAAATAAATAAATAAAATAAATAAGATTGTAGATGACTGATGGTGGATGGATGATTTACGTTGTACTAGCTATTATTTTATTATGAGAAACAAAACAAAACTCATCAAGACTTCTTGAAATCATAGGGTGCCACTGACGATGCATCCAACAGTCAAATGGCGTAGCCGCATTCCAAAATCTGTCCGCGAATGTTGTAAACGTATGTAATTTTTATAACAAGTCGAACTTTTTTGGATATAGTCATTAAATCGTCTTCCGAATGGATGCATCGTCAGTGCCCACCTTAAGAGGTTTTTCCATTTAGTAATTTCCATCTAGTGCGTCATCTACTGTGTCTATGTGTGTGGCTGGCTGCTAGCGTCATATTCCACGGAACATTGTGTCTGCCGCCGTCGGACATAAAGTCCGCTTCTATACGTTATTAGGTACCCGCGGCTCTCTACGGGATCTCTCTGGAATCGCGGCGTGTATCTGTCTGCCGGGCGATCGTTTTATCATTATGTAGGTGTTGTGTAGACTAACCTGTTCTCTCGTCCGCATGCATGTGTAGCACAGCTCCGGCGAGGACCCCAGGCCTGGAGTGATCAGCAAAGTATCCACACAACACGGGAATGTCTAGATCACTTGGGATTTCTTCTACCAGCGTTCTTTGTCACCCTCGTAGGAGATGATTTTAGATAGGTAATTTTGGGGGATTTTTTCGTTTGCGGAAACCACGTAGGTGCTGCGTCGCGCGCGTTGAAACCGTTCTTCTCTATATGCGCAAGATGGCGCCCGATACAGCGGGCGGAAGCGGATAGGTATGGCCTCCAGCCAATCGCGTCGCGGGGTGGCTCAGAGCAATGTTACCAGCCCAACACAACCCTGACAAATATTGGCTGATTTCACACATCCCTTTGTCACTGTTTTGGTAATTTTCTATTCCGGTACGGAACAGTAGGTTTTATCATTCGTATGCTTTGTAGCAAAGAATTCCATTCCATAAGCTTAAAAAAGCTTTGCATTATTTTGGGGTGCATTAAAAGAGCCTCCGCGTCCGCGAGTGACGATATTTAATTGATCGTCCGGCGCACCCTGGGCAGTCAGCCCCGCTTCCAACCTGCGGACTGGCTAATCTTTTCCCCACGGCATGAGCTGTTATCATTATGTAGCTCATGTCGAAACGATAGAAGAAGAAGCTCCAATGTGGATCCAATCGTCGCGGCGAAATTATCCTGTCCTCCGCTTTCCGCCGTCTGCCTAACAGTCTACCAAGCATCCGCGCAACGTGCCTTGAATAGGTACCTAGTTCTATACAAAATAATGCTGACCAATAATTTCCACCAAATCTACGACCTAAGACTGGACATTGCATATTAATCTTAATTCATGAATCCATGAATGAATGTAAAAGTAAAAATGTATTAGTATTTTTTCATACAGATTTCAGAAACATAAGTCCAATTACTTACTTACTCCTCTGACTCAGCGACCCAAAGTGAGTCATGGCCTCTGAAACGAGAACTCTCCACTTTCCTCGATCTTGCGTGATATCTCGCCAGCTGGTAGCTTGAGGCTCACGCAGATCAGCCTCCACAGCATCTCCCCAGCGATATCTGGGGCGACCTACTGGTCTACGTCCGGTTGGTTGGCCCAGACACGCTTTCTTGGCTGCTCGATCCTCCACCATGCGTTCGACGTGGCCGAACCATCGCAGACGTTGTGCTTTGATCACGCCAATGATATTAGGCTCGTCCACTAGCTCTTCAATTTCGGCATTCTTCCGGGTTACTTATAAAGTCCAATTACTTGAAAAAAATATGACTCTTCTCGTGTTTTGGTAAACGAAACGTTCCCGTAACATTCTGAAAAAAATCGCTAACTTGTCATAATAAATCTACCGTTTGCCATAAAAATGCCATAACAAGGAAGGGAGGAACGTAAATATCGTAATATATTAGTATGACAAGGATGCTTGACTTTCAATGAAGGATATGTGCTTACCACGCAATATTATACGCTGATAAGACGTATAATATACCTGGTGAAGGTCGCGGGAATCCGCTGGATGCGGAAGGCACAGGACCGGTCGTTGTGGCGATGTTTGGGGGAGGCCTATGTCCAGCAGTGGACGTCTTTCGGCTGAAATGATGATGATGATGATGAAGACGTAAATATTTGGCCTACACAAACTCTAGCCAAACTCGATGTTTATGTAAACAAACCACCCAGACATTTTTAGATTTTTTTACAGAATATGAGTGTGATATGTGTGTGCCGTGTGGTGCCGGACGTAAAAAATTTCACCACCCTATATCTTCACATGGGTGTCGTAAAAGGCGATCAAGGGATTCACTAGAGGATGGGCAGCAGCATTCTCTGAGTATTTAACTAACCAACCAACCCGCCTGCCAAGCGTGGTGATTATGGCATATTCCCCCCCTTTTGGGGGAGGCCTTGTACAGCAGTGGACGTCTTTCGGCTGAAATGATGATGAATGATGATGAGTGTGATGTAATATCGATTTTCTTTATTGCGATGTATGCCCATAGTCATACTCACCAAAGGCTGGGCAGGTGGGCAAAGTCAAAGTCAAAAGTTTCAAAGTCAAAGTGCAGTGAATAGAGTAGATATTAGTGCATACGAGACCGCTACTGCCCATCCTCCCGATTTAAAACTCAGTCACCTTTTACGACAGCCTCCTAGTCGCCTATACTACAATATGGCCATTAATTTGCCAACATAAACAATATAGGCGTTAGTCTTGATGGATTAAATATTAAAATGGCGGGCGTCGTCGGCGCCGTGTCGCATGAAAATTGTGAAAATGTAATGAAGTGTGACAGATTAGAGGCAGTGGCGGTTCTAGGGGGGTGGGGTCGTAGGGGTCATCAGTTATTATTCTTATTTTATTAACAATTAGTAGGTATAATAATACATAGTTTATGACAAAAAAAAAAATATTCAGAAATGGTAGCTCATTACACAAAATAAGGTCACGTAACATTTCTGCCTAGCCCGCTGACGCGCGTGACAGTGAACAATAACCATGTAGGTACCGCCAAAAGTGGCTAGGCACAAGGTGCTTCTGTAAGCGAACAGCGAATTTTTAGATTGGCTATGACCACTTGTCACTTGTCTTCCGTGTGGTGTCGGACGTAAAGAATTAAACCATCCTATATCTTCTTATGGGTATCGTAAAAGGCGACTAAGGGATTCACCAGAGGATAGGCAGCAGCGTTCCCTAACTGCGATCGCCAACCCGCCTGCCAACCGTGGCGATTATGGCGTATCATCCCTTTTTGGGGGGAGGCCCATGTCCAGCAGTGTACGTCTTTTGGCTGAAATGATGATGATGATGATGTCCAACAGTGGATTACTATGCATAGACTGATGACGAATTAATTTTTATGACTGTTTTAGTTGGCTATCCTGATCGCTACACTCATAGAAATTGATATGTCTATGGCTACATTAATAAAACCGGCCAAGAGCATGTCGGGCCATGCTCAGTATTATAGGGTTCCTTAAGTAGGTGTATATACAAACGAATCAAATCGAATATTAATCATGGCTATTTTAGTTTTTGCAATAATCGGCAGCATTCGCGACTCAGAGCGTGTTGTTAGTAGCGCCATCTAGCGATAAATTCAAGAAGCCAAATTTAAGAAGTCTGTCATGTCAAAGTTACTTTTTATGATTTTTTCAAATAGAAAGTAGCTAAAGGAGCATTATTTGCTATGATAATTTTTCTCTAAGGTCAATGACCTTTGAACTAGGACGTTTTAAGTATTTTTCAGTTTTCTCTCTATAACTCAAAAAATTATAATTACATTATACTAGAAATAATTTTAAAAGAGAGTTTTTACAAAGGTCTATCAATGTGGAAGATTATAAGTTTCTACATTGCATAGTTTAAAAATGGCACGGGGGGGGACACATTGCAAGCCACTTTGGCAGGCTATATTTCGCAAATGGTACACCTGATAAAAAAGTGATGTATGAAACATTACGTTCATTTTAGTAGAACTAATCAATGATACCCTACACGAGGGGGTGCAGCGAAAAATTTTTTTTCATCCCCGTTTCTCATGTATGGACGCCACCCCTAAAATACGTAAAAACGATTTTTTTATTCTTTTAAAATTGAGATCTAAATACAGACTATTTTTTAACAAAATTTCATTTACCTGTGTTTATAACTGTAGAAGTTATTAAGCTGTAAAGGATTAGGACAGACGGACAGACGGACATGACGAAACTATAAGGGTTCCTTGTAGGATTACGGAACCCTAAAAAGGGGAAATCTCCAGGTTATGTAGCGGTCCTTAACATCATGACGATGTTTTACGAAGCTCTTCAGTAATCCTCGCCGCTCACACTGCCACCTAGCGGCATCAATAACAAGATGTCCACGGACCGGCGCCGGCCGTGATGTTTCCGGCACGCGTTCACGTCACGACACGGGGACGTGGCGGTACCGGTACACGAGACAGGTAGGCTTTTGTTGTTTTGTAACGAATACAGGACGTGTTTGCATCGAAACGTGTCGATAGGTATTGTATGTGGGGACAATAGAATGACTGCAAATCAGTGCAAGGTAGGTACTGCAATGGTTCGGTTTGTAAGACCAAAATAGGTATTGATTGCTAGTTCTTTCCTTCGATAAATGGCTGTTGTATATGATCAACCTGAAGTAATGGATGTAGGAGAAATTTCAAGGAATAGGTAGGTACTCACTGATGTCCGGCTAGTCCTGGAACTTCACCTTTTCGCACTATGGTCTGGGGCGCCCCGTATTATTGGTACAAACTTGATAATAGTCACTTTCTTGCTGTTTTGTTGTGTTTTTCTAGAGAGCTATGAGAAAACCGCCTGCGCGTTTTTTTTTCTTTTATTCTATGTCCCCTGAGCTGGCTGGGCTCCAAGGCCACTGCCTTGTAGGCCTAGGCTTGGAATCCGGGGCTGACTAACTCCAGACATCAACCTTATGGCCGCGGCCGGCAAGCAAAAGACCCAGTCTAGTTGTCATCATATTCGACATTGGCCACGCAAAGGCAATGCAACTCCGCCTCACATTGTTATACTAACATGTACAACTATGAAAGTTTGCAATGAGATATCCAATAGGCGTCAAAACAGTTACGGCCTTAATAAAATAAACGTTGTATAGCGGTTGAATCTAAGACGAAGAATAATCTTTATCTTAGGGTTGAATAGTGACACAACGTTTTCTCACTTTCTGTCATCAGTAATTTGACATTCCAAAGAAGAAGACAAAGCATTGTCACAGATAATATAATACTATGCATTGTGTAACTATATGGAACACCTAGGTGAACTACGTAGGTGGACCACGGCTGCACGGGTACGAAACCCAACCGCTATACAACGTTATTAGTAAGGGGGTTATTAGGTAACTAGATACTATTATTAAATGAGACATGATACGTTACTTATCAATCTTTATTCAATTTAATAACAACCGTAAAATTAACGGTAACAGTATCAGTAACGGTATCAGTTCCAACCACAGACAGTAAAAAATATAGAAGAAGTGCTGCGAACAATCATAATGAAGTGAAGACAACGGTGGCGTAGCTACCGTAGGGCTAGGGCCGGGGATGGTTGGGCGAATACAGGAGTATTCCTCACGCCCCCGGCCAAGGGTCAGTAGAGGAACACCGTGGTGGTTTTTAGTCGGTAAGAGTCCGACACCGGCTCCGCCTTCCCCGGGCGGAGTGCATCCATGAGGATTTTGCCACGGAAAAAAAAAAGGTGGGAAGTGCCCCGGGGCCCCCAAGTTCAAGGGGCCCCTCGGTATCCATGAACGACGTTCGAAAAAGTTATATAATATTCTAATTAAATAAATATAAATCGACGTTGAACTTTTTGCCCCGGAGCCCTACATAGCTACGCCACTGGAAGCCAACAAAACCGCACTCCTCCGTATACATACAAACTAGAGCGCTCACGCACTTACATGCACCTGGGGCCCTAGTACGAGTTTGACACTTATACTTTTTTTTACACCGATACTTCCATCGAATTCGACGACTTTCATTCATAAATCAGTAGCGCCCCTGGCGGATACGAGGAGGAACTACTAATTCATGAATGAAAACCGACGAAAACTATGAAAGTATTATAAAGTGTCAAACTCGTACTAGGCCCCCTGAAAGATATTTGTTTTTGGCGATGCTTACTGGATGATGCCGCGAAATGTGTACCGAGGGCGGTGAGCACGGTTCAATGTGCATGTGTGCGTAAGCGCTGGTTTGTACACGGAGCACGGTATTGATGGCTTCACTATCATTGTTGGCAACACTTCGTCTATATTTTTTTACTACGTCTTGGTTCCAACTTAACATAACATCACGCCTGTATTTCCCCGAAGGGGTATGCAGAGGTGTAATAGTACACCCACATTTCGCCAGTTATGTTATAGTCCCATGTAATAGAGGGCGAGCCTATTGCTATTGACCGGGCACAAATCCAAACTCCGGGCTGCTACTGAGAATTCCCTAATGAATAAACCCGACCCGGGAATCGAACCCAGGACCCCACACTCAGCAGTTGCCCTTGCAAACACTAGACCAACGAGGCAGTCCAACTTATCACGTTTAAACCGCAGACCAATAATATTTTGTAAGTCTGCATTTAAACAATACGCTTATATGGTGTAGGTATAGCAGGACCGTAGCTTATGGGCAAAGTTAGTCAGCTTGAGGCGTCGTCCTAATACAACGCAATTATGCGACCAACACAAGTACGCGCAAATTTTGTACATGCGATGCCACGATCAAACGACCACATAGTAATAAATATAGACTAAGTGCTGCGAACAACCATAGAAGCCATCAAAAACCGTGCTCCTTCATACACAACCAATTCTTTGGAGGTGAGAAGAGGCCTTGATCAGCTCACGGTAGCCTGTAAAACCCTTCACGGACGAATTGACTGTCCTGAGCTTCATGACCTATTCTGTCGACTATATGTTCCCGACAGATACCTCAGACACCGTCAGAGCCACCGACACGAATTGTTCGCCCAGCCGTCATGTCGAACTGTCTTCAGGGCAGAGTCCCCAGTGTGCCGTACCTTAAAGGCGCTCAACGCCCTCCTGGTTGCTAACCCTGAATTCGATGTGTTTGCGGACGGATGGAATCAAATTTTGCTAGTATGTCTGATGTTCTGTGAGAGAATGTATGCGAGGGTGTCCACTGTTCCATGTTAAGGTCGTAGGTATATGTAATTTTGTCATATAAAATTTGTCATATATGTAAATTGTAATATCATCGTTATATTGTGTATCGTTTCTATGTTAATTAATGTAATTGGTTTTTGTACCGTGTTAATTAACTATAAAAAAAAGAAAAAAAAAAAAAGTGCTCTCGTACACACCATGCATCTGAAGGATATTTGTTTTCGCGATGCTTACTGGAAGATGCCGCGACATGTGAACTGAGAGGAGTGAGCACGGTTTTAAGGTGCATGTGTGTGCGTGAGCGCTGGTTTGTACACGGAGGAGCACGGTTTTATTGGCTTCACTATGATTGTTCGCAGCACTTCGTCTATATATTTTACTATGTCTGTGGATCAAACATACAGGTGTCAATTGTCACTGTCAAATAGGTACAAAATGACATTCGCGAGATGCAATCGCACGAATCAAATTAATTAGAACACCTATTTGAAACCATGGTATAATAAGATGTTTCACCAGGTATTCTCTTCCCGCAATGACAAGGCGATGCCTCCAAGCTACGTCACGATCAGTGCTGCCATTGATTGATATCTTCAATATACTTAAGGAGATTTTTGTTCATAATGAATATAAAATAAATTCCTAACTAGCCTAACTATTTGTGATCTCGTGTTATTCATCTAATTAGTTAATAAAGGAAACTATTAAATTACTAGTTAAAAAGTGATTCTTTATAGAAGAAAGTAAATGAAAATATGCATTTTGCTCGGGTAATTTATTTTCACAAAGTGGCAGCACATCAAACTGACAAGTGTCACGCTAACAGCCCGCTATTGGCTCCACGGCACAGTGTGATAAGATCCCGGTTTTTGTCTCATCGTGTTTTTATTGAGTTAATCGATAGAGTTTACAATTCCGAAGATTAGACTAAAACTCCGGGTTCGCTAAGACTTGAGGTTTTTTTTTAAAAAAATGTCAAAGTTTCGCAATATCCGACTCTTGAAAAATTAAAAAAAAATCATTATAATTTAATGGAAGTACTTATTACAGAATTTATTTATTCTATCGAAAAATGGAATAATAGCCGACCGTTCTACCAATTCCTGTTGCATTAGTATGAATGGGTCGAGAGATATGATTTTTTTTCTCATTTTTCGTTTTCATTTTTTTATTCATCTAAACCGCCGTAGTAGGTGGTCATTCCTATATCAAAAAATTGCTGATACTTTCTATTATGTGTAGTATTAATTCCAAAACCTAACTCGTTGGTTTCCAGGAGTTATTGGAAATTTTAGTAATATCCGAAATATCCGTACTTAGGGCTGCCACTTCAACCAAAACATAATTTGTTTATTTTTATTAAGTTTTAGCTTCCTTATCACGACCATAACAAGATATCATTATTTTGTGGCTTAGATGGCAAAGATTGAGTAATTTTATAAAGGAAATTAAAAAACTAATGGAGAAATTGGTATCATGTTGACTGTTACACGTTTTTTGTAAACCGTCTATAAATTCTAACCCAAAAGACTCAACTAATAGTAAATAAAAGAAAATCCTTTCCGATGTCTCATAAGTATATAAATCAACATTAAACATGAGTAATATACCTATATCAACATTTTTGACAATTTATTAAATATTCTTAGTCAATTTAGTTCTTTGTTATTAATTTTACAATTCTTTTAAATCAATTTTGTTTTACTTTTTAACCGACGAAAAAAACGAGGAGGTTCTCAATTCGTCTTTTTACAGAGTAGTCCGATTTTGATGATTCTTCTTTTAATAGATAGGGTATATCTCGAAGTTGCTCCCATTTAAATTTGAAAATCAAAATCCACCCCTAAGGGTAGGAAAACAGGGGATGAGTGCTTGTTCACCCACTGAATTCTTACCTGTTAACCGATTCCGTTGAAACTTGGCATACATAAATGTTCTAGACACTACAACATAATAATAATAATAATAAAATATTTTATCTTCAGAAAACAACATTCCATAATCATTTTTGTTAGTAACAATGAAAAACTTAAACAACTATGTTAGTAAACACAGATAACAATCATTAATAAATATTAACAAATGTCGAGTCATTGATTCGCACCTCTCACATGTAAATCAATGAAACGACTGAGGACGGCGGTGTCCATCCTTCCCGCTAACATCTTCAGGATTCCATTGCTACTCCCCCGCATCCTCTGCACAACAGACGCAATTTTCTTGCGTATGATGGCATGAAAATCATCCACATGTGCATCCGCAAACATGCCTGAAGCACTACAATACCGAGGGAGGCGCAACAGAGCCCTGAAGATGTTATTATACTGAACTCTGAGGGCATTGTAGGATTTTTGCGTAAAGTTAACCCATAGACCACTCGTGTAAAAACTTTGACAGTAAGCCTTGAATAATGTAAGCTTGACTTCTACCGTACAACGAGTGAATCGATGAGCCAACATATTGCCACGCACCGACAATGCCCTCCTTTCCCTCTCTATATCCGGGTCATCGCGTAAAGTTTCAGTAATAATGTGCCCGAGATACTTAAACTGAGGAACACGGTTCAGCTGAACTCCATTCAGAGTCAAAGGTGGAACACTGTTAGGTCTCTTATTCTTTCCAACCAGAACCATAAACTCACTCTTTTTCTCATTATACTTTAAACCGTGTTCCTCAGCATAAACTTCACATACGCTGAGAAGTTTCCTCAAACCGCCGATTGACGGGCTCAGCAGCACCATATCGTCTGCGTAGCTAATGTTATTAACACTAACATTATCCATTCGGCAGCCGACATGCATGCTGCTCAGCCCCTCAATCAGCTGATTTACATACAAATTAAAAAGTCTAGGAGAGGTTAACCCTCCTTGTCGCACACCACAATTTAATGAGTATTCATCTGAATAAACATTTGCCCATTTTATAATATTTTTCTGATGACCGTACCAATATGAGAACATTTCTATGACCTCCAGAGAAACACCCACCTGTTTCAACTTAGCCCAAAGTAAGTTATAGGACACGAGATCGAACGCCTTAGATAGATCTAGGAAACATGCATAAATTGGTGTTTTTCTTTCAACATAGTAGTTCACAGTATGCTTAAGTGACAAAATCGCCGTTTCCGTTGACAAACCTGATTGAAAACCAAACTGAGCGTCCTGAAGTTGTATGCATCCACTAAGGCGCTCGTCCATTATCCTATCCAGTACTTTTGCAATCACAGTTGCAAGTGAGATTGGTCTATAATTATTTTTGTCCGATATATCTCCCGTACGATTCTTAACAAGTGGTACAACAATAGTTTTCATTAAGTCTGGTGGCAAATATGAATGCCTTATACACAGAGTATACAACATAGACAGCAACCTATGTATGTGAACACCCGCATACTTAAGATGCTCCACACTGAGCCCGTCATGCCCCGGCGATTTTCCTCTTTTCATATTGCCAATAGCCTGACGTACCTCCCCACTAGTAATTCGAATTGGATGTGTAACGCAACAGACATCACTGGTAACAGTGCTAGGTAAGACACACGTTTTTAAAGGTGACTCCACTTTAAAATGATGTTTAAAAACGTCGGCAATATGTTTAGGGTCGGGTTTATAATGGAGACCTGGAGTTAGATTTTAGCCACAAAAAAATTTAAAATAAATCTTTTTAACAAAAAATTGAACCGACGAAAACAGAAACTGAAAAGCGAAAAATAAAATGTAGCTTTTAGTCTTAGTAACTATTTTCCTAGCTAAACTAATGTAGTTAACTAATTATGAGTCGGCGCCAAACAAACAATCAACGAAGATCATTAAATTACTTTAAAGAAATAACAAAAACAAAATAACATCAAATACAATACAAAGTCAAATTTTCAACGATAAACAATAACTTTCCAAAAATGGATCACTTGCAACTTACACGCACTTTGCTCGTTTGTTTGGCGCAGACTCAAAAAAAGTGTTATTTATTTTACAACTTATTTTGAATAAATTTTAGTATACTTTTATATTTTACAATTCTTTTAAATCAATTTTATTATACTTTTTGATTTATAACAATTCTTTATAATAATTTACTTTGTATACAACTTCAACCTCTTAGAGAAAAAAAAGGCTAAAAAAATTCCATTGCCACCGGCCGCATTGTCTTTACCTGTTAATGAACAAAATCTAGCCATCGATAATTATTCTCATGTTGAATTAATTGTAACTAACAATGAAGATGAATTTTAGTTCGGTTAGCCTACATAATATGTTACAAATTTATATACATTTTCCTTTCGTTATTGCATTGTGAATTTGTGTCGACGCCGGCTGTCGCTGAAAACCAGCGCTGTGTAGCATATTAGCATAAGCATAGCTATATGCTGAGCGGTGGCCGTTTTGCGCGGATGTGACACATATCTTACCACACTTCTTGGCTCTGTACCTGTATTTGTTCTGTGTTCTTGAATTTTTTGGTAATTTTGTGCGTCACTTTTGAAGCAAATAAATATTTTTTCTTTCTTTCATTTTCTTTCTTTCAAATAGCCAACTCCATATTAATTATTAAAAAGTATTTAAAACACCTTCTTTTTTTTTCAGATAAAATATATTCTTATTGTTTTTTTTTCGGATACATGAAAGTGTCACCCCTAAGGAAAATTTTGAATCTCCAATAACTCCTGGAAACCAACGAATTAGGTTTTGGAATTAATACTACACATAATAGAAAGTATCAGCAATTTTTTGATGTAGGAATGACCACCTACTACGGTGGTTTAGATGAATAAAAAAATGAAAACGAAAAATGAGAAAAAAAATCATATCTCTCGACCCATTCATACTAATGCAACAGGAATTGGTAGAACGGTCGGCTATTATTCCATTTTTCGATAGAATAAATAAATTCTGTAATAAGTACTTCCATTAAATTATAATGATTTTTTTTTCATTTTTCAAGAGTCGGATATTGCGAAACTTTGACATTTTTTTAAAAAAAAACCTCAAGTCTGAGCGAACCCGGAGTTTTAGTCTAATCTTCGGAATTGTAAACTCTATCGATTAATTCAATAAAAACACGATGAGACAAAAACCGGGATCTTATCACACTGTGCACGGCCGATGACGTAGTACGGAGGCAATCACGTGACCTAGCTGTCACGGGAAGAGACTACCTGGAGTTATTATACCATGTTTGAAACCTGGAAGTACATATGATCGGGGGATCGCACGTAAAAAAAATTGCTCGTACTAGCGACAGTCGCGTGATCGCGGTATACGTGTTATTAAAATAACTGAAAACCTCTTAAGTTGTACTCATTGTACTCATCAGTATGAACAACTATTACTACGGAACCAACCCTAAAATAACGAAAAAAAACCGGCCAAGTGCGAGTCGGACTCGCGCAGTAAGGGTTCCGTACCTCTCAACGACCTGATACCCCATAAAAACTGATTTAATTTATGAGAGTTTATCAAAAGACATCAACGCACAATGCGCGAAGTATGAATTTTTGCATGTCTTTCTTACGCAGGTACTGCCACATATGTCTATGTTTGTCTTATTTTTAGTATTTGTTGCTAAACTACATAATATGCACTATAATCTGACCAAGTTTGACGCTGGTATATATTACGGTTTTGAAGATAGAGCAAAAACAAAAACGTTGAGAAAAATGCATGTTTTTTGAGGTTTCTTGTGTGGGGACCCCCTTTGGTTTTAGACTTTTTTTTGTTTTTAGTATTTGTCGTGATACACCTCATAGCAACACATATTCTGAGAAAATTTCAACCGGTTACCTATTACCGTTCAAAAGATACAGCCCTGTGACAGACAGACGGACGGACGGACAGCGTAGCGAGAGTAATAGGGTCCCGTTTGTCACCCTTCGGGTACGGAACCCTAAAAATCAGCCGATCCTTACATTTTTTTTCACATAAATCGACAGTAGGAGTAGTACAGCTCCTTTGTGAAAGAGCTGGTCCGGGGAAGTACTACCACCGTACCTACTTCTCCGCCAAACAGTGATGCTTGCATTGCTGTGTTTCGGTCTGAAGGGTACGGGTGCCGGTGAAATTACAATCACATGAGACTTTCCATCTTCATGTCTCAGTTTGGCGAACCGACTTGCGGTTCCATTTAGGCAACAGCCTAGGTGGTATTGCAGTTGTTATGGGCAAAGGTAACCGCTTAACATCAGGTGGGCTTTTAGCTCGTTTCGCCATTCTATACTATACTATAAAAAAATATAAATAAAAAGCGTCGATTCCTGGCCGAACCAACTGATTTTTCATATATCTAAAAATGCAGTTTTTGTTTTCTCCAAAATCGAGGTTATGTCTCCTTTGAGGACATTCTTCTATAACTTATGGTTTCGAATATGGCCCTCCAGCACTATTTTCAAAGCTCATGCTGTATTATTGGGGGCCCTAAATGAAAGGCCCTTCATCTATTTATTCGGGGGCCCTAGGGCAATACCACGGGTGCCAGTAGTAGCTACATCCCTAGCTGTTAAATACCCATGAAGCTTAGGGCTTGGCTAGTTGTGACAGTAGGCCTTCGTCGATGTCCGCGGCGAAGTGGTGACGTGGCCTGCGCCGCTCCATCATGGGATGCAAGTACCTGTGTCGGTAGGTCACGTTAGTAAGGCTGGAAAAATAGATGATTTAGGCGGAATCTGAGGGGGGGAGGGGGTATCCAAAAACCAGCCTTGTCTATTTGTGGCCATATCAGATCGTATAAATACGAGGGTTTGTCGGGAAAATTTGGAGTTTAGGGAAATTTTTCGGCGGATGGAGTCCCTAACGGGATTCTCCGCCACCCGCCCGGTTAAGCAGTTAGGGTATCCATTTTGGGTACCAATTCTGCGAGACTCCATTAGAAAGGAAAAAAAAAAGGAAAAATTGGAAACGGATGGACGGGACTCTAGGCCAAACCTGTCCGGTTAAGCAGTCTGGATACCTATGTACCCAGACTAATGAATGGCCTATTCGAAAAAAAACGGAAAATTTGGAAAGAGTGTGTTGATGATTTTGTATTATTTTCCAAAACATGTGGTGTGTAATAATGGTGGATAAAATTTTGCGTTTTTTGTGTAATTAAATAGGGGTGTCCTACAATCGATATTCATGCGTAAGGACACAACTCTTCAATAAAAATAAATATTAAATCATTATTAAAAGTGAAGTGTGTGTCTCAAGACGAAAGTCTTTGACCAGTGTGTGTTGCCAGTAATTACTTACGGCACTGAAACGTGGTCGCTCACAATGGGCCTGATAAGAAGGCTCAAAGTCACTCAAAGGGCAATGGAGAGGGCTATGCTCGGAGTGTCCATGCGTGATCGAATCAGAAATGAGGAGATTCGCAGGAGAACGAAAGTAACCGACATAGCCCGAAGAATTGCCAAACTTAAGTGGCAGTGTGCGGGGCACATTGCTCGCAGAACGGATGGCCGATGGGGCAGTAAAGTTCTGGAGTGTTGACCGCGTACTGGAAGGCGCAGCGTGGGTAGGCCCCCCACAAGGTGGACCGACGACCTGGTGAAGGTCGCGGGAATCCGCTGGATGCGGAAGGCACAGGACCGGTCGTTGTGGCGATGCTTGGGGGAGGCCTATGTCCAGCAGTGGACGTCTTTCGGCTGAAATGATGAAAATGATGATGAATGATTTAATATTTAATTTTATTATTCTCATTGAAGAGTTTTTCCAAATGAGTTGTGTCCTTACGTATGAATATCGATTCTGATAACGTGGCTCACAGGAACAACAGGGTTTTTGTTACATGTTGTACTTATGTGCAATGGTGAACTACGAACATAATTTTGAACTAGCTTCCGCCCGCAACTTAGTCGGCCTGAACTTTGAGTCCCCATTACATACCGTTTCAATTATAAAATCGATTGGCAGTGTCAATTAAATTATAGGTAAGTCATTGAACCCTCAAGAAATTTCATAATGCGAAATAAAAATAGGTTTTTGTTATTGCGACTATCAATCGATTTTATACATTTATACTGGGTGTAAGGGGAACGCTTCCGAAAACGAAGATAGGTGCTGGTGATTACTGATACGAAACCACGAAAAAAAACTGCGATTATTTTTTAGATTTTTTCATATATATTTTTTTGCATTTTTCATACATAACCCGCTTTGGGCAGTTAAATAAAACTCATAAATAAAGAAAAATGCAAAAAAAAATATGAAAAAATCTAAAAAAGGAATCGCATTTTTTTCCGTGGTTTCGTATCAGTAATCACCAGCAGTATCACCTATCTTCGTTTTCGGAAGCGTTTCCCTGACACCCTGTATAGGTACATAGAATTTATGTACATATAATTTTTTGTTTACAGATCAACAAAAAACTCAGCAATGAAATGGTAAAATTTGGAAGGATAGTGGATAAAATAAGAAGGTTAAAATCATTAAAACAAACCTTATAAAAAAAAACCTCGGAGATTCAACAACGTATTTATTAAAATAATAACAAAACTGAAGCTTAACTATAACTGACTTATGCACAAACTATTATACTATACATACAATAAATAATTATACTTAATAACTAATCTATGCGATTACAAAAACGGCTTTACTTACAACCTATTTAATTGTACGCTAAATAAGTCGCATTTAGGAATCAAATTAAAAAAAACCACATTTTATAGTGGCCACCTAGATTAAGATTCTGAGAGCCAATTCCCACACAAAACGATGCCAAACGTGAAGTGCTACTAGGGTGACCAGATGTCCCGTATTTTATGGAACGTCCCGTTTTTAGGGTTCCGTACCCGAAGGGTTCCAAACGGGACCCTATTACTCTCGCTACGCTGTCCGTCCGTCCGTCTGTCTGTCACAGGGCTGTATCTTTTGAACGGTAATAGGTAACCGGTTGAAATTTTCTCAGAATATGTGTTGCTATGAGGTGTATCACGACAAATACTAAAAACAAAGAAAAGTCTAAAACCAAAGGGGGTCCCCATACAAGAAACCTCAAAAAACATGCATTTTTTTCAACGTTTTTGTTCCTGCTCTATCTTCAAAACGGTAATATATACCAGCGTCAAACTTGGTCAGATTATAGTGCATGTTATGTAGTTTAGTAACAAATACTAAAAATAAGACAAACATAGACATATGTGGTGGTAACTGCGTAAGAAAGACATGCAAAAATTCATATTTCGCGCACTCTGCGTTGATGTCTTTTGATAAACTCTCGTAAATTAAATCAGTTTTTATGGGGTATCAGGTCGTTGAGAGGTACGGAACCCTTACTGCGCGAGTCTGACTCGCACTTGGCCGGTTTTCAATTTTGACCATGTCCCTACTACCAATACCAAAACCAATACGGGACGATATCTTGTCAGCAAAGTTTGATTTTTATAAGTCTGTAGTTCAAAATTAAAGTTTTTGATGTACCTAAAACAATATACATCTATTGGCGCACCTTGGGAGTAGGACCGACTCGTATGCACTTTATAACGTGGTAGGGATTTTTTTCTATGTTATTAACTAATAAAAACTAATTCTGCATACAGATATTAAAATTTGGCAACATACTTATACTAGACGTACTGGCCCCATGAACGAATAAAAAAAGGCGGACGGAATCTCGCCAAACTATAAGTGAATTACCCATATAAGTGCGGCACGCTATGAAGGCGTTTTTGACGTTTGCCTGCTCATGAAGATCCGTAAATATTGACAGCTACGTATGAAGGAACAATTGCCGTACTTTATTGTCAATAGTGATGCACTGCTACAGCAATATCATTTTTGGAATTTCGAATCTATTATTGACTGCCTCGTTGGTCTAGTGGTTACAAGCGCGACTGCTGAGCGTGGGGTCCTGGGTTCGATTCCCGGGTCGGGCAAAGTGTTATTGGGTTTTTTCATTAGGAAATTCTCAGTAGCAGCCCGGAGTCTGGATTTGTGCCCGGTCAGTGGCAATAGGCTCGCCCCCTATTACATGGGACTATAACATAACTGGCGAAATGTGGGTGTTGTACTATACACCTCTGCCTACCCCTTCGGGGAAATACAGGCGTGATGTTATGTTTGTATGAATCTATTATTCAAATTATATTTATTCCTACTGTTTTTTTATGTATGTCACAGAAATTTTTATTAAATAGCGATTAAACAAAATGGCTAGACGTTATGTTAATTGAATAATTTGATAAATTATTTACTTTAAGTAAATATTATTCATAATAGCTAGTTGGAGTTGGTCAAAGTAAACCTGGTCCCAATCACTAATAATTTGAAATGTGTCACAACACTATTGAAAAATGTCAAAAACGCCGTCTAAGGCCCGTATTTAAACTGTACTTGAGTAAGCTGCTGTAGCTTACTCAAGTACAGTTTAAACTCCAATCACCTGATCACTACTTAAGGATAGAATCGTTACTTGAGTATCGGTCTTATTCCAGAACGGTAATTATAAACTTTAATTCAACAACAAAACACACGAATTTGACCTGAAATATAATAGAAATCTCTACTCAAGCGTAGTCTGGACCACGCTTGAGTGATTACAGATCAAATATCTGCCCAAATACCGAAACAGGTGACAATATAAAACGAAACTAAACTCAGCTGAACTGTGATCAACAAATCTCTGCTTGAGGGACGTTCTAAAATCAAAGCTCAACTTAAAACTAGTTTTAAACAGAGATCAACGCTTGAGTATCCTTCTGGAATACGGGCCTTAGTGTGCCGCGGGTATAGTAAGATGACTCGCTTAAAAGTACGGGCTGACGCGCATACATTCACACCAATAGTAAGACAAACAGCCGCGATTACGCAACAAATCTTGAGTGACGGTATTCGTTGTCGTAGAGTCACAAATAAAATAACAATATGCCGTTTGGTGTGTTAAAATGCTGTCAAAATTATAGTGGGTTTGGGAAAAAAATAAGTGCTTCAATCTTTTCTTAGCGAGATTCCGTCCACCTGTTTTTATTCGTCCGTGACTGGCCCATATTAGAGAATGACACGAACTATACCACAGAAATAGATAGAATGGAAAAGTGGCAGGGCGCGCGTGTCAACACTCTGCACCATAGTGCAGGGCATTTCAAAGCCTTTCTCAGTACGCCTTATGACTTGTTTCTGTAAATACTGTAACAAAAACCCGCAAAAATGCCTTATTGTGCTTTTTCTAACTGCAAAAACAAAAGGTGTAAAGTACATTTGATTAAAGTTAATTTAAAAAAATTAATGACGTCAATATGTAAGGCGTGGTTTGTTCGGAAAGTTGCCACGCATGAATCGCAAGTAAAATTGTGATTACAACCATTCTACTCTATTTCTGTGAACAATACACTATAATAATATAAATAGTACAATTAATTATTACTATCTAATTACAAGACTGCCATTTTCTCGTCATGTTAATTTAAATAGACTCAAAAAACTCGTAAAGATGATTAAATAAATAAGACATAATTTTATAATTTCTGTTAAAAAAAAAACGTTAATAGGAACAAAGTCTTTCAAAGCTTCACAATAATTGTAAAATTTTCATGATTTTTGTCACATAACTTTGGACGAAAACCATAGCCTATGATGGCACATGTAATCATTAATTTTGAGCTTTTATAACTAAAAACTAATAGTCTAATTTAGAAACTTTTGCGTTAAGTCTTCATAAAATCTTATTAATATTCATAACTATTAAACTATAACCTGGAAAGTTACATCTGAGTGCGAGTTTGACACTTAACGCATACTCGATCGAATGCGTCGACTTTCATTCAAAATCAGTAGTTTCTCCTCGTTTCCGCCAGGGGCGCTACGATTTATGAATGAAAGTCGACGCAATCGATCGCGTATACGTAAGTTTCAAACTCGCACTAGGCACTCTGAATGCCGATTCCGAGTTTGACACTTACCGCATACTGTATCGAATGCGTCAAATTTCATACATAACTCAGTAGCGCTCCTGGCGGAAACGAAGGAGAAACTACTGATTTATGAAAGTCGACGCATTCGGTCGCGTATACGTAAGTTTTAAACTCGCACTAGGCACTCTGAATGCCGATTCCGAGTTTGACACTTTACCGCATACTGTATCAAATGCGTCGACTTTTATTCATAAATCAGTAGTTTCTCCTCGTTTCCGCAAGGTGCGTGGTGCGTACTACTACAAACTGACGCATTTGGTCGCGTATACGTAAGTTTCAAACTCAGACTAGGCACTTAGTTCTCATAGGATACAACTTTCATTCAAAGATTCAAATTACACAATAATAAAATTTCAGGTAGAGTTGACCAACTTCTAAATAAGAATTTAATATATCTACACAGATATAACCAATTTAACATAACTACTCTACTCGAACTAAATACTTCAATTTTCTACTTTACCCTAAAACATAATTCCCATAATAAACATTCTTCACCACATTCCATCCCTTTTCCACCGAAATTCCAGATTCCAGATCTACTTTACTCAATTCCAGTTTGAGTGGATCTGGAATGTTCCTTCCCTAGCTGTCAAGGACCTCAATTCTTGCGACCCACCTCTCGAATAGGTGCAGTAGCTCGAAGCAGACTTCTGCGAGGATGAGGGCTATCACCATCCACTCTAGACGTACGTGGTGCCTGTCTGCAGCCCAGGAGGATAGCAGTTGCAGGAGTTCCACGCAGTGGGCGAGTCGCTCGTTCAGGACCTGGTGAAAGAGTAAAGGTATTAAAGTAGAAATTCTCACGCACTTTAACCTAACCATTGTGTTTAACCAACGTGGTTCCAAAACCCACTAACGGCCTAAATTTATCTAATCTTTCCATGGATTTTTTAACTCCAGTAGGGTAAACCCTACTGGAGTTAAAAAATCTCTGGTTTTCTCAACTGGAGATATAAATTCTCCGATTTACCCTATTTAAGATATAAAATCTCCGATTTGCCCTACTACAGATATGAAATATCCGATTGCCCTAATGGAGATAACAAATCTCAAATTTTTCCCACTTGACACATAAAATCTGGACTGGGCAGGGTATCAACGTTAACGGCGAGAACATCTCACATCTCCGTTTTGCCGATAACATCGTTGTAATGGCTGAGTCGCTGGAACAACTGGGCGAAATGCTGCACAGCTTAAAGGGAGCCTCTCGACGTGTCGGTCTCGGCATGAATCTGGACAAGACTAAAGTCATGTTCAATATGCATGTCATGCCGAGGCCAATATTCGTCGAAGGGTCGGCACACGAAGTTGTAACGGAATACGTCTACCTAGGGCAGTCAATTCGCTTGGTAGACACAACTTCGAGAAAGAAGCCAACAGAAGGATCCGTCTGGGCTGGGCAGCATTTGTCAATCTTCGCCGAGTCTTCTCGTCGCCTATACCGCAAAGTTTGAAGACAAAAGTCTTCAACCAGTGCGTCCTGCCTGTCATGACTTACGGTGCCGAGACGCGGACACTGACAGTTGGGCTAGTCCACAAGTTCAAAGTCGCTCAGCGAGCTATGGAGCGAGCTATGCTTGGAGTTTCTTTGAAGGATAAAATCCGATATGAGATTATCCGGAGAAGAACCGGAGTGACCGACATAACTTGTAGGATCAGTAAGCTGAAGTGGCAGTGGGCTGGCCATGTCTGTCGAAGGACCGATGGCCGTTGGAGCAGACGAGTCCTTGAGTGGAGACCGCGTATCGGCAAACGCAGCGTAGGGCGCCCCCCTGCCAGGTGGACCGACGACCTAATGAACGTGGCTGGGGGGGACTGGATGCGGAAGGCAGAGGACCGAGCGTTGTGGCGCAACTTGGGAGAGGCCTATGTCCAGCAGTGGACTGCGATAGGCTGAGTTGATTGACATAAAATCTCTAATTTGCCCTACTGGAGATAGAAAATCTCCGATTTACCCTACTTGAGATATAAAATTTCCGATTTGCCCTACTAGAGATAGGAAATCTCCGATTTACCCTACTGGAGACAAAAATCTTTTATTTTCCCTGCTTGACATATAAAATCTTTGATTTGCCCTACTGGAGACAGAAAATCTCCGATTTGCCCTACTGGAGATAGAAAATCTCCGATTTCGCTACTGGAGATAGAAAATCTACGATTTACCGTTCTGGTAGAAAATCTCCGATTTGCCTTAATGGAGATAGAAAATCTCCGATTGACCCTACTTGAGATATAAAATTTCCGATTTGCCCTACTAGAGATAGGAAATCTCCGATTTACCCTACTGGAGACAAAAATCTTTAATTTTCCCTGCTTGACATATAAAATCTTTGATTTGCCCTACTGGAGACAGAAAATCTCCGATTTGCCCTACTGGAGATAGAAAATCTCCGATTTACCCTACTGGACATAGAAAATCTTCGATTTACCGTACTGATAGAAAATCTCCGATTTGCCTTAATGGAGATAGAAAATCTCCGATTTGCCCTACTACTTAGCTGGCCTGGTTTTCCCCAAGAACTTGCTTACCCAACATGGTGACTACATACCCTGGTCCGCCTGGATATGGTGAAGTAGGCCACAGTGGATGAGTACAGTCGTTCCAGCTGCTCTTCTTCCCAGTAGAAGTCGGGAGTGTCCAATAGATCTGACTCCACGTTCAGCATGTGACGAAGAGAGAATAGCTCGCCAAGTTTACGAACTACCTGCAAGTGGAAATATTATTTAATTTTAAACGCTGTGTACACTAATAATTATAAGGATGCCGAAGCCAACAATAAAATTCTTGTGGTTTGTTATATTCGTCTGTCCGTTTGTATGTCACAGATCAGCCACGTCATCCCCTTAAACTTAAAACAATTTGATCATGCTGCAGAAAATCTGAAAAAGTACTGATAATTACAACACTGATACTAATTTTTTTTATTTTGTTTTAGGGATGCTCTATTTTTTTAGTTAATTGATCTTTTAAATCGTAAGGAATCGTAATTGATAAATATTATTCCTGATCGGAATCTATTTTAAGTGCTTTCGAAATGCAATAACGCTATTTTCATGTATCAGATTTCAAACACTGAAGCTGACAGATGCTGCTAGAGACTCCAGCCTGGACTCCCACGCGCCCAGGCAAGCTGACTGGACCATGGCGAGGCTGATATAGATGGTAGCTAGTCTATAATGTTACCTCTTTCTTATCGACATGCGCCGCTCCATCGTGCTGCATGGCAGACGTGTGTGAGCTGACAGACGAGGCCAGTGCCTCCAGCCTGGACTCCCACGCGCCCAGCCGAGCTGACTGGACCATGGCGTGGCTGGAATGATTAGTGATTTAATTTACCCAAACTCTAGTGCAGATATTTTTAACCGGACAAAAAAAAGGAGGAGGTTCTCAATTCGACGCGTATTTTTTTTTTTTTTTATGTATGTCCACGCATAACTTTTTACAGAGTGGTCCGATTTTGAAGATTCTTTTTTTAATGGATAGGGTATATCTCGAAGTTAGTCCCATTTAAATTTCAAAATCAAAATCCACCCCTAAGGGTAGTAAAACAGGATGAGTGTTTGTTCACCCACTGAATTCTTACCTGTTAACCGATTCTGTTGAAACTTGACACACATAAATATAGTTCTAGACACTACGACATAATGGAGACCTGGAGTTAGATTAAAACCACAAAAAAATGAAAAGTAAAACTTTTTAACAAAAAATTGAACCGTTTCTGTTTTCGGCGGTTCAATTTTTTTGTTAAAAAGTTTTATGATAAGTCACGTCATAAACATAAGGTTTGTGACATATAATATATGGTAATAGAAGCGGCAAAGCCAGGTGAAAGTTTCGCCGCGTACAGGTGTCTCGTAGGACACCAGTGCGCGAACCGTTTGCTTGATCACCAGTGCTGTTGAACGCAGATTCACTAAAACTGTATTTTGCAGCATATCTAACAACGGAACGTGAAAGATTTTGTATACCTGGGTTCCATGTTTACGAGAGATGCCAAGCATGTGAAGGACATTGAAAGGAGAGTGAGTGCTAGTAATCAGGTGAATGGGGCACTACACACCTTCATGAACAGCCGCAAAGTGTCGGAAAAGGCACGGCTGGCTGTTCATGGGGGAGTGTTAGTGCCTACACTTATGTATGGTAGTGAAAGTTGGGTATGGCAGAAGAAACATGAAAGCAGAATAAATGCAGTAGAAATGAGAGCTTTGAGAAGTATGTGTGGTGTAACTTTGAGAGATAAAGTAACGAATAACGTGATAAGGGAGCGTTGTGGAGTGAAAGAAGATGTTGTGACAAAGATTGAGAAAGGTATGTTAAGATGTTTTGGACATATAGAGAGGATGGACGAGAGGAGATTGACGAAACAAGTATACGAAGCGAGTGTGGATGGAAGAGTTGGAAGGGGACGACCTCGGCGAACGTATCGCGATCAAATCGCGGATGTTCTCAAAAAATGCCAGGTTAAGAGTTCTCTAAACCGACGAGTATACATGACGAGGTTAATGGACGTAGACGAAGCGAAAGAGGTGTGTCAGGATCGGAGCAGGTGGAAATCCATAGTCTCTGCCTACCCCAATGTGAAACAGGCGTGATAATATGTATGTATGTATCTAACAACGGATTTATTTTTAGGCCTAATTTATTTTGCATTGAATGCTAAAAACATGGTGGACGTAATTGCGTATTTATGTATTGGTGGCGGCAAACCGGCGACTCGCGTTCCAGTATTAATTGACATAGATAACATTTCTATTACATTATTATTAAGATTTCTATTATTTGTGGATTTTCAGCCGTGCTAAGGGCTGTAATTCAACAAATCGAAGGGGAGAAGAGATTTTTCGAACAGCAAATAGGATTGCGTTTTTTTTCACATCTCTCTACTTAGCTTCAACGTAATCCTATACCTATTTAACAGTCTTATTACTTGTTTTCGACATATCTCCTCTCCTCCCACCTTGTTGGACACCGGACCTAAGAAACGGATACTTTTTTCAAACATATCTAAAATTCAGAAAAAATCCTGCCAAACAATTATATTATAATAAAACAAAGTTTAACCGGATTAAATCGCGTATATTATAACATGCCCTAGACAAACCCAACCATTTTCTTCGATTTGATAAACCACAAGTTCTGGCGAAGGAAAACCGATATGTACCTAGAATGCTCCGTGAGGCTATTGAAATTAAAAACATCCTAATTTTAATAGAGAAGATGGTTGGCAGCTACCACCTGTTTGGAACCCAGTCCTAAAAATAATCAAGTCCCAAACAGCACGCAACACTGTAAAAGATAATGATATTGTGAGTGACTACTGCGTGCATCGAAACGATTTTAATTAATAATATTGTACGGTAGATTAAAATAATTTTTTAGAAATATTTGTAACGACGCTTGTCATCTTAGTCTACCTGCGACCACGAAAAGCTGCAAAGCTTTCGAAACGTCAGGGAAACCAATTTAAATAATATACGCGATTTAATCCGGTTAAACTTTGTTTTATTATAATGTGTAGTGATCGCGAAAACCTAAGAAGTTATTAATTATATTACAATAAAACAAAGTTTAACCGGATTGAATCGCGTATATTATTTAAATTGGTTTTCCTGACGTTAAATAAAAAAATACTATAAATAAAATACTAATACTTTAAATAATATACGCGATTTAATCCGGTTAAACTTTGTTTTATTATAATGTGTAGTGATCGCGAAAACCTAAGAAGTTATTAAGACGCTGACAACAGCCAAATACCCCAAATAGGCTTCTTTTAAAAACATTTTTAGCTGTATCTATTCAGTTTGTGGCAGTGAAAAAAATATATGTTAATCTTGATCGTATTTTCTGAAACAGTATTGTGCCCAAAACACGTTTTCTAACTTACCTGAATGTATACCTCTCCAATGAGTTGTCTCTCTTCGGCACCAGCACGAACGACGACTCTTGTAGATGACACTTTTTCCTAAAAACGAAACAGCGGTGTTTACCATATAGTTCAATATTAAAAATAAATAAACATAAATATTTTTGGGACATTTTTACACAGCACCATCTAGTCCCAAACTAAGTGGAGCTTGTACTTTGGGTACTAGACATTGGATATAATACTTATATACTTTTTTTTTATACATATAATACATAAGCTAAAATATTAACAGCACAAGTAACTACGTAAGGGACTATACACATTTAGCAAATTATCTGCAGCAAATTGTTCACCATTTGAAAAACCATAATTTTCTATTCATTCATTCATTCATTCATTTCAGCCGAAAGACGTCCACTGCTGGACATAGGCCTCACCCAAGCATCGCCACAACGACCAGTCCTGTGCCTTCCGCATCCAGCGGATTCCCGCGACCTTCACCAGGTCGTCGGTCCACCTTGTGGGGGGCCTACCCACGCTGCGCCTTCCAGTACGGGGTCGCCACTCCAGAACTTTACTGCACCATCGGCCATCCGTTCTGCGAGCAATGTGCCCCGCCCACTGCCACTTAAGTTTGGCAATTCTTCGGGCTATGTCGGTTACTTTCGTTCTCCTGCGAATCTCCTCATTTCTGATTCGATCACGCAGCGACACTCCGAGCATAGCCCTCTCCATTGCCGTTTGAGTGACTTTGAGCCTTCTTATGAGGCCCATTGTGAGTGACCACGTTTCAGTACCGTAAGTACACACTGGTCAAAGACTTTCGTCTTGAGACACTGCGGTATTTTCTAATTGGTAATTTTCTATTACCTGGAAATATTTGCAATCGATTTTAAAATAACTTCCCGATGAGCTAGAGCAGCGGCTCTCGAACTATTTTGGTGACGGAACCCTTTTGACACCATATTATATTTAACGGAGCCCTAAAGCAAGCAATTAACGTAGTTTTATGTTTATACTCATATAAAAATAGGTACTTTACATAACTAGATATAGGTACTAATTAGATCGTGCAATTCAAACGCACACTCACCGAAGTGCATCCAATAAAAACCTTAGTTTGGGTGTACCGGTACTTTTTAAGCGGTTCCGGACTAAGAATAGTTCTTCAATATGAGTGTTGTAGACGTAGTAGTGCCCGGTATCCTCATACTGGGTGTCAGGGAAACGCTTCCGAAAACGAAGATAGGTGATAGTGCTGGTGATTACTGATACGAAACAACGGAAAAAAATGCGATTCTTTTTTTAGATTTTTTCATATTTTTTTGCATTTTTCATACATAACCAGCTTTGGGCAGTTAAATAAAACTGATTTGCAAAATAAAAACATTTATTTACTTTATTTTTTAAAGTTCGCAATGTAATTCAAATAAAATATCAGCTAGCGCTGGAGGTGAACGACATCCACTCGCATACGCAGTCCGTGTCGTAGCGAGCGTAGGTAGGTTAGGTACGCGCGGCATTGATCCCGAGTTTTGTACGCTTTACATTGCGGGTTTGCAAAATACCAAATCACTAAAACAATGAGTATAAGGCTAATGGTTATTGGTATTCGATTGTGTTTAGGTAGTTTAATAATAGCCTTTCAGTTTCGGGAGCGTTTCCCTGACACCCAGTACAAGTAGTTTCTCGTCCAAAAACCATAAAAATTTGCTTGATAGTTAATAACGTGATGTTGTAGATTTATTTTTGCTTGCATTTATATTTTTTTGAATGTTGGCTAAACACAGAAAACTCTTCGCCAGATTATCTGCATAATGTGTGTTGTGGGTATGTCTAAATAAACTATAATATTTATAATATATTATGTAGGTATCTGAAAATATGGTACAATAAATCAGTTGTTCTTTAGACGGTGTTTGATTTACATCTCCATAATACTACATGGTGTCAGGTGTGGCTAGTTGGTGCTTATTGTCCTTATAAAATACGTTTGGGGTGTTCATATCCACAATGAGTGAAGATAAGTCTGGAACGGGGAGTGAGAATGCGGATATTAGTAAGTTTCGTATGTCTATACGGCAACCGGAGGCGTTGCAACAAGAAGGCAATATGGCTACCAATTGGCGAGAATTTAAAGTGGCATTTGAATATTATTTGTTGGCTTCGGGAAAAGAATCGGCGTCATCCAAAGAAAAATGCGCACTATTTATGCACACTATTGGTAAATATGGTCGTGAGATTTATGAAGAACTAGACATTGACGAGACTCAGAAACAAAGTTACGATACAATTTGTCAAAAGTTTTGTGAATATTGTGATCCAAAACGAAATACAAATTATGAAAGGCACATATTTTTTGAAACGTACCAGAAGGAAAACAGTTTTGATAAATTTTTAGGAGTGCTGAAGGTACAGAGTAAAAATTGTGAGTTCGGTACCTTAAAGAAAAGTCTGATTTTGACTCAAATCATTCGAGGAATAAAAAATCTGCAAATGAGAGAAAAATTACTTGCAAAATCGTCAGTAACGTTTGATGAAGCGATTGAGTGGTGCCGGGCGGCGGAACGGGCCGGACAACAAGCGGTTTCGTGTGCGGTGCGGCCGCAGCCCACTGCTGTGGAGCAGCTGCGCACGCGCGGCGACCGTGGCGCTGGCGGGGCCCGCGCGCCGCAACACGTCATGCATCGACACCGGGCGCAGCACGCACACGGGGTGCGCCAACCAACGTACTCAGTACCTGCGTCGGCACAGCCTATCGGACGGTCTTATAATAGTGTGTGTGGAAAATGTGGCTATGGGCATAGGGATCGCGATAAGTGTTCAGCGTTCTCGGCTAAGTGCTATCGTTGTGAAAGGATTGGCCACTTCGCTAGGTGTTGCCGCGTAAGGTTTGCGCGACAGGTGCAGGAGGACGGTGCGTCGCCGGCCAGCGAGGCCGGTAGCGGGGACAGTGACGTCGATAGCGGTGAGCTAATTATGTATAATGTGTCTATAGATGCTCTGGGAACTACGCGTGAGTCTTGGTGCGCGAAGATTAACGTTAATGGAATGGTCATAAAGTTTAAATTAGATAGTGGGGCGGATGCATCCATTATGTCACGACGTTGTTATGAGCAATCAGGATTCAATATACATAAACTTAAAAAATGTAATACAGTACTTTTAGAAATTAGTAAGAATAGTTTACCGGTTATGGGATATTTTGATGCATTATTGAAATATAATCATCAAAGTTGCATTGAAAAATTATTTGTGTTGGACGTGAATTGTAATAATTTACTTGGTTTGCAATGTTGTATAAATTTAAATATGTTAGTACGAACTGATCAATTGTTGATCAATAAAATTGACATTGATGATTCACTGTTCTCGGGTATAGGTTGTTTGCCTACCGAATGTAGAATACAGATTGATACGTCCGTACCGCCGGTGGTGAGTGCATCACGTAAAATTCCAATAAAATTGCGACCACGCCTAAAAGATGAACTTGAATCGATGATTAAATTAAATATTATTACCGAGGAGGAGGGCCCGACGGATTGGGTTTCAAACATAGTAGTTCTAGAAAAACCGGATAAGAGTTTACGTGTTTGTTTGGATCCACGAAACTTGAATCGTGCAGTAAAACGTTGTCATTTTCAGCTTCCAACTCTAGATGAGATTTCTAGTAATCTGTCTGGGGCTCGATTTTTTTCAAAGTGCGACGCAAATAAAGGGTTTTGGATGCTTAGATTAACGGAAGATAGTTCAAAATTATGCACTTTTTCTACACCATATGGTAGATATAGATTTTTACGAATGCCATTCGGAATAAACTGTGCTCCGGAAATTTTTCATTTCGAGATGGTCAAAATATTTAAAATGGAGGGGGTAGAAATATTTATCGACGATATTCTGGTTTGGGGAGAAACGCGTGAAATACACGATGAGCGGTTGAAGGAAGTGATTCGACGGGCAAAAGAAAATGGGGTGAAATTTAATAAAAACAAATGTATTTTTGGAGCAACTAGTGTTAATTATTTAGGGCATAACTTCGATGCTAATGGTATGACGCCCGATAAAAATCGTATTAAAGCAATAGAAAAAATGCCAACACCGCGTGATAAAAAAGAGTTAGAAAGATTCCTCGGGGTTACTAACTATCTTTCTAGATTTATACCTAATTATTCGGAAATTTCGGTGCCGTTAAGAGAACTATTACGAAAAAATATTGAGTTTATTTGGCTACAGTCACATGATAAGGTATTTAAAATATTAAAGCATAAAATAAGTAGTGCGCCGGTTTTAAAATATTATTCGCCGCATGAGCCGGTGACGGTGTCAGTGGACGCCAGCTCGCACGGGCTGGGCGCGTGCCTGCTGCAGGCGCCGCCCCGTCGCCTACGCCGCGCGCACTGCCGAGGGGCGCTGGGCGCAGATTGAGAAGGAGTTGCTAGCAGTTGTTTTTGGGTGTACACGCTTTCACCAATATATTTACGGGCACGACATAGTCACAGTAGAGAGTGATCATAAGCCTTTAGAGGCGATTATCAAAAAACAACTTAATGAGACACCAGCTCGATTACAGCGTATGCTGTTAAAATTACAGCATTATCCTATTGAGTTAATATATAAACCAGGTAAGTTGTTGTTTATAGCGGACACATTGTCTCGTGCAGCCACGGAATCTGGTTCAGACGATGACGTTGATAGGGATGTTAAGGTACACGTAAATTTTTTGTATGAAAATGATCAGGCGACTCCGGAGATGTTGAGCACAATCAAACATGAGACTGAAAAAGATACGGTGTTGTGTGCCCTGCTTGTTTATTATAGTAAGGGTTGGCCAGCCAATAAGAAAGACGCTAACGATATAGTTAAACCTTTTTGGGACGTACACAATGAGTTACATGAGGTAAATGGAATTTTATTTAGAAACGAACGTGTAGTTATACCGTCTTCGCTACGGAAGGAAATGCTTCGTCGTATACACGAAGGGCATTTGGGAATAGAAAAATGTCAGCGTCGCGCGCGTGAAGTTATGTGGTGGCCCGGCATGTCGGCCGACATCGCGCGCTGCGTGCAGGCCTGCGAGACGTGCCAGCGGCACCGTGCGGCCAGCCCGCGCGAGCCGCTCGCGCCGCATGCCCTGCCCGAGCTGCCCTGGGAGGTCCTCGCCGCTGACATTTTTGAATTTAGAGGAAAACAGTATCTTCTAGTTGTCGATTATTATTCTAAGTACTTAGAAGTAGTAAAATTGCCGAATTTACAAAGCGGCTCTGTAATTAACGCATTAAAAGATATTTTTGCCAGGTTCGGTATACCTAAAAAAATTTGTGAGTGATAATGGGACTCAGTTTACTTCTGAGGAGTTCCAAAGTTTTGGTGAGTCATGGGGCTTTGAGCGTGTGACGAGTTCACCCTTATACCCGAGGTCAAATGGTTTGGCAGAGCGTAATGTACGCACGGTTAAGTCTTTGCTTAAAAAATCGTGCGAGAGCGGTGAGGATTGGCGACTAGCACTGCTCAATTTTAGAAACACTCCGCTTACAGCAGAGTCGTATTCTCCAGCACAGCTTCTTATGAGCCGTCGCCTCAACACTCGTTTACCCGTTAGTGATAAGAATTTACAACCCAAAATAATAGATAATAAAGATTTTAAGCATCACAGGGAACAAAGAACCCGGAAATATAAAAAACAATACGATCGCGGTACGCGTAGTTTGGCACCGCTAAAGCCAAATGAAAAAATCCGTTTAAGGGATAAAAATGAGTGGGTTAATTCTAGAGTAGTCGGCAAAGCGCGGGGCGACAGGTCGTACTGGGTTGAAGCTGAAAATGGCCGTGTTTATCGCAGAAATCGTCATCATTTACTGAAGTTACCGGAAACCGTAGGGCCTGATCTCCCGCATGGCACCTCCACTCAAAGTAGAGGAGCCATTATTGACTGGGACGATTTGAACTCATCGGACGCTAACAGTTCGTTCAGGCCAAGCTCACCACCTGCTGGGCCGGAGCTAGTCGCGGCACCAGCAACGGCAGCAACTACTTATGTTACGCGAAGCGGTAGGGTCGTACGCCCGCCACAGCGATATGCATGTTAAAGAAGTCTTATTCACTGTTATCTTTGGATATATTGTTACCTAATTAATATTTTTATTACTCATGTTATAGCATAATTAGGTCTAATGAACGTGTTAGGTCTATTTTATGTTGATGTTAAATGAATGCATGCAAGGATATTTTATATTGAATAGTAATTATATAAAAAAAAAAAAAAAAAAAAAAAAAATATATATATATAAATATATATTAGCATGGTAAATAAAATGTAATGAATGATAAAAATAAATAACTATGTCAAAAGTATATTTATATTCTAAATTGTAAATGTGTTATATTTAATCTATTGAATTGTTTGTTGTGTTAGTTATGAAGAGGGAGATGTTGTGGGTATGTCTAAATAAACTATAATATTTATAATATATTATGTAGGTATCTGAAAATATGGTACAATAAATCAGTTGTTCTTTAGACGGTGTTTGATTTACATCTCCATAATACTACAATGTGTATAGCACATAAAGAATAGAAAACACACCTGCGCCCCTTCTTATTGTCAGTGATAGCACCAGATTGAGGTCCAGACTTCAATGCCCGGCTTGGGTAAAAATATAAGCACAGATTTTTATATTACTTCTCAGATATAGCCCAGATTTTAGAAGTTGTTGACATGCAGGAACTTTAAGTATGGGAAAAACTGATTGCTTTTGTATCAAGCACTGAAATCAATCCCAAACATTTCGTTCCATAGACCTGTCATCATACACACTCTGTTTTTTCTTACTTGTCTTATTTAGTAAACAATCTTGGCACGTCTTTTTAACGCAATTATTCAATAATAATTATTAAAAGACATTGGTAACAATTTCACACAATAAATAAATTTTTTAACCAAATTACATGTGCTGAACTAGTAATTATATTTTATCAGTAGTTGTTTGAATAAAAAGACATGCCAAGATTGTTTCCTAAATAAGACAAGAGAGAAAAGTCAGACTATCTATATCATAGACCTGTCTGACTTCTCAGACTGTAATCATTAAATTTTATTACGTTTCTATTCTAGGCTATAATTGAGAATTTTACTAGAAAAAAACTATGAGCTATGCATTTGGGCAAGTGTATGTCCAGATCCACACACATTTAAACTGGCTTATACCAATCGGATCACAACATGACCTGACACAAATACAAAGTACAAAGCTCATTCATTGCAAGAACCTTTATTTAAGACTTTGCCTTTATTTATTCATCATTTCAGCCGAAAGACGTTAACTGCTGGACATAGGCCTCCCCCAAGCATCGCCACAACGACCGGTCCTGTGCCTTCCGCATCCAGCGGATTCCCGCGACCTTCACCAGGTCATCGCTCCACCTTGTGGGGGGCCTACCCACGCTGCGCCTTCCAGTACGCGGTCGCCACTCCAGAACTTTACTGCCCCATCGGCTATCCGTTCTGCGAGCAATGTGCCCCGCCCACTGCCACTTAAGTTTGGCAATTCTTCGGGCTATGTCGGTTACTTTCGTTCTCCTGCGAATCTCCTCATTTCTGATTCGATCACGCAGGGACACTCCGAGCATAGCCCTCTCCATTGCCCTTTGAGTGACTTTGAGCCTTCTTATCAGGCCCATTGTGAGCGACCACGTTTCAGTACCGTTTATTATTTACCTTTATTTATTACTAAGTGATAACAACTTACAAAACTCAATTCAATTCAATCGTTTATTGCGAATATAGGTAAGGTAGGTGTTACATGAATATTGTCATAAAAACAATCTCACACATATATTTGCTAAAATAACTTACGTATTGGAGTGATACACGTAAGTCATTACTTCTTTTTCTTTCTCCACCACGTCTTTAGGATAACTCTCTGTCTCATAACTGAAATAAATTATGATAAAATATTCATAACTGAAATAAATTATGATAAAATATTGATATTACTTAACACTCATACAATCAAAAGCTTTGATTAATAGGAAAGGTTACTATTTTATATATTTATTTATTTATTAACTGCCTCGTTGGTCTAGTGGTCGCAAGCGCGACTGCTGAGCATGGGGTCCTGGGTTCGATTCCCGGGTCGGGCAAAGTGTTATTGGGTTTCTTCATTAGGAAACTCAGTAGCAGCCTGGAGTCTGGATTTGTGCCCGGTCAATGGCAATAGGCTCGCCCCCTATTACATGGGACTATAACATAACTGGCGAAATGTGGGTGTACTATTACACCTCTGCCTACCCCTTCGGGGAAATACAGGCGTGATGTTATGTTGTTTATTCATTAGAATACTCGAAACTTTTTCAAGAAACATAAGCAACAGTGAGGAAACCAATAAAATATTTTTAAAAAAAACCAAGTTATAAAAGCGATTTAAATCTGTTCACTAGATAGAGACAGCATTATCAAAGTATGACGTCATTGTTCAAAACTCTCATAGGAATTTGACATCTCTCTGTGCAATACTCGTTTAGCACGAAAAATAAAAATAAATAATTAAATAATTGCAATAATATTATATAAATTCAGAAAAAATATAATTATAAACATTTGCATGCTATGATATAAAGCATATAGCGGAATAAGCGGACTATGAATGAACGTACCAACTACAATGTACCTATTCCTTGCAAATAAAGACATTCTATTCTATTCTATTCTATTCTATTCACGACAAGGACAAAAATGCCCACTCTAAAAATCTGTAAAAGGGTGTGTATCTCTATCATTTTTTCATGGTTTTTTTAAAAATGTTGTCGTTTCTGTTCCTTCTTTAAAACTAAATATTAAAATATTGGTATTTTTGAACAGTCAACTACCGGATTACTTGTAATTATTTTTAGATTAGGAGTTTTAGAAAATAAAAAACCGTGGGGTTTCTTTAAGATACCAAGATCTATCAGTCTTGTAACAACATTTTAAACAATGTAATCTTTAACTTAAAGTCACCTAAATTGTGTTTCAATGCTTAACTCTTTATGAAATAGTATACGAGACATAATAGAAGTTATATTACTCTATATGCATATACTGTCCTGCAAAGTGTTAAAAACTACATTCTACACATAACCTTTATTATCTGTGACATAACTAAAGTTTTTTTTATAGTAGGTATAGGATGGCGAAACGAGCTAAAGGCCCACATGATGTTAAGTGGTTATCTTTGCCCATAACAACTGCAAGTACTGCAACACCACCTATGCTGTTGCCTAAATGGTAACACAAGTCGGTTCGCCAAACTGAGACATGAAGATGGAAAGTCTCATGTGATTGGAAGCTTCCTTTAGTATGGTAAATGAGCAATATAACTATCAAAAACTTATTATTCATCTATGAAGCCTTCCCACTGGCTCTAGGATGGCTGTTCATTTGCAAATAAAAAGTTATATTACTCAAGAATATGTTAACTTACGGCCTCACAAAATCCAATACATTGCTAGCTTCCATCTCGGTGCAGTTCCAGAACACGATGCCTCCTTCCCTGAAGAATATGATCTCCCTCGGTTCAGCACCGACGCTGTACACAGCACTAGCCACCACCACATCTCCTATTTCATTTGCCTTTAACCTGAAAGGGCTTTATTTTTAAACTGTTAATTAAATTGATTGATTGCCTCGTTGGTCTAGTGGTTGCAAGCGCGACTGCTGAGGGTGGGGTCCTGGGTTTGATTCCCGGGTAGGGCAAAGTGTTATTGGGTTTTTTCATTAGGAAATTCTCAGTAGCAGCCCGGAGTCTGGATTTGTGCCCGGTTGATGGCAATAGGCTTGCCCCCTATTACATGGAACTATAACATAACTGGTGAAATGTGGGAGTGCTATACACCTCTGCCTACCTCTTCGGGGAAATACAGGCGTGATGTTATGTTGTTATGTTAATTACATTCATTTATTACTGTATTGTAGTGGTTGAACGCTTGCCTTTCATGCAGAAGGGTCTGAGTTCGAGCCCGGCTCGCACCTCGTGACTTTTCTAATTCATGTGCAGATCATAATTTGATTATCACTTGCTTTAATGGTGAAGGAAAGCATTGTGAGAAAACCTGCACTCCTGAGAGCCCTCCATATAGTTCTCAATGGTGTGTGTAGTCCGCCAACGTGCAGTAGGCCAAGGTGCAGTAGGCCCGCGTGGTGGACTAAGGTCTTAACCTTCTCATTCGGAGAAGAGGCCTATGCCCAGCAGAGGGACAGTAATGGGCTGCTTATGTTATGTTATGTATTACTGTATTCAGTTTAGAGGACTTACAATCGGTTTTTTAATCTCCCGGTAACTTTTAATAAGGAATAAATAAATATGACGCTTTGACATGTTTTCTATACAACAGCAGTCCAAATTATTCCTAAGACTAGCCTATATCCGCAACTTCACTCCTGTGGTACGAATAGTAAAAAAAGTATTCTATATTTTTATGCAGAACACGGTCTATTCATGATCAAATTTCATCCAAATTGGTCCTGTATTTTCTGCATGATGCTCAAACAAACAATCAAACAGTCAATTTGTTTTTTAATAGTTAGGATAAAACTTATGTGGTGATTGAAAAACTGGCCCTTGGTAGATATTAAAGATTGATGACCTTTTCTACTGCAGGGAGACCATAGGCAATGGTGTGACAGGATAGACAAAAATTATCCACTGGCCATTGGTAGCGCAAAACCAAAAAACCATGCAGTATGGAAATCAAGGGAGAGGTATTTAGTGATATGTCACAGACTCACAGTTACAGTCGCCTTTGTTACTAAGGTCACCAGTGATATCTTCTCGCTTGGATTTTAATAATCATTGCTGTTTCTTATCAACTATTACATCATTGAAATCGAGAGCAAATTTTATTAATAGAAATAAATAATAAGACTTACGTTCCTGGTTCATACAGTTTTTGCTGGACTAGGGCCTCTTTCAGACTCTTTAAGTCATAAGAATTCGCTGTAGCATACGCTATTGTGAGATAATGCCCCTCACGATTTGTCAAATCCGCCGGATTCGCCTTCTTGTGAACACTTTTCTTTTGAATCGGTAGTGTACCAGTTTCTATAGGCAAAGTCGGCTGTATCTCGTCACTGGAATAATTCCTAACAATTGCTATCCTTCCGATACGAAATATATCGTTCTTTGGCAATAAAATGCGAGTTTTCGGCGCAGCAAAATCGGCAAATGTTTTCGCGGAATAACATTTCGGTGTTGCGCACCGAATAGTGTTAAAAGCAATTCTTGATAAATACACCGTCATGTCTAAGTTCTAATTTATATCAAATTAATTAAAACCTATAGTAATGCAGTTATAAATGCGTTTTATAAAATTATTACATAAAGTTGAGGTTATGCTTAAATTTACTGTTTTGACGTTTCTATTTTTTTATTCGTGTTTGATTGATTTGCAATGTCATTGTATTGGATACGAGCCTTTTGGTTTTATTTTTTCATCCGGTCATTTGGAATTTGATTATAACTGGGACATAGACCAGTAAACCTCTAGACGCCAATTAGCCGGACACCCCCGGTCACCACGTATATGCAGTAGCAGTACATATCATGCGCCCCGCCGCCAATCAGGACGTCAGTCCGTCAGCGAGCGGCACCAATCATAAGGAATAATACCACCGAACTTTTGAGACGACCAATCATAACGCACCGTCCGCCTCCCGGGCCCCACCAACATTTTACGACTGCGTTCTCATGCAAAAATTTGTTTATGCGGAGTCTTGAGGCTTACTGGTCTGTGAACTGGGACTATCATATTGAGGGTATTCGTATTTAACGAATTTGTATGCTTAATTACTTTTTAGGGTTCCTTATCCAAAGGGTGCTAACGGGACCCTATTACTCTAGCTACGCTGTCCGTCCGTCCGTCTGTCTGTCACAGGGCTGTATCTTTGTAACGGTAATAGATTAACCAGTTGAAATTTTCACAGATATGTGTTACTATGGTGCCGGTCACAACAAATACTAAAATAAAATAAAAAACTAAAACCAATGGGATGGGGAATGGGGACCCCCATACAAGAAACCTCGAAAAATGCATTTTTTCAACGTTTTTTTCCTGCTCTATCTTCAAAACGGTAATACATACTATCGTCAAACTTGTCTGATCATAGTGCATACTATGTACTTTAGCAACAAATACTAAAAACAGGCCAAATATTATAGATGATGACTAAAAACAGGACAAATATTTATACAGTGGTGGTACCTACCTAAGAGATGCAAAATATCACATTTCACGTACGAACGTTGATGTCTTTTGATAAACTCGTAAATTATATCAGTTTCTATATATAACTTTTACTGTGTGAGTCCGACTCACACTTGGCCGGTTTTTCTAAGTTCATATTACGATTGCCAATCCTGCCAAATGATATCATTACAGTTGTTTGAATCCTCATTTATCAAATAAAATCAACCACATAATTTCTAAAATATTTATTCACAATTTCAAACTATCTACATATCCACAATGAGATCACATTCAGTCTATAAGCACATCTCCACGTGTCGCAGTAAACAGCGTGTGTAGTTTCCTCGCGAACTCGGGACCAACGCGGCGAGCTTTAGAGCCGGCCACTGCTGTCCGAGACACGCCAATGTCTGCTAACTCGGCTATACTGTTTGATGATTGCATTGACTGGAAAGATGATAAACAATGTTACAAATAGTGATGCTTGCATTGCTGTGTTTCGGTCTGAAGGGTACGGGTGCCGATGAAATTACAATCACATGAGACTTTCCATCTTCATGTCTCAGTTTGGCGAACCGACTTGCGGTACCATTTAGGCAACAGCCTAGGTGGTATTGCAGTTGTTATGGGCAAAGGTAACCGCATAACATCAGGTGGGCGTTAAGCTCGTTTCGCCACCTATAAAACAAAAAAACAAAAAAAAGTTCTACATAAGGCCGAAAAAAAATGGGGGCGCTACTAGTCAGGAGTCTTATACATTTTTAATCTGTCTAAGCGACTTGCGGTACCATTTAGGCAACAGTCAAGGTGGTATTGCAGTTGTTATGGGCAAAGGTAACCGCATAACATCAGGTGGGCGTTAAGCTCGTTTCGCCACCTATAAAACAAAAAAAACAAAAAAAAGTTCTACATAAGGCCGAAAAAGAATGGGGGCGCTACTAGCCAGGAGTCTTATACATTTTTAATCTGTCTAAGCGTATTCAGTGTTGCATAATAAATCAAGGACAGACATTAAAAAAAAACGTTTAATTCAGACCTTCACAATCCATAAGGTGAAACACATATTTATAAAAACAAGAGTTGGTTAGTAAAAAGCTCAGATGAAAAATAACTTATTTACTATGTTAGTAGACATTATAAACACACGCACTTCAGTGCAGGCTGTTCCAGTGCCCACTAATGCGACTGTCCAGCCTGCTCGCTATCATTTCCAGGATGTTGTTACATAGCACTGACAAAAATTTAACATTAGTTCCGTTCTTAAGCCCAGCACGCACTGAAGTTTTTCCCGCCTGCTACTTTGGCGGCAGGAAATGTAGCCAATGGAGATCCACAATTTTTTTCCTGCAGCTGTATTGAGAAACGCTATTGGCAATATTTTTTTGTAGTTTCAAAAACTGTTACCACAGTGCATGCTGGGTCTTAGATGTTTTTCCCGAACTCTGTTTATCATGCAAAACACACATAGGACGGGTGCGGGTCGGGTGCAGATCGGGCGCGGGTCAGACGCGGGTCAGACGCGGATCGTGCGCGGGCGCCCGCGTTTCGTGTTTTCGTTCATATAAAAACAGCTTAATAGACCTGCCGTACTCTCAACTCGACCCGCGACCGACCCGCACCCGTCCTATGTGTTTCGCACTTAAATGTAGGCAAGTTGATCATACCTGATATAACGCTAGTGGTGATTTGTACTGCGCACATATAGCTCTCGATGTCTCCAGACTGGACTGTGGCAGAATAGCTATCATCTGCTGCCATAGTCTGCTAACACCAACACCTGAAAGGGCTCAGTTACTAGACAATGGATAATTGATATAATCCTTTTACACTTTTTTTTTCGTAAATACATACTTATATTATAAGTACATAAAAACACCCAGACCAACACAAACACTACTTATGTTCATCACATAAATATTTGTGTCCTGTGGAAATCGAACCCACGACCTCGTGATCAGCAGTCTGACACTCGAACCACTTGACCACAGACGTCGTCAAATAAGGGGGGGGGGGGGGGGGTTAATTATAAAAAAATCACTAACAAGCAGTATTTTTCTTTCCACAATTTGAATCGTTAGTTTTCGCTTCGCACACAGCACCATCTAGTCCCAAACTAAGCAGAGCTTGTGACATGGGTACTAGACAATGGATATAATACTTATATACTTTTTTTTGTAAATACATACATATAATAAATGCGTTAAAAATTATAAAAAAATGAAAAAAGTTATTCTAAAAAAATCTAAAAATAGGTCGTCTAGCAATCCTGACACCAAATAATATTGATAGGCCTTGAATACTCTCCTGCCCTCAATAATAAAGAGTGAAAAGAATCCAACACAACACAACTTACCATCTTTATCAACAGAAACACATTTCTTATTGTCACCTCTCATATAAAAATCTGCTTCCTCGTCCGCAGCACGTTTCGCTTTTCTGTAATTAAATTAATAACAAGTCATTACTTTCATAAAACTACTATCCAAATTATCTAAAATAAATATTACAATAGTAAAGAAGTCATGATAAAACCAATGGCAGTTTCAATGTACAGACGGCAAAAGAGATAAGTATGCGGGCAATTTACGACACAATAATATTACGAAGTAAAAAAAAAAAATTGGTTCGTAACTCGTAATAGGCAAAAAACATTACCTCCTCCATTTTTGAATTCTGTTAAAAATAATAAAAAGGCTATTTAAAAAACAGGCCTGTACGATATACATGCATACATGTGCGCACATGCATGTGTTTGTAGCATTTTTAAGTTATTACGTGCAGAAAAATAAATATATTATTTCATCTTATACTAATCTACCTGCCAAGCGTAACTGTAATGGGTCCGATGTATGTTTTACAGAAGATATATAAGATGGTTTTCATGCCAAGTTTCCTCCAATTAAAAAACCGGCCAAGAGCATGTCGGGCCTTGCTCAGTATTATAGGGTTCCTTAAGTAGGTGTACAAACGAATCAAATCGAATAATAATCATGGCTATTTTAGTTTTTGTAATAATCGGCAGCATTCGCGACTCAGAGCGTGTTGTTAGTAGCGCCATCTAGCGATAAATTCAAGAAGCCAAATTTAAGATTTCTGTCATGTCAAAGTTACTTTTTGTGATTTTTTCAAATAGAAAGTAGCTAAAGGAGCATTATTTGCCATGATAATTTTTCTCTAAGGTCAATGACCTTTGAACTAGGACGTTTTAAGAATTTTTCAGTTTTCTGTCTATAACTCAAAAAATTATAATCACATTATACTCGAAATAATTTTAAAAGAGAGTTTTCACAGAGGTCTATCAATGTGGAAGATTATAAGTTTCTACGTTGCATAGTTTAGAAATGGCAGGGGGGGGACACATTGCAAGCCACTTTGGCGGGCTATATTTCGCAGACCTACACCTGATAAAAAAGTGATGTATGAAACATTACCTTCATTTTAGTAGACCTTCAATGATACCCCACACGAGGGGCTGCAGCGAAAAATTTTTTTTTTTCCCCATTTCACATTTATGGGCGCCACCCCTAAAGAACGTAAAAACTATTTTTTTATTCTTTTAAAATTGAGATCTATATGCAGACTATTTTTTAACAAAATTTCATTTACTTATATTTATAACTGTAGAAGTTATTAAGCTGTAAAGGATTAGGACAGACGGACAGACGGACGGACATGACGAAACTATAAGGGTTCCTTGTAGGACTTTGGAACCCTAAAAAGGACTTCTGTCTAAAGAAGCTATTATGTCAAGGGTGGGCAAAGTGTGATAATGTCATACATTCTAGTCCAATATAATTTGAATGAATCATTTATTTAAAATATTCGATAGAAAAACGTTTAAATATTTTTTTATTTCTTACGTCTCCTATTTCAACCCAAGGGCATCATTCTACACTCTGTTTTTCCTTTCTCGTCTTATTTAGTAAACAATCTTGTCACATATCTGTATTCAAATAACTACTGATAAAATACAATTACTAGTTCTGTTCCGTTCTGACTGCCTCGTTGGTCTAGTGGTTGCAAGCGCGACTGCTGAGCGTGGGGTCCTGGGTTGGATTCCCGGATCGGGCAAAGTGTTATTGGGTTTTTTCATTAGGAAATTCTCAGTAGCAGCCCGGATTCTGGATTTGTGCCCGGTCAATGGCAATAGGCTCGCCCCCTATTACATGGGACTATAACATAACTGGCGAAATGTGGGTGTACTAATATACCTCTGCCTACCCCTTCGGGGAAATACAGGCGTGATGTTATGTTAGTTCTGCACACGTAATTTGGGTAAACAAATTTATTTAGTGTGTCAAATTGTTAACATTTAAACCATTTAAACCATTCATTAACATAATGTATTTTAATAATTATTATTGACGAATTGCATTAAAAGACGTGCCAAGATTGTTTACTATATAAGACAAGTAATAAAAAACTGAATGTTGAAGCTTTTATTGAATCTGATTGTAGGTACGAGTATCATACTTACTTAAACGGAGCTTCGGCAATAGCTTTTGTGAACTGCATTATTATCAAAGCTAATTCATTTGGCGTGTTGGCTATTACTGTGTCACAGTCAGCACTGACTAGAAGATCTGAAAATATAAGTAGGTACATTATATATGAATATGATTTTTTTTAAACTATCAAATCTATAGTGTATATTCTAGGAAACTTGTGTATTATATTAAATAATGGAATACCTGTTATAGCTAATTCGAAGTCGATTTCTGTCATGGATGTTTGATTGTTTTTTGAATTTTTACGACGTGTTGATCTGTAAGCATTAGGTCTGTGATGAATTGATGAATATTTATTTATTTTACTTTGATTACAACGGTTTTTGACCAATTACAATAATAAAAGATAGAAAAAAAATTACATAAAATATGTGGGTTGTAAAGATCTTCGATAAATCTCTCCCACAATTTTTCTGGCATACTACCAAAATCTTCTTCCAATCATCCACAAGCAGATCATAGCTGGGATAAAAATCAAAGAGTTCGTTAAGTGCGGTGAGAATACGAGTTATTGGCGATTTCGCTACCGCTGCATTACAATACACTACAGTATAGTCGGCAGTAATTGTCAAATAATTTTAATGATCTTAATACCGACTTAACCTGCTCAAAATTAACCTGCAGTCGCTCAGCTGCTAGATCTACGCCAGATGAATGGCGAGCGAGTGTGAGCTCACTAGCTCACAGAGCTTATCTGATGGTGTTATACAGTATACTCACTTAAAGTAGTCGTTATATTTAAACACTAGGAGAGTTACAGTCGCTCAGCTGCCATATCTGTGCCTGATGAATGGCGAGTGAGTGTGAGCTCGCTAGCTCACAGAGCTCGTTGGAATATATTCGAATACAGTATACTCATTTGGAGAAGTCATTATATTCGAACACTAGGAGAGTTAATTTGTAGTGGTGAGCGAGTGCTAGATCAGTAGCTCACAGAGCTCATTTGATGGTGTTATACAGTACATATACTCACTTGAAGTAGTCGTTAGTATATTCGGACCCTAGGAGAGTTAACTTGCAGTCGCTCAGCTGCTAGATTAACGCCAGATGTATGGCGAGCGAGTGTGAGCTCACTAGCTGTTTTGATGATGTTATACAGTATACTCACTTGAAGTAGTCGTTATATTCGAACACTACGAGAGTTAACTTGCAGTCGCTCAGCTGCTAGATTAACGCCAGATGAATGGCGAGCGAGTGTGAGCTCACTAGCTGATTTAATAGTGTTGTGCAGTATACTCACTTGAAGTAGTCGTTATATTGGAACACTACGAGAGTTAACTTGCAGTCGCTCAGCTGCCGTATTTGCGCCAGATGAGTGGCGAGCGAGTGTGAGCTTACTAGCTCACAGAGCTCATCTACACTAGCGATGTAGAGAGCGCGGTCACAGCGTTCTTCTGATGGGGTTAACTTTACCTGGAAATCAATTTATTGTTTGTTGCAGTTACGAAAAAGCGTGGATAGACGAGGAATTCTTGCTAATTCTTCTCCATAGGAATCTATATTTTGGAACGCGTTAGTAGTTTCTCGATAATTCAAAAATAAATTAATAAAATATTTTGACTTTGATGAATTACAAGTACGGTCTATAACTGCAGCTAAACAAACAAAAAAACTATATTTAAACTAACAAATTCGTTAGATCTGCCGATAGAACCACGTCTTTTGCCCCCTTACATCTCTTATTAGCCTACCTGGCAAAGCCCAAAGTCCAACGCATAGACTCGTACCATATAGATATCCATGTGCACATCATACTGAATATGTAGCTCTGACGTAAACACACATTTTTTACTTTCAAAGAGACACTTATTAAAAAATTAAAGTGATAAGCTGCTCAAGACTAAATAAGCAGAAGGAGGAACAAAAAATCGGCCAAGAGCATGTCGGGCCATGCTCAGTATTATAGGGTTCCTTAAGTAGGTGTAATTACAAACGAATCAAATCAAATATTAATCATGGCTATTTTAGTTTTTGCAATAATCGGCAGCATTTGCGAATCAGAGCGTTTTGTTAGTAGCGCCATCTAGCGATAAATTCAAGAAGCCAAATTTAAGAAGTGTGTCATGTCAACATAACACAAAGTTACTTTTTGTGATTTTTTCAAATAGAAAGTAACTAAAGGAGCATTTTTTGTCAACATAATTTTTCTCTAAGATCAATGACCTTTGAACTAGGACGTCTTAAGTATTTTTCAGTTTTCTCTCTATAACTCTAAAATTTATAATCACATTATACTCGAAATATTTTTAAAAGAGAGTTGTTACAAAGTTCTATCAATGTGGAAGATTATAAGTTTCTACATTGCATAGTTTAGAAAAGGCAGGGGGGGCATTGCAAGCTACTTTGGTGGGCTATATTTCGAAGACGATACACCTGATAAAAAAGTGATGTATGAAACATTACCTTCCTTTTAGTAGGCCTATTCAATGATAACCCACAAGAGGGGGTGCAGCGAAAAAAAAATTTTCATCCCTATTTCACATGTATGGGCGCCACCCCTAAAATACGTAATCACGATTTTTTTATTCGTTTTAAATTGAGATCTATATCTAGACTATTTTTTTAGCAAAATTTCATTTACTTATGTTTATAACTGTAGAAGTTATTAAACTGTAAAGGATTAGGACAGACGGACAGACGGACGGACATGACGAAACTATAAGGGTTCCTTGTAGGACTACGGAACCCTAAAAAACGCGTGCGATCAGGAGACCCCTGTCGGGGAACATCATGCGTCGGACTGAGACACTACAGGGCCCAGGTTGGAATCCCAATAAAACATGTATTGTTGTTCGTTTTATTTAATACTAAGCTGTAACTTTGACGTGATCCACCAGATGGCGCTTAAAAGTGAGGTCAGCTGACAACTCATGTCCTTATATTCAATGTACAGTCGACTAACCCCCATGAATTAGAAAACCACCCTTACTGCTTACGAAATAAAGACGCTGTCAATGTCAAACTGTACCCACTGACGTGCGGTCGACCGTACTCTATGGGTATCACACAAGTCTTAGCTTGACGTGATGCTACATTTTCTCCCGAGTCACATTTAACCAAAGCTATAAGGAACTAAAAAAAAATACCTAAATACTTTTTAAATAGGTTGAAGCAATTTTGCTGCGCCTCCAACAAACTTTATTTCCAGAGCTGAATTTCATCGGTCGGTATAGGAGCGGGCAAGCGGCCTAATCTTAACCGCCCAAGGCGCAGAAAATTTAAAAACATCCTACTACCGACGACCGACAGAGTGACGTAGTGTAACTCACCAGTCCACCATCATTCCCCAGCGCCCGGGGCACGCTCCTGCTCCACACGAGGAGCGCGGGCTCACACAGCCTGGACGCCGGAACCAAGCGCGCCCCCCCCGCCGCCGCCTCGCGGGGCACGTCCGCCATGTACCAGCGAGACAGTAGCGACGGGTGGCCTTCTATGTTCATGTACTGGCGATAGGAAAGTAGGGACGATCTCAAAGTTGATCAAGATCAAAGCCAGACAAGCCATGGTTGCAGTACCGCGCTTCAAATTGAAGTATCATCATCATTATCATTTTAGCCGAAAGACGTTCAACATAGGCCTCCTCCAATGGGGGGGGGGGATATGCCATAATTGCCACGCTTGGCAGGCGGGTTGGTGATCGCAGTTGGTTGGATAAATACTCAGAGAACGCTGCTGCCCATCTGGTGAATCCCTTTGTCGCCTTTTACGACACCCACGAGAAGAGACGAGTGGTGCTATTCTTTAAGTCCGGTACCACACGGAACAATTGAAGTGAAACACGAAACCTAAATAGACTGAAGAAAAGAAACAAATGAAACCTATGAGGAGCCAAAAAATTATAATAACTACAGTATTTTTTTCATCACCATTTCAGCCGAAAGACGTCCACTGCTGGACATAGGCCTCCCCCAAGCATCGCTACAACAACCGGTCCTGCGCTTTCCCGCAACCTTCGCCAGGTCATTGGTCCACCTTGTGGGGAGTTTTTTTAAATTGCCACTTAAATAATCATGAACTGAAAAGGCAATCTAAGTGCATGTACTACTGGTATAAAAGTTGTTAGTAAAATTAAATGCAAAATTAATAATTTTAAGTTATGATACATACGTGATCATAAAACCAATATAAAAATACGTGATTAAAAATCCAATATAAAAATACGATATTACAACCTACACAAACATCACCTTTAAAGGCACATAAACTGTGTTATTTTAGAATAACAATCATCCTCCTCCGAGCCTTTTCCCAATTATATTGGGGTCGGCTTCCAGTCTAGCCAGATGCGGCTGAACAACAGTATTTTACACGGAGCGACTGCCATCAGACCCCCGCAACCCAGTTACTGGGTAATACTGACATTCGGAGGTTAGACCAGTTGTTGTTGTATTTTAGAATAACAATAACTGTTGAAAAGATTTATTTTAGTTAAAATGCAAATTGAACTATATTCAACAGATTTAAGGAAGCATAATAATTCTAGATTAAAGTGGTTGATGTATACCTTCATACATTCTCCCGGTTTGTATATCTTGTTCATATCATTAGCAGTCTTCTTAGCAGCCTTCTCTTCTGCCAACTTCTGCTTCTTAGCTTGCTTCTCTAATGCTGCATCTGTTTTCTTCTTAGCTTTGTCTTTTGGGCTACCTAAAATATTTCTATGTACAGAAAAATAAGCCAGATTTACCCATCTACCTAGGGCTTTTTCTTCCAAAAAAAACAACCAAAATGTTAGGACTTGAGTTTCAAATAACAATTTCTTAAGTATTTTCCTGTTGAATACTAACTTGTTAGTTAATAATTAAATTAAAATTAAAACAATCTTTATTCAGGCAAATTACACCCATATACAACAAACAGTGGTGTGCATTGCATATAAGCAATTAGGCAATATCCAGTGCCTTCCTCATTCAAATTCAATAGTGGTATAAGTTATTACCTATTTTTCAAAGTACCATGATTATTTATCTTTTAATAGACCTATTAATGCTAAATAAATATTCTTACATAAAAAAATCAATAACTTACACCACAATTAAATTTAAATGAAGTAGGCCAATGCACGCCACTGACAACAAAACAAACAAGGTAATACAAGACATTCTCAGACAAACAATTATTTAAAATACTAGGCTACTCATGACATCTTGCTTTAATATGTGTATGCAAATGTTGCTGCTGGCCTGCATACTTATTTATTTTGCCCACTGTACATCAGTAGTCAGCAACAAATATTTCAGAATGCCTCCAAATGTTTATTTTCATATCAATAACATTGTCTTTAGAGTTTCATGAACTTAATAGTTTATTTTTATCCAAATTATTGAAGATTTTAAAAACTCGAACTTTTTTTGAACTTTTTTTTGAACTTTTTAAATATCATTTAATTAGCCAACGTTTTTGATACAAGTATAAATGTATATTGTAGTAGTGTATTGTATTGTATAAAAGTATGGTTGCCAAGTATATTATAATAGCAATGAAAATAAAATAACTGATACAGGTACTAACCTAAACTTTTCCATTTCACAACATTGTCCTTGCGTTTTCTACCGATGCTGCCCAAATTTAATGCTACTACAGCTACCTCATCTAGAATGAAAAAAAGCTCTGCTATAGCATATTAACTTTTTTCTCGATAACTCATTTTATTAATAAAAAATAACAGTTTGTTTTTTATAAGCATTGCCAACGGGGAAAATTGGGCAAACTAATTTGTTTTATTTTATGTTATACTTAATGGACTTGCATTTGACCGCCAACTCACCCGATGTTAAACGATGGTGCGGTCGGCGATGGTGCCGTCGACGATGGTACCTACACGCTGGCCCAGTAAAAACCTAGTCACTCGAGCCTTGAAGACCACCAGATTATACTTATCGGGAAACACAAACGCCGGCGGGCTGACCGCTTCTTAGGTAATTGGTAAAAGACTGGTAAATGGTCATTAGCATGAAAACAAACCTTCAGAGTCTTCTTCAGATGTAAATTTTGCTATCGGCTTGGGAACACAGGTAGGCTTAAGAATATTATCCGTGACACAGTCACTCTCATCAGAACTAATAGTGAGTACTGCCTGTGCCATGTAAAACAAATAAATTATATATTCGGAAGAGAAATCACAAGATTGTTTATTTGTTTACTGACCGGCCTTTTTGACAGATTGACTATCATCAGCAAACAGTGTTTTTTTTTTTCAATTTATTCATGACCATGGATACTTGTCCTTCAGTCGTAATCATTGCACATATTATACTTGTATCCTAGTAAAGTGATGGAAACTTTACTAGGTTTCTGAGGGGATGATGAGATAATACGAAAGTCATGTTTTTCAACTTTGTACCATTTATCCACACTTGTACACGTTAACGAGCACTTAACATTTAATAATCCACCATTATTACACATTAACACTCGAAAAAACACAAATTTTGGAAAATAATAAAAAATCCACAACACGATCTTTACGAATTTTCCCGCCAACCCCCAGCAAACAGTGTCATCAGCAGTGTTGCCAAGTCTAGCCCGGTCTAAATCGCCAAAAATTTGGCACCAAGTAGACTAAATTAGCATAAATATTTTTTTCTGTAAAGTAGCCTAAAATCGCCTAATTGAAAGTCGATAAAAGCAATTATTTCACGAATACATTTTTAAATTTAGCAGGATAAAATTAAAAATAAAGTTTCTTTTACAGTTTTGCAAAAAAGAGGGCACTATAGGGGAACCAATAAACCATACATCACAAATTTTAAACTAAAAAAGATAGCTTTTCTGGCAGAAACCATAAGTTTAATAAGTTCTTATTCGTTTAAATTCAATTTAAGTACTTTTTTAAAGGCATATTTTTTGCATGATAAAACACAGTCAAAATACTGTCAAAAATATAAAATTCGTTCCGTTTATAGCCGTTTTTGTCAGACTGAAATCGTAGAAGAAAAGGTCGCCCAATCGTTTTTCTAAAGTAGCCTAAATGGCGACCAGTCCCAATGGCTATTTTTGGTCGCCCCGACACCCTTCGAGTTAGCCTAAAAGGCGAAAAATCGCCTAACTTGACAACACTGGTCATCTCATCAGTCAGTCATGACGAGCAGATGACAGTCCACAGAACACTAAGCGAAGATGACAGTCTGTCATCGGGGCTGCGTTCAGTAATATCGCCCGACTTCGTCGGACTTTGTAAATGAAAGGTCGGACTACGCTTGGAGCGTTCTTTAGGCATATATTACACAGATTACACTATAAACTATAATATAATAATATGTAGGATCCTATTTCATACCTAGATATTTTTTTAACCTATAAATATGATAATAGTTGGTAGGTAGGTACTATGATTGTATTAAACACAAATGATCTGGTGCAGTTTTTGTTACCACAAGTAGGTACTTCAATATTACTTATTTTACTTCTAACGAAGAACAAAAGGAATCGAAAAAGGAATAATAGAAGATTTGGGTCCGTTCGTGAGTCACACGAAGGCCAAAAAGGGGTTTTTCAAACTTTCCTACTCAATAAACTTGCAGTTTGGCCACAGAATATCTAACGATAGTACTATTACGGCCAAAATTAATATCCAATCTATCCAAGATTTACCCTACTAGAGATAGAAATTTGACATATTTTGTATGGAGCTTATGTCAAATTCCCATCTCATTATTATCGTATATCGTATATACTATGGTTTGGCATAAAAGAGTCCACAAACGGGGGCGCCACTTGTCATACATTAGCTACATAACTTTAAAAATCGCTTTACTACTTAGCAGAACTCTGAATAGTCTTCATCGGCATCATTATCATCATCATTTCAGCCGAAAGACGTCCACTACTGGACATAGGCCTCTCCCAAGCATCGCCAATGACCGGTCCTGCGCTTTCCGCATCCAGCGGATTCCCACGACCTTCATCGGGTCGTCGATCCACCTTGTGGGTGGCCTACCCACGCTGCGCCTTCCAGTACAGTGAATAGTCTTATTCATTTTAATTCAATTTTGTTGTAGTTATTTAGTTACAATTTTCAACAGCGCGATGGAACTGATTGACTGTACAAAATATTTTTGTATCAGTTCCATCGCGCTGTTGAAAATTGTAACTAGATTAAGTAGTTATATAGTTTAGTTTCGCTTAAGATTGTTGAACCGAATTGAGCGGATTATTCACCAGACTCGAGTGTGGCTAGCATAATATTATAACTCATCTATATTTAAAGGTAGCCAGCCTTTCAAGTCATCCGCCAGGAAATCCCGAGCTTTATATACAGGGCTTCCCAAGGATATGCGACATGGAAGGAAAGTACCTTGAATATTGTAGCTGGAACATTTTACTGAAAGAAGACATTATTTGAATTTAAAAAACAATCATAGATATTTAAATAATCACATGGTTGAACCGGAAATCGAACCCGTTACATGAGAAAAATAATCATCCTGTAGCTTTATCATACCGATCGAAAGGCTTCATCATAAGGATTATTTTTTGCTAATTAACATAGTGTCACAAATAAAAGGAAGACCATGTAATTATTTATAAATATGAATGCAGTTTAAATTGTTTTTTAAATTCAAATAATGTCTTCTTTCAGTAAAATGTTCCATCTACAATATTCAAGTACTTTCCCTCCATGTGGCATATCCATGGGACGCACTGTATACCTAGGTACATAGTTACAGAATCTTCTTATCATTATTCGTTACGTAATCCCCGGTAACTGCTTAAAACCCTTACGACAGAAGATAGCAACTCATATAGCCCATTTTTGTGACAAAGGTTAAATCCAACGCGGCTATAAAAAAAAAGAAAAACGCGGGAAACAACGTACACAGATAACATATGGCTTATGTGACAGCTCGACAAGAGCCAGACAGCCTCTACGCCTATTGATTTCCCATAAAACCATCTTATAAATCATTTTAGACCCTTCCAGCGGGTTTTCGCTGTAGCACCGTATTTAAGAGATTATTTGTAGATTATAGTATAACTACTACTAGGTAACCCTACTCTGAAAAAAAACAGTTGCTTGCATGTTGCATAAAACTTTTTCCATTTATTTCTATTACTGTTTCTACGAGAAAGTTGCTTGCATGTTGCATGAAACAGTTTACTTTGATGTTCCTCTCTAGATTTATTTCAGGATAGGTAAGCTGTTCCTGTAGCCCTATCTGCGGCAGTTTTCCAAAACAGACGGACATTCTTACTTTTGTGGTTACAGAATGGAAAAAAAATCGTATAAGTAGGTAGGTCTTTTATACCCTAACTGTAGTCTCTGCTATAACATTTATATTCAATGTCATGCATGCTTGTAATTTGTGTAATCACTATGTAAGTTTCACTTTTTAGTGTCTTTGTCTATATGCAAAAAACAAAAAAACAAAAATTTTATTTTTAAAGATATTAATGAATAAGTAAATGATTTTGATTTTGATTTTTGCATTGTTGTGATTATACTGTTGGTGTGCTAAATAAATAAACATAAAATAATGAATGACAAATATCAATCGCCCCATATACAAGAGGGATCTCTTATTTCTTATTCTTACTTATTGCAAACCAGAAAAATCAATCAGTACCTACCCACTGATTTGTATCTTGTTGTGATTTGTATTTTTTTTTATGTACATTAAAATTAGAAATTACATGTACCTACCTACAAAGGCAAGCATCTTTTGTTTGGGGATTTCTGAGGGATTATTTTGCTTGGAACAGCGCTGGCTCTAGCCCATGTAGCGCCCGGGTGCAATCAATACCCTGGCGCCCTTTAGAAGATGCGCGATAAAATGGAATACTTATCTACAGTTATATTTTCTACATTGATCGGAAATTTGGGTGCAAATGCTGCACTCAACTACCGACGGCGCGGCGTCGGCCTTCACACGGGCATATGTGTAATAATTACTAATTTATTACATTAAGACACGGGCGCATGGTGTTTGAGAGCGCCGTGAGTGATGTAGGTCCTTTGGAGTCGTCGCCGCGGCGTTCGGCACCCCCTAAGACCCTGGGCCCGTGTGCGCTGCACACCCTGCATGGGTAAAGCCGGCCCTGGCTTGGAATATTTCTGTCTTGGCCTGCCATGTTAGTCTAGTGGTCGCAAGCGCATATTATGCTAACCGTGGGGTCTAGTGTTCGATTCCCGGGTAGGGTAGTAAGTGTTATTGGGTTTTTTCATTAGGGAATTCTCAGTAGCAGCCCGAAATCTGGATTTGTGCCCGGTTAATGGCAATAGGCTTTCCGTACAATGATAGGTCAGCTATACGTACTGAAAATGTACAGCTTCATTATTATTTAGCTGTGCGTACTATACACTTCTCCCTATGTTATGTTATATATGTATTATTCCTGTTTCGTTGACAGTAGTTATGTCGAGTTTACAGACACCACGGAAGAAAAGAATATTCTTTTCCTCTATGACAGACACACAACTCTTCATTCACGCTCAAACACCTTGATCCGCGACTCGAAACCAGGACAAATTACGCAGCAGCTATAAGCACTCAGCCACTGCCCCAATCGTGTCATCAAAACCGTCAAATACAAGGAACGCTTTTTTAAGGAAAAATAATCTTTTCTTGACATACCATTATGTGGAAACTCTATACCTTTTCTTTAAATACCATTTTGTGGAAACTCTATTACATTTCCTAAAATACCTTTTTGTGGAAACTCCATTCCTTTTCTTAAAATGTGGGAACTCTATACCTTGAAGTCCACAATCTTCCAGCATTCTGCTGCAGCGCTGCGTAACAAATGAAACAAACAAATTGCTGCGTCTCGGTTGCCAAGCTTATCATTTATTTTTGTGTCCCCTCTCTCAAAAGAAGTCTCAATTAAAATAAACATAAAAAATACGAGACAAATTCCACCATGTGTAGTGCAGAAAAGATGCCATGGTATGAAATTTTATCCTGTACAACACTAAACTTTATACTTATTAGGTAACATCTCTTTTATCGTATTTTTCGTACAGTCAAGCGCATATTAATGTTAACTAAACCAATAAAAACAGAGCCTATCTTATGTAAAAACTACATACCAAGTCAGTCAGTTCCGCTTATAATGGTGTTTCACCATTGATATGCGGTCTACTGTACATTAATTAATATTAATTTTGTTAACTTGAGTTAACTAACGGGCAAAATTAATATCCAATCTAGCTCCGATTTGCACTACTAGAGATAGGAATTTGACATAAGCTCCATACAAAACTGACTGACTGCCTCGTTGGTCTAGTGGTCGCAAGCGCGACTGCTGAGCGTGGGGTCCTGGGTTCGATTCCCGGGTCGGGCAAAGTGTTATTGGGTTTTTTCATTAGGAAATTCTCAGTAGCAGCCCGGAGTATGGATTTGTGCCCGGTTAATGGCAATAGGCTCGCCCCCTATTACATGGGACTATAACATAACTGGCGAAATGTGGGTGTACTATAATACACCTCTGCCTAACCCTTCGGGGAAATACAGGCGTGATGTTATGTTTTTTTTTTTTTCCATTCTAAATATGACAAATTTCTATCTCTAGTAGGGCAATTCGTGTATAGATTGGATATTAATTTTGGTCGTAGATGTGTCTGGATAAACCTCCACGTGTGCTTGACGGCTGCGGCTGCTTGTCCCTCTGGACATGTCTGTAGGGAACAGCAGTTGTTGGGCCGGTGCACCCTGGCCACGGGCAATAACTCTTCTTTGAACCGGGGGATCTTATTGCCCGTGGCGAATATTCTGGCACGGGAGGGTCTCGATCTGGGCCAATAAGGCGTGACTCCACGAGTCCCTCTGAAGTTAGCAGAGGGCACAGTGGAGGATGAGGGATGAGGAAGAAAATTTCTATAAAAGATTACGGGATGATATACCCTGCAGGCGGCGGACTCGGGGTAATTTGCTGCCTGGCGTGGCTAGCCTGGCTGGCGAGACTTGCGAGGCTGGCGTGGCTGGCGAGGCAGGCAAGGCTAGCGAGGCAGGCATGGCTGGCGTGCTAGCTGAGTCATGGTGGGGCCCGTGAGGTGGCACGCAGCGTTCCGTGCGCTGCCGAGGGTGCGGCCGACGTTAGGCTGCACGGGGAGAAGGATCTCGCCTGCTTGTGGCGGGCTGGGACCTGCCGGGAGTGGTTGTACGAATACAGAGGGTTCCCACACCCCCGGCCGAAGGTAGTTGAAGGAACACCGTGGTGGATTAGTCGGTAAGAGTCCAACACTGGCTCCGCCGTCCCCGGGCAGAGTGCGTCCATAAGGATTTCCACACGGTCAAATTTTTTTGTCTGGATTAGAAGCATCTGAGACTACGCTTATGATGACATCATGAACGATCAATGAATTTTAGTGATGGTATTTAATCAGATTGATATCTATCAATAGGTACTAAAATCAAATCGTACACCGTACACAGCCAATGATACCCAGACTTTGATATCCTTTACGTTCACATAAAACAGTTACTACAAATACTACAATAGGTACCAAATCTCCCTATTCAGTAAACGTCGAAATTGCGCGCTGGTATTGTGAACAGCCGTAAGAAAAAGGACAATAAAAGCAGGCGAGACGGACAGAACTTTTGACATATCAACCATTGCTCCTCTACTCGTTGTTCATCTGTCGTAATAGAAACAAAACACTTACGAATATTAGGATTCTGTTTTATTACTTTTGTAGGAACTTTATCAAGGATTTTCGTAGTTACCAGCACTTTTGTTATGTAGCCACTTAAGCTAATAAACTTTTTACCTACCTACTCATTCGTTCTTCCAATTCATATCCAGCTAAGGACTTTGTTCTAAATAAAATATGCCCACGGCTTTGCCCACATATAATTCGGTTTATCACAGAAAGATATGAGGCTTCCCACAGCACGGGAACTACCTACTTATCTTTCCAGGCTAGAAAGTAGCCTATTATATATGTTAATCTTATGTCTATTTGTGCCCCAAATTTCATCCATTTAGCCATTTTTGCGTGATTGAAAGGACAAACAAATATCCATGCTTTCGCCTGCTTTCGCATTTATAATATTAGTAGGATTAAGTTGATTTTTTCATCATGTTTAGGTACCTACTTGTCCAATTAATAATTTGGATACAAATGATATGATGATGATACATTGCAAATGCCAGTGAAGAGTGCAAAAACTTTGGTTAATACTGTTGTTAAAAGTTATCTTCTTTCGCTTTCTAGCAGAATTTTCTCCACTTCACATTCCGTTACTACTCAACTATTGGTTATTCTGTAGCTTCACTCATTGTTATCTTAAACATCCACTGGGGTTTATTGCCTTTCGTATCTGCCATCACTGCATTCCTCGTTATCATATCGTCCTATTCCACTTGCAAGAGTTGCAAGCAAACTATCTATATGGAGTCTATGGTCATTTTCACTTTATGAGGGTTTTAAAGATTCATAATTCTTTCCTAAAATTCACCCAGCTGGTAGCTGTGATGTTTGTCAAAGGCAAAGCCATTAAAAGCAAATTAGACAACATGTACTGATAAGTGCTGCTTATAAAGAACACATGAACAAAGTGTCTTCCTCTTAACTGAAACTAAGAAAAGTTATTGGACGCATTCTTAGAACATTTTTACAAGTATCTTAAAGGTACTTTATAGTAAAAAAAAAAACCAAATTAGTGCATGTTACAATCGGCTGCGTTTGCTGTTCAGCTGTGTCCTGAATAATTAAATTGCTATACAAACATTCAAAACTGATTAGAAATATTAATAAAGCAACACCAAAAACAAAATCGGATTTACGAAGCAGCTCATACAATATGTGGAGTATGTATCTATAATTTATAAATAATCAATGAGAAGTACTTCGGGAATTACAAAGTTAGGTACCTACTTAACTAAGTCCTAAGAGCGGAGTCACGTTTTTTTTCCGTATGGACATCCTCATGGACGCACTCCGCCCGAGGTAGGAGGAGCCAGTGTCGGACTCTTACCGACTAAAACCACCACGGTTCCTTCAACTACCTTAGCCGAGAGCGTAGGAACCCGTGAGTATTCACACAACCACCCCAGACAGGTCCCGGCCCGCCACAAGCAGGCGAGCCCCTTCTCCCCGTGCGGCCTAACGTTGGCCGCACCCTCCTAGGCAGCACACACGGAACACTGCACGCGACCTCACCTCACGGGCCTTTACCAGCTACACTAGCTGCCCAACTACGCCAGCATGCTGCCAGGCCAGCATGCCAGCTACGCCAACTGTGTCAGCTACGCCAGCTGTGTCAGCTACGCCAACTGTGCCAACTGTGCAAGCTACGTCAGCTACGCCAGCTGCTGGTCGGGCAGCAGACTGCCCCGAGTCTGCTACACGCAGGCCCCATCCTCACGTAATTTTTTATAGAGGTTTTCTTCCTCGCGGTCCAGGCGGTGAAGCCAAGACCCTCGGTCCAAGAGGCGCGAGCATCCTTGCTTAAAACGTGATCTCCAAATCATGCGTATGATAGTAAAATCATGTAACTGAAATGAACTTTTTATTATTATTTTATTAAGTAGTTTGCAAGTCGAGTGGATTTAGAAGCCCAATGTTTTTAGTGCTCAAATCAGAAATTAAAAATAGTCGCATTACATCATCTATTTAATTCGTGATTGAAAGATTTATGTACAATAAAAAAATTAATTAACAAAAACAAAAAACCCGACTGCGTGTAAAAATAACAGAAAAGATATAAACAAGACTTATCAACACGCAGTCGGAGGCTACGTATGTTTTTGGTCATGAATTACATAACAGTTCCTATGTAGCTTCCGCCTGCGTGTTGATAAGTCTTGTTTATATCTTTTCTGTAATTTTTACACGCAGTCGGGTTTTTTGTTTTTGTTAATTAATTTTTTTATTTGAAATTTTTTAGTTTTGTCATCATGTTTTATTTATCATACTATTAATGTTTTTTTTGAAAAAAAAATTATTTTTTAACGTTGAATATTTTGTTGTTTTTTTAGCATTTCTCATTCTAAATTACATTTAAACATATAAGTTGTATATATTTTTGAAAAGCATTTATGAAACCCTTTATTTTGATACCCCACTCGATAGGTTTCGAGGGAATTTTTTTTTTTTTGAAGCCTTAATTTGTCGCCAAAAAGCGGCCATTTTAATTTTTATAATTTTGATATACCCAGTGTCACTCTCACAATTAAGACGAATCTAACGACACCTCACAAGTTAAAATCCATCAAGCCGTTTGGGCTGCAGGACGTGCCAAAGAAATATACATACATACATACATACATACATACATACACTCGAAAAACATTACCCTCCTTCTGGCGCAGTCGGGTAAAAACGACTAGCGACTAGACTACGGTACTATAGAGTGTCTACAATAGTGTGTAGCTTTATTTTTTACCTAGGTTTGTGTATTTTAGGCACAGACCAGTAAGCCTCTACCCGATTAGCCGAGTACCGCCGGTCACAAAGCATCTGCAGCAGCACTGCATATTATACGCCCCGCCGCCAATCAGGACATCACTCCGTCAGCGAGCGGCACCAATCATACTATACCTACTGAACATTTGAGCCAACCAACCATAACGCACCATCCACCCCCTGTACCCCGCCAACATTTTACAACTGTGTTCTCATCCAAAAATTTGTTTATGCGGCGTCTTGAGGCTCACTGGTCTGTAATTTTAGGCCATAATCCAGAAGTACCATGTGTGTCATGCCATCTGTTTATATATTAGTTGGTATAGAATTGGTGATTGCATTTTAATTCGATTTTCACTTCGTGACTTTGTGGCATCGTCGTCGCATCATAACTGGGGTGGGGGTCTACTGGCGTATCACGAACGACAAACAAAGTACGAACTTTCGTTCCGACTGATATAGTTCCCGGCACGAAACGTGAGCACAAATTGTACCTGCTTGGTAGTCTCTGTCGTCACCGTATTCTAGTATTCCGTTTTCTACGTATATTCAATTATGCATTATCATATTATTAAGCCAATGCAAGTACCCGTTTCTGGTCTGTTGTACTGTGAACAGAAATTCGACCACTTAAGCAGTGGAATCTGTGCTCACGACTCGTGCCGGCAACTATATCCACCACTCAATAAAGACAAGCACATAAAAAAGGCACAATAGAGGTAGATTATGGTTCATACTCCGATGAAATTGACTGGAGATCAGAGAACAAACGTCAAAACACGATCATCGCATACGATGAAGGAAGTCAAAGTCAAAGTTTTTATTTCGAATAAGCATTTACATGCACTTTCAAAACGTTAATTATGAATCTAGTTGCACGGTTCCAAAAAGTTGGTCCTATGGAGTAGAGCCGGCAAGAAACTCCATGGATATACTCTTTTCAAATAATAATAGTACAATGATTTGTTATATGATTAATTGGAAAGAATTGAGTGAGAATAATGTAGGTTAATGACTGAGACAAATTTACTGAAGTAAACTAATTAATGACTAATAATGATTTTAGTTTGGCTCGACCATAATAGGAGGGAACCCAACGACCCGATACTCTATGGAACGATGGTAACCGGAGTAGCAAATTGTACGATGAATGGTACGATTAATCGAATATCGTCAAACACTAATAATCCCCCAAGGTTTTCTGTTTTGAAGCAAGAAGAACACCTTTTGTGGTTTCGTTTATTCTATATAAAGATGTTTTCCACAGAGAAAGCCAATGAATAGTGGCACAGAGTGAAAGCACAACGTAGGTAAGTGAAAACTAGAGTTCTTTAGACTGTGGTGATAGTCTCTAGATACTATCCTCTCTGTCATTTGTAACCGTCAAAAAATATTAGTGCAATGGGAAGTTAATTTGGATAGGTATATATCTCTGTTTATTAACAAAACTACTATGTCATCGAGATAAATATAGCATTCGACGAATAGGGAGAATGGACTACTAGGTATACTTTCAGTCTCAGTATCAACAACATCCTCCTCTTCTATTGCAGTAATTACAGAATTATTCAATGAAGTCTCAATTGCACCCAGTTAGTTAATTTATTACTCAACATCCGTACCTAACTTCAACAGGATTGCAGTCACTGTACGTTTGAGTTAGTACGTACTACAACGCAAAAAGCGGTTAGAAACAGTAAAAGAATAAAGAAAATAAAAGCAGGCAGACAGGTTGCCTAAATTCGACCAGCAAACAAAAAAAAACCAGTTATCACCAGAGTCCAGAGACTTTAAATCAAATATCTCCATCATAACTGCTTAGACCAACAGAAAAAAGGCATAACTGTCATAAGTCAAACGGCCATTTTAGATGCAAACAAATCATGCGACAACGCGTAGATATTTTTGGTATTTACATTAAAACAAGACAAATATGAGCGAAGCTTTTTTTGATCTCTCGTGTCTGTTTGTTCTAAAATGTTTGCTCTATGTCTGCACTGAGGGCTTCGCTTCCCTCCTCTTCAGTCTGGCTTTGTTTACGGGGGTGAGCGGGCGTTGCACCTCTCGACCTGCCAACGCGCACGCGTGACTAATTTAAAAATAAAACTTATATTCGCCGCTGCACATCCTGTGTTCTGTGACTAATTTGACTTAAAACATATCTCTTTACACTTATTTGGACCATTGTTTAAGTCATAACAAGACTTTAGTTTGTGGCAAAACAAAAAAAGTTTGATTCGCATTCCGATCCAGGAGTGCGAACTTGCGCTAAATATTTAAGTTTACATTTTTATAGCAAAAATAAGTTTATTGCTATGCAACTAACTCTCTGCTCCGCGGTGTAAATATTTAAAAACCAAACATAGACAAATAAACAAACTTTTTAGTGCACACGTGTCTGCGAATAAATTATGGATGTGTATCCGAATTTGTAAATCGTAAAATTACAAAAATGGATTGGCGCGAAAAACTGTTTGGCAAGGTGTTGGTCAAGTGTGAATCGGGGACTCAAAATGGTAAATTCGAGAATATATCTACGCTGGAAGCTTTGTCCGACTGTGTGGACGAGGGTGAGGGAGCAGTGTGCGGGATATACTTTTCCTTCGCGAATATAAGTGATACCAGTGATGATTTTGGTGTCCGTTTAGAAGAGGTCTACAAACGGGTGCATCCTCGTTTGAAGGTTGTGCAAGTGGTGTTGTGGGCTCATGTTGGCACTCCTGAGGGTCTGGTGGAGCGGGAGGCAGGATTCCGGAGGAGTTTGACTGGAAAGCCGTGGTTCGCTGTGCCATTCCATGATGTTGAGACAAAGGCAAGGATATTTATAGAACCAAGAAATTTGTTTAAGGGTTTGTTTTTCACAGCAATAAATAGGTCTCCACTCCACTATCTTACTTTGTTCTTCTACTATCAAGAGACTGCTAAGAGCCTTACATTAACCATTGAACACCATGGAAACGCTTCATATCCTCCTAATATATTTCTCCTAAATATTCCATTAATCATTATAGTGTCATTTTGGCTCTGTTCTCACTTTGGCTACACTCCACACAGTGCACAGAAGCCTTCAATCGTATACAAATGGTTCATCAAGACCGATTGAAGAGTTCTACATCAACCATTGACCAAGGGAACCTTTGAGAAAGACTGTCAATGGTTTAAATAATGCTTATTCAAACGTATCAATAGTTTGAAAGAATAGAGAGTAGCCATTGCATTCCTGAAGAACTGGCCACTGTATGTTTGTGCTTAGAATTCAATATCTTATCTTAAATATTCCCATTTATCTCTGTGGTCAGCACACTTTTACCTGTATTTCACATTGCACATAATATATTATTAACACCAGTTCATGGAACGTAGTACTTCTGATTGATTTTATGCGGCGGGCTCCAAATTATCCATGAGATTTTCAGAAACTTGCCATAAACTACAATTCCAACAGATTCCAAAAGCCATTACTAACCTCTTTAATCTTCGAAAGCTCAAACAAATAATGGAAGCTCTCAGTCAAATTAAACAAATCATAACGAGAAAGCGAAATAACGCAAACGAATAAACCACTTAAAACATCAAACGCCCGAGTTAAAACTTCATCAAACACTTGAAGAAACCCGAATTTAATTTTGTTTTAATTCATTTCAGAAATGATACACTTGAGATTTTAAAATTATGGCTTTAGCCTTTGCCAGCGGTTTTTGATTAACATGCCTTTTTGGTTGTCTGAAATATCTAAGTCCAATGCTATTTATATTCTATCTATTTACAATTTACCCTACTAGAGATAGAAATTTGGATACAACTTATGTCAAATTTCTGTCTCTAGCAGAGCAAGTCGTGGATAAACAGGATATTAATATTGGCCGATAGTCAAGTTTATATCGATCTTAGAATAAAATAAATCTTATTTTCGAACTTAATGGTAAGTAACTATAAAGTAAACATCTGAATACTAGGATACTAGTCTATATAGACACAGTTCAAAACTATCGTCAGATAATAGTCGCACCAAAAGAAATAAAAAATGATAAGCCATACTAAGATTCAAGAAGGAAGGAACTGGCCCCTGACCAATCAACTCACTAACGCTACCAAACAAAACGGACTCTAGCAAAAATACTTTATGCAAATCATCAACATTCAGCTCTTCGATTCTTGATAGATGCTACACCGATATGCGTGATCACAATACTGATACATCTGTTGATAAAAACAATATAAATATTAACAAAATCACGTACCTACTTACAATTCCAGTACATCAACTGCAAACATACAAGACTTAGATCCTACGTGCGATGACAATGGACTGGACATCAGCGCAATAACATTGAAGTGCATCAGTGCATCAAACCGAACCGCCCTTTGTCGGTAATGTCATACTGTATGACATACATCATGGACATACGCCTAGTACAGAACATTTGCCACTACCGGCTAGCACGCGACGCGCATAGCTATTGAAGATAATAATGACATTAATAGACTTCGTTCCTGTCAATATACGCGGTTACTATCTGAATACTAGTAGCAGGGATAATATAGAATGATACAATACAAGCATAGGTAACTCAATATCAATACTCAATATATTTATTGCATTCACAATGAATTAGGTGGTAGACTTAAAACTATGAGATCATTGTGAACCCTGTCGGGCACGGCAAAGAAAATATGTAGGAGAGGAAGCTGACTTTTAGATAAATATTGTCTATGATTTATATCAATCTTGAATCAAAACTCAATAATTAACCTATCAAGTGACAATAGTGGCATTTCAATCCCACAGGTTACACAAATTAAATGTAGCAGAAACAAATTTAAAAAGTATGTAAAAATTAATTAATTAATTAAAAAATCCCAAAAGTTAATTAAAAAGAACAAATATTTTTCTAAAAACTATAATACTTTAAGAAATTGTAGACAATTAAAGGAACAGTTAAGTAACTATAAAATCAGTGTAAGAAGCAACAACAATAAATATGAGGCTGACATTCAGCTGTTACAGTGGGAGATTTCCCGCTTACAGGATTCCTTTAACAATATTACATCCAAATATGAATCCGCACAAAAGGAAATGGGAGAATATATCTTGGCAATGAACAGCTTGGTAGATTTATGTAGTGAAAATGAGAAAATGTATCGTTCTTTGACAAACAATCGAACATCTGATTGTACACTATCGGGTTGTTCACAGTCAATCATATCCCCTGAGTCTTCACTTTCAGTGACTCATACTGTTCAGTCGTGTGACAGTCTTGTAAGTACTTCCTTCGCCACACAGAATACACATCAAATAATAAAAAATGATATTGTAAACAATAACAAGATAATCATGTACAGCGATGAAATTGGTAAAAATATAGGTCACTTGCTCCATCAATGTTTGGATGATCTGGTGACCAATTATTGTGTGCCTGGTGCCAGTTACACGCAGATATTGGATGAAGTTATAAGTAGTAGCTACCATCAATCCACAAATTTAATTATTTTTATTGGGAGAAGGGGAAATGCAAACATAGGCAAAATTAAAAAGTATTTTGATTGTTTATCAGAGTTAAGTGTAAATAAAATCGTCCTGTTTGCATTTCCTTACAGCAAAAGTTTGTCACAGGCAGAAAATGACCTTAGATATAAGTGTAACATGAAGCTACATACCATGTCTTTATATAGCTCAAACATAGATTTTATTGACACTAATTTAATAATTAGGAAAACATTTTTTTTGCATGAAGATAACTATTATCTTTCTACATTTTATAGACGACAGATAGCAAAGTCACTGTCTTATTGTATTTTTGACACAGCCAAGCAGTTGGCTAAAAATACTGCTTCTATTGAGCAGTTGAACTGCAGTAGTTTAAATAAATCTGTTCCAACTAATTTAAACTGCAACTTGAGACAATAGAATCAACCTCTAGCAATAATGTAACAAATGATTTAAAACCACACCCATCAAATTCCAGCTGTAAAATTATTAATAATAAGAAAAATAGATTAAACATTGTTCATCAAAATATTGAAGGTTTGATGGGTAAAGAATTGGAATTGGAGTTGTTCATGAACTGTAATTTCATTGATATTGTATGTGTGACTGAACACTGGTTAAAAAACCACCAGCTTATGTTCAGCTTCAATAACCACCAGCTTGCTAGCTCCTTCAGCAGAGTGAATATGATTCGTGGTGGCTCTCTAATAATAGTTCATAATACTTTGAAATTTAAGGAACGCAAAGATATAGTGAGCCTCTCTGTTGAGCGAGTAATTGAGTTTGCTTGTGTCGAGCTTGAGCGGTTCATTGTAATGAGTGTGTACAGCCCCCCATGTGCATCATATGAGGTTTTTGGAAAACATATGGAGGAAGCTTTATTTAAGAGTTCAAACACTAATAAAATTGTTGTTGTCTGTGGAGACTTTAATGTAAATTTATTAGAAAAATCAAGTGATACAAATAAGTTTATAACCTTATTTAAATCATATAATTTGTACAACAATTTCTTTGAACCAACTAGAATAACAGCTACTAGTGGTACTTGTATTGATAATATTTTTACAAACATGAAACCTTTGCACAAGTTGATTTTAAATGAGTTTGACTCTGATCACTGTGGCCAGTTAGTATCTTTTCCAAAAAAAACAATTAGAGCTCAAAGAAAACTTTTAACTTTTGTTCCTATACATGAATACCGCTTAGAACTATTTAAAAATAATTTGATAGAGAAACTGCCTGAATATCATGAAAACCCTGACCAAGCTTATACTTTGTTATTTAATCTAATAAATAGTCAATTTAGTAAGGTTTTTACCCCGAAAACTGTATCGGTTTGTGATCGCGTTACTTTTAGTGACTGGGCAACGCCAGGTATCTATAAAAGTAGGAAAAGGTTGTACGAATTATATTCTGAAAAGACATATAATCATGATGCAATCTTTCATGAATATGTTAAAAAATATTCAAAATATTTCAAACGGGCCTGTTCCTCTGCAAAATCCATACATTTAAAAAATAAAATGAAGTTATCTGGTAATAAAATTAAAACAACTTGGAATATTATTAATTCAGAAACTGGAAGATCCGCAGTACGTAGCCGGGACTTCCATTTGAAAATAAATAATGTAGACATTAAGACAGACATGGAGGTAGCAACTGAGTTTGAATCATTTTTCACAAATATTCCTGTTTTAACAACCAAAACCCTGTTGTCGTCTTCCACTTCTGCTTACTCCATACTCAAAGAATGTGTACCTGAATGTGACAGATATTTTGAATTTTCAGTTGTTAATGCAAAAGACATTGAAGAATCTTTCAAAAGTCTTGATGTGAAGAAAACTGCAGACCTATGGGGTTTGTCTGTAAAGATCATCACATCAATAATTAATATAATCTCACCTTATTTGGCAACTGTGTTCAATTCTTGCGTCGCTTCTGGTGTTTTCCCTGACTTGATGAAACTAAGCAAAGTGATTCCACTGTTTAAGTCTGGTAGCACATCTGATCCCACAAATTTTCGACCTATTTCAATACTGCCTACACTGAGTAAAATTTTTGAAAAAATTATTTTGACCCAAATGTTGAGACACTTTAACAAGCACGATCTTCTTCACAAAAAACAGTTCGGTTTTACTAAGGGTCGTTCAACTACAGATGCGGGCGTGGAATTGCTGAAAAACATATTCGAGGCCTGGGAGGGCTCTCAGGATGCTATCGGTATATTCTGTGACTTGTCTAAGGCCTTCGATTGCGTACATCACGATACACTCATAAGGAAATTGCACCACTATGGAATAAGGGACAAGGCTCTCGACCTTCTGACTTCTTACTTAAATAACAGAATTCAGAGGGTTGATGTTAATGGTAAGAGATCTCCAGGTTCTGCGGTCACCATGGGTGTTCCGCAGGGTTCAATTCTCGGTCCTTTTTTGTTCCTTATTTATATTAATGACTTGCCTTATTACGAAAGAGATAATCATGAAATTGTGTTGTTCGCGGATGATACGTCACTTATTTTTAAAATCAAGCGACAATTACTTAATTTCGACGAAGTAAACAATACACTCTCCAAACTTGTCCATTGGTTCACTGTAAATAATCTTCTCCTTAATGAGAAGAAAACTAAATTTATAAAATTTTCAACGCCTAATGTCATTCAGGTACAGACCAATGTACAAGTGAATGGGATAGAGCTGGACCCTGTTGAGTCAACTATTTTCCTTGGCATAACTATAGACGCCAAGTTGCAGTGGGGCCCACATATCGACAAGTTGTCAAGTAGACTTAGTTCTGCAGCCTATGCTGTTAAGAAAATTCGGAACATTACTGATGTGGATACAGCCAGAATAGTCTATTTTAGTTATTTTCATAGTGTAATGACTTATGGGATTCTCCTCTGGGGTAACTGTGCAGACATTAACACCATCTTTGTTTTACAGAAAAGGGCTGTTCGAGCCATTTACAAATTGGGTCCAAGGGTTTCTCTCAGAGAAAAATTCAGAGAGTATGGTATTCTGACTGTAGCTTCTCAATATATTTATGAAAATTTATTGTATGTGCAGAAAAATATTTCAGATTTTGTTAAAATGTCCGATGTTCACAGTTTTAACACAAGGTACAAACACAACCTTGCTGTACATCCTACTCGTCTCCACAGAGTAAGCAACTCGTTCATGGGTCAATGTATACGTTTTTACAACAAACTTCCCATTGAGGTCCGTAATTTATCCCTTAAGAGATTTAAAGCTTTTATTAAAATTAAACTTTGCAATAAAGGATACTATAAAATTTCTGATTATCTTGATGATAAAAAAGCTTGGGACTGATCTGCTCGCTAGATACAGGCAATATTGTCTTTTTTTATATCTAGGTTTACGTTTATGTCATCTTTTATTTTGTACAGTTTTTATTGACATTGGATTATACCGTTTTTTTGACATGATTTATACACCGTTGTGACATTTTATTTATATACTTTAATTTGACAATTTGGTTTATATACATTTAACCATGCATATTTATTATATAACACAACAAACTTGTCGTGTCTTGCTGTCTGGACTTTAAAAGAGACTATGATCCCTGAGTTTGTTTCGGTGTTTCTTCTCAGAGGTAGTCATATAGGAAATGCCGATGTCATCTAGTTTTTATAATTAACCGACTTGTAAAAGTGATTTTTAACATCCAATTTGCAGAATAAATGATTTGTATTTGTATTTGTATTTATTAATTAAATTTTAACAAGTATATTTTAGTAATGATTTATCATTTGCTTCATTCGATTGTAGGTACGGTATACTCTTGTATCATCTGAAAAAGTGGCTTTGTTTAATGCCCTTACGTCGACGATTCAACAAGATTGTGGTACAATCTTTATTTAGTATTCTCAATGGATTTATAGTTAGACAGTGTTGCTAATGATAAGATTTACACTAAAGTTTTACTTAACAATCGGCTCCTTACTTCAGCCAAACGCACAACAGGATTGGAGGCAAAGATCGTAGGATTTAAGATTTCTAAATTGATATTTTTAATTTCATTCCTATTCCCATGTGATTATTGCAACCTGAAAGGTTATTGGTCGACCTAAACCGAAATCAATTAAGTACTAACCCATTATTTAATATTTTTTATGGTAAAGGATAAGAAAACGAGCGAAAGGCCCAGGCAGATCCTTTGCCCATAACAACTGCAAAACCACCTAGGTTGTTGCCTAACGGCCAAAATTAATAACCGATCTATCCACGATTTACCCTACTAGAGATAGAAATTTGACATAAAATGTATGGAGCTTATGTCAAATTCCTAGCTCTAGTAGGGTAAATCGTGGATAGATCGATTATTAATTTTGGCCGTAAATGGCATTGCTAATCGCATTCGCCAAACTGAGAAATAAAGATGGAGTCCCATGTGATTGTAATTTCACCGATACCCGTAACCTTTGCACCGGAACACAGCAAGGCAAGCATCACTGTTTGGCGGCAGAAATAGGTACGGTGGTAGCACAAACAGCTACTACTTCTAAAGACTACAGATACTTGCAAACAAAAATCTTTTCTCCTCACAATGAGCATAGCAGGATCAATAGAATCTATGTAATACCATTAACAGGCAGGTCATTAATCACAGACGATCTTCCGCGTTCATCCGGAAGCGAAGAAAATAGTCCGTCAGCTGGGCAGTCCCACGCAAAACGTCAGTCATCAGAGAAACGATCAACTAAGGTTGTCTGTAATGGATGGGAATCGTCATTACTCAATGCTATATAAAAATCCAGCACTAAATAGTTGTATCTGTTTGCAAAATATGATCAACAATTATTTGCATTAATTAAAACAAATGTACATAGTTCACTTTAACAGATTTTGTCTCTGAAATAATATGCAATACTACGAAATCGATAACATAATTGATAAAACAAGATTACACGAAATACGCAATCAACAACAGACTACTGGTATTTACTGTTTTTGTAGCAAATTCTGTTAAATGAACCAATAGATAGAAATCTAGCAGGATACAATGCAACACAATTAACACCCAAAATTAAAATCCCATTTACCGATAGATTACCGTAAGTATGAATAGCCATACATTCATGATTATGTTGGAAATATATTTCAATCCACTAAAATGTAAATAGATAAATAAAAAACCCCAAGTAGAGCACCACATATAAGCAGAATTGCAAAATCTCAGCTTACTAGGGAGCAATAATCCAAGAAATGAATACCTAGCCTACATCTGCATAGCTACCACCTTAGCATGTTCCTACTTCTAGGTTCATTGAAACGGGGGCCCCTAGTAATTATGGGTAAGAGCCGAGGGTTGCGTCAATGCTATGTATCACCCTAAATTACTCTCCACCCCACACTTTCGCTGAGAGGGGCTTTTTTACATGTACACAGGTGCGTTTTGATACATTAATGTCGACCTGTTTGTTTAGATTAAACCAGCTCCTACCTTTATAAGAATAAAGTCGATTCTAAAACAATAGCCCACTTATCTTAATGAGATTTGGAAGAAAAATTCGTAAAATATCTTACCTTTGAGTATTAAAGACATGACACAGTTTCATCGTAATTTCTTGGCTTTTCCATTATGGAAATTAGAGAAACCTCTTTGTCGAACAAGCAATTTCACTAATGCTAATAAACGGATTTCCCGGGCCGATAACCAAAAAAACATTGAGGTTTTTTACGCAAACAATCTTCTTTACTAACTTAAAATAAATAACTTTGTCCATCCCTATTCCAACCAATTTCAATCCATCAACATTTGTAGTCTGAATTTGGCAACTTTAACCCATAAAAGCGACGGTTACGTCCTCGAAATAAATTAAACAATTCGTTCTGTTGTTTCACCAAATTGTTTGGGTCTTCAATTTAGAACCCTGCATAATAAAACCTCATGTATGTAGATCTAAAGATTTCGGTCGGGCATGCTATGGAGCCCATTTAGCCGCGAGCTTCCATTAAGGAAGGAATTTCTGGGAATCCACTTATGAAAGAGGGTGCAAATGTTACTGACCCAGCAGTTGAGCTTTTCATTGGAAGGCGCAAAATGATAGGAGCATAAAAGATTAAATAAAAAATTGTTGAAATCCAGGATACTTATGAAGTGAAAATACATACAGCTTCATTGATTTTTGAAAGCACGATGTGTATGTTATCATAAGCAAAAAGATTTTGATGAAGATAACATAATATCTTTATAGGGAGATGAGACAGCATGCAGAAAAACAGCTCTACCTCGAATCTCAAGATTAGAAAGAAAGACCTGAATCTATAGACTTACTAAACCTATGTCAGTAAAAATAAAAAACAAGGAACCTAACTCTCCCCAACCTAATATTAACAGACGATTGCTTACCATTTTAATCGGAAAACAGTTTCAACACACACTGCCGCCGTGCAGAATACGATTATATACGTCAAGACCGGTCAATCAAACCCACACATTCGCAAACAACGATTAAAGTTTGAAGGGGATCGCAAAACACATGTGCTTGATTGCTGTT